>QEPC01012035.1:2149531-2210348 GCA_003113815.1 Sphenodon punctatus | reverse complement strand
GGCAGTGGGGCAAGGGCAGATTGCTCTGTAGCAATCAGGCTGTGTAAGCTTTTGGGGCAGGGAGTTGCCTTTCCTGTGTGTTGGGTCTCTGTTGAATTGAGCACTGGTGAGGAGCTCAGTGCTCGGGAGCTGGGGCGGCTTTGGGCCAGTCGCTGTTTCTCCGTCGCAGTTCAATAGGGATAACAGGAAGGCTGCATTCGTATGAGAACTAAGTCTGTGAAAAACCCCTTTTCCTTGCTTTATTTTTGATTCTGTGAAAAGTTAGGTTGCGGGAGACCACAGGCGCAGTGCTCATTTAATCAACTCGGGTGGTAATTTTCAAAGCAAGAGAAGGAACGCAGGAAATTACCAAACCCACAATGCCAGTCTTAAGCAGGTGGGAGAAAAGGCTGGTGTGAATGCGGCCCAAGATTGAGTGGCTGCGTCACAGGGAAGCCATCGGGGTTCATGAGATGGTCATAAAGCACGATGCTGCCCAAAGCACAATAGGAATAAGTCTTCCTATTGTTGTTTGTTATTGAATAAAAGGGCTTGTTTGCCCTCTGGTGGGCAGGAGGGGGCTAGCTTTGGCCAGTGGCGGCGGCCATGGTTCCGTGCAGCCCCCAATAGGCTGTCCGGGCAGTTGGGAGAGGTCCCTGCCCTGTAGCCAGTCTGATGCGTCTGGGCATGACACCATCCATTGCCCCTGTGGCAGATTCAAGGACGTAGGCATCGAGCCGCTCGAGCCAGGTGCTGGAGATCCTTCTTAAGTGCAGGCTCAAGGATCTCATTCTCTCCTTCTCAGCACCAAAAGCGCTTAATAAAGCGGAGTTTGAGTTGTCAGGGCACAGTAATTGAATCAAACCTGCTCTCTCTCCTCTCTTACAGGTTACCAGGACAATGCCAGTACTTAGGGCTGCCGGTTGCTGATTACTTCAAACAGTGGATTAATCTGAAAAAGGTACTTTTGTTGCAAGCTGCCGCCACCGCGATTCCCATCCCTGTTTCCCCTCCCTCCCCGTCTCCCTTCCTCTCCACTTCTTCTTCAAGGAGGTGTTTAATAAGCACTGCTGTTTTGCATTGAAATGAGGAGTTATTTTCTCCGAGGCTGGGCTAGGTGAAGTCCCCATTGTATCTGCTCTAATAGAGTCTTACTGTACTTGATGGGAATATCTTCTGCAGCTGGGGAGAGAGAGTCCCATTGCGGTGCTCTAGGCAGAACGGTGCAACACCTCCGCATTTAGGGCTGTGTCAGAAGGTGCCTTTCTAATCCAGTCTTTTGTTTGTTTTTGTTTTCAGCACTCCTAAGATTAAAAAGTCCATCCAGGTTGAATCCTGGCCAGCAGCTTTCAGCCCTGGGGGGGGGGAGGGGAGGCTTACAGTGAGCAGAAGGAAATTCCCTCGCTAACTCTTTCTGTTTTCAACACGCTTTAAGAACCAATTCTAGCCCCCACTGTGTGGCTAAGAAAGACTGCTCAGTGCTTCCACGCAAGAGACCCAAGGTTAAATCTCAAATGGTATCATCCTGCTCCCCATTGTTGAGGCATGGAGACAGCACCAGCATTTTGCTTTGCTCTGCAGTGCCCCCTCTGGCTCACTCAGGAATGGCATGGTTAGAACACAGCCCCCCCAGTCTAACCCCCTGTGTCTGGAAGGAAGGTTCTTGTTAGATGGAAATCAGCTGATGGGGAAAATTGGATTGGGGAGGGGCGAGGGAGAGAAAACCTGGGCTGATACAAAGGGCTCTGAAAGGTGATCCCTGCAAAACGCTTGTGCTTTCTGTAAACTGCGGGGCTTGTGCTGCTGCTTGAATGCTCCCAGATTGTTTTCTAACCCTTTTCTCATCATTTAGAGCCATGTCAAAGAGAGTTTTGCCTGAAAACAGCAGTCTAAGGACATGGTTTTAATCCCTCCCCCCTTTTCTTTGCTCTTTATTTATTGTTTTAAATGCAAACCTGAGTGACAGGCCAAGCAGCAACAGAAGGACAATTTGTATGATCTTTTCCGTCAAATAGGGTAGAACATGAACTTAACAAGGGACGCTGGCAGCACATCCCCAGCTGAACTTGTCAAGGGGTTCTTGCGTTCCCTGCTGTCAGAGCAAATCTCGTGGCTGATTGCCGGGCCTCCGTAAATGAAATCTGAAAGCACATTGAGGCATTCTGCAGTTCAGTGACCATTAATGATCGCCATTTGAAGTTCACTAAACTTCTGGTGAATGGATAGCAGCTAGATAACCGGCAGGTTGACTGGCAAAAAGGAGGTGGGGAGGGGGGAGAAATGGAAAAAGGAAAGCAAACCCACTCCTTGGTATCGGCTAGCCAAACCCATGGCGGTGCTCTGCCTCCTGCTCTTAGGAGAAAGAAATCCCGGCTGCTTGCAGTAGTCTTTGGGCTACCAGGTTTAGCATGGTTAGGAGCCTGGGATGATTATAATTCAGTTGGACATACAGATAAGGGGCTCTTCCCTGAGCAGCGAGTACTTTTGTGCAGGCTGTTTTGAGGTACTTGAATACCAGAGCCAGCACAAAGCCCTAAGATTGAGTATGACTAAAGTTTAGGGCTAAAGCAGACAGAGGAGGGGAAGTCCCCTGGAAATAGTTCTTTCCCCTGGTTACAGGAGTTATAGGGACTCTGCTTTGTATAGATGGATCACAGGCTGACTTTGTAGGGCAGAGATGGGCCTTGCTACCCTCATCCCAGTATACTCAGGAGGATGGGAGAGGAATTATTCCCCCCCCCCCCCGCACTTAAGTCTTGGGTTTGGATTAGATGACTGGAAGTCCCTTCCAGCCCTACGTGGAAGGGACCTTCCAGCCCTCTGAGTCCATGCAGAGGGCACCCATGATTCAGCAAGTGCTTATGTTGATGCTTAACTAAGTAGCTTCAGATGAGGATCCTTGGAGTATCCTCAGTTAGACTTCTCCTATACATTAGGTATGTGTGTAAGTACTTCTCTGTGGCTTTAGACACGCTGCCATCAGGTTACTGAGGTTCTCTACAGACTTTCTGGTCCTCCTCCTAGCACAAACAGCAATGTGAGTCCAGGCAAATACATTTCAACAGTGGTAATCAGTCGGGGTGAAGGGGAGAGGGGTTGGAGACTTGGGTGTTGAAACTCTAGCGTACCAGAATAATAATTTTGTCCGCGGCACCGTTGTAGAGTGTTTGAAAATAGAGGCAGGTTCTGCTACAGGAATCTCTGCTTGACCATGTCCAAGAACAGAGTTTGTTCTTGGATGCAGTTTGTTGTTAGTCTCTAGACCAGGATCTGTGTGTCTTCGGGAGAAGAGGCAGGGGAACTATAGAGTTCAGCATGTGCTGCTTCAATGGGATGACAGAAGGGAAGAATGCTCCTATTGTCTGTTGGGTCTATAAAAATCCCTACTTTGAGGGGGGAAAGTCTTCTCCCCCACACTTTTCCTGTTCACTTAATCTTGGGCAAAATGCATCTCAGTCCTATATATTCCAAGCGCCACATTTGCAAGTAGCCGTTTTAATGTAAACCAAACAGCTGTGCCTTCTCCCTGCTGACTGCTGAAGCAGGCTGGGAAATGGTTCACGCACTCTGACCTTGGGCACGTTCTTGATGGTTTCACCAATGAGGTCTCTGTTGCAGCAAGGAGAGTGGTCTGCCTGCCCATCCTTGTCCATCTGATCCAAGGCACTTTGAGCGCATCTGCTTGATGTTTATGTGCTCGTAAGAGGCTTGGAGAGAGGCGTTTTAACTTGAAAGCTTTAATTTCAGTTTGTACATATCCATACATTCCTGGCATTCGTTTCAAGAGTCAACACGGGTCTTGCAGGTTAACATCTCATGGTGCCAGGGGAGAGAGCTAGGTTTAATCTGCCACCAGGAGATACAGGCAGTGAGTGTGCGGAGTTATGACACTGTCACTCTACATCAGCCCAGGTGTGACCTGGACAGACACACGGTGTAAGAATGGGCAGAGGGGTCTGATGTCGAGGACAAAAGCAACAAGAGAAATCCATTCAAGCAGCTGGATGTGTTGACACAAGTTTTACTTTCCCTTGCCTGGAAACACATCCCCTCCACCAAGCCTAATCGTGTGCTTGCTGACATTTTTAATGTCACTGAACGATCTTGTATTTTGAGTGAACTGTCAGCGTTGGGAGGACTTGGGGCAGGGAGTTTATCGTGCTCTTTGCTTTGATGAGATAAGTGTCCGGGGAGGGCTGCCAGGGAGATGGATTTTATTAGAATGTTTCTGTATACCAGCTATCTCCCTAAACCCTCTCGACAGACAGCCATTGAGAGAGTCTCTGACTGGCTTCCCTTCTGCTCCTGTCACAATCTGTTGTGGTGACTAGCAGAGGGTATGTGGGTCAGGATTAAGGTGCATTAACAGAGCTGTGGACTCCTGGCTGGGTGCTCAGGACTGGAACAGCACAGGGTGTTTGCAGGCCAGGATTGAGGGGCATTGGGAGAGCTGTTCCTGGCCGGGAAATGGTGATGGGCCCAGAGCTAAGGCAGTCTCAGGCTACCTTCGCTTACCATTTGCACAACTTGGTGGAAGAGCTGGACAGCTTCTACCCACTTGCAGGGAGCACAACATTTGACCCATTCTATATGCAAGAAAGTTCACTTAACTGTAATTTGAAATATATCAGTAGCCCTTTTCACGTGCAGCTCTCCAGCTGCTTTATAGCTGTAGGCTCCTTGTTCCAGGGAATAACCTCAGGCAGAACGGAGGCAGAGTAGGCTTGCTCAGTCACGCAACCAGCCCGACCAGATCTCCTGACTCCCAACCCTGTGCTTTGTCCCCAAGACCATGGTTAGTGACACGGGTTAGAACTGCGTAGATTCCCAAAGGACACCCCCAGAGAGATGAGCCTGTGAGGCTGCTGCTACTTATTGGGACGTGAGAGCTGGCTCTGGGGTTTCTCTTTTTCAGCTCCTGGTTAAGTTAGGGTTAGCTCTCCAGAAGGGCAGGCCAAGCATCCTTTCCACAATATCGGTAGGTCGTTGTGCCAGAGGCTTGGAGTCAGAGTCCTGATGGGCTGCAATGTAATGTCATGTAGGGGCTGTGAGGGTAACAAAGCCTGCCCTGGAAATGCAAAATGCAGCATTAATTGAAGACCGGTCCCGCCCCTGAACAAAAGACATGCTGCGCCAATGCCACCCAAAGGGAAAAGGGTTGGTACAAATATATTGGAGGGAGAGGCCCATGAAACTAATGGTGGATCTAAAATGCCATGCTAAGCTCCCTTTTTAGAAAATATTCTGTTGAGTGGGAAGAATATTGGTGTCTGATGCATGTGCTAATGCCGCGTACCTTGGGAAGTGTAGTTCTTCAAAGAGCCCACGCGGTGCATCCAAAATGGGGCTCACCAGAGAGCAGGCAGTGCATCGGAAACCAAGATTTTTGTTTCTCGTCCAAAAATGATTGGAATTTTAAATTTAGGCATTTTTCTTTTGACAGAACTTTGCTATTTTGTCCCAATTTGGAACCAAGAAAGATTCAGAAATTCTTGTCTGGCTGGTGATCCTGTCTCCAAGCCAGCCCAAACAGGTGTGCTCTCTGATTCCAGGGGGACCCTAGGTACTCTGTCCCTGCCTACTGCAGCCACCCTTTGGCTTTGCATTCTTGACTCGCCAGAGAAAATACTCTCTGTTGCAAGGCAGGCTGAGCCAGTGCTTTTGGGGAGAGAAATCAAGGTTGGCGTTTGTGCCTGAGAACTCTGTCCTGTGAGCCTGAAAGCTGCTCTGAAGAAATATGAGAGCCAGGAACGGTTGTGTTGGTGCAAAGTGATTTCATGCATTTATGTGTACGGAGTTATCCGTTATCGTTACATGCCCCCATGCAAGTGGGGGAGCCCAGGGCACGTGCAAAGCAGACTGCAAAAAGCACCGTGGCAGCTGGATGGTAGAGAGCCAGGAAGGAGCACCCGCTGAACTCCCGCCTAGTCCTAGTCCCAGGACTATTTGCATGTTTCAGGACTTAGGACCAGGGTGCACAGCTCGGTCCAGCATCAGTTCCTTGCTGGACACTCTCTGGCGCCTTCCTTCCCTCCCCCTGCTGTAGGCACGGTATGCCAGGCTCTGAGTGCTTCCAAGCCCTGGCTGCCTCGCAGCTTTGTCTTGGTCCCGCAGTGCCGCTTCAGCGTGCCCCATGCTGTACCGTTTCCTACAGCAACGCTCCTGAGGCTGCCAAGGCACGTGATCGGCTTGGGCAGCATGTGACCTTGCTGAGGGAATGGCTAACTGGTCGATCGCCGAGAGCCTGTAGGTGCTTTGCTCTGATCCAGAGGGCAGGTGAGCCCACCCTGCCTCCCAGCCACGGAAGACACAGCCAGCCCTGTCCTGCTTCTCCTTTAAATCTGTCATGCAGCTGTCTGAACTCTGAAATTCCTTCCGCTCTCTCCCCCGCCTTGTTAACATGTGTTGCCTTTGGGGTAATCAGGGAAAAAATATTATGTCCTTTTACAATTACCGGGTTTTGGAATATTAAAATGTCTCGCTGCATCGGCAGTGTTATTTTGATTGGTATTCTAACCTTTGACTAGCCCATAAAGCGAGCCGCTCTTCAAGCCAATATTGCAGGACTGAAATTTAATTCCGAAATGATTCCAGATAATAGGGAGACAGATAATATATGCATGAAGGATATTATGTTTGGACTAAATGCAGCAGGGCCAGGGCTTGGGAGTTGAATAATAGCCCAGAGTGAGTTATAATCTGTGGGACAGAAATACCTTTCTGTCAGGGCCAGGAGAGGAACTCTTAAATCAAAGGGAGTGAGAGCAGTAGAGAGGCATGGGAGACAGAAAGGGCATCCAGGAGAGGCCTTAAAGGAACAGAACCCTTTCTGTCCCGCTGCAGAACTGCATGCAGGGGCCGCTTGCCGGCAGCCTCTCTGACTTGGGAGCTTAGACTGGGTGGGACGCAAGGAGAGGTCGCCAGGATAAGGCATTTTTAGCTTAGTGGAAAGGTGATTTAAGGGGAAGGGGACATAACCATTTTCAAATACTGCTGTAAAGAAACTGGAGACTCATTGCTGTGTGTTGTCACGAAGGCTAGGACAAGGGGCAGGGAGTTTATAGTGCAGGCAGGCAGACTTCAGTTAAATGTTAGGGAAAACGTCGTTCTGAGGAGTCGGGCAGTGGAGCAAATTGCGGTGAAATCTCCTTCCTGAGAGGCACTGGAGAGATGTCTCTCCGGGGTGGTTTAGGGGCATGAGTCCTGTGGCAGGAGTGGTCCCTCAGCCACTGGGGAATTACAGCTAGGCTGGTGGCTGCATTGAAAAATGGATTAAAGGGAGCAACCCTCTAATGGCCTGGAGATTAACTGGGGGAATGATCTGATAGGTCTTCTCTAGCTTGGACTTCAGAAGGGGATAGAGAACCTCCCCAAGTTGGCATGAAAGGTTTGGCTCCAGTGAACTAGGGCCTGGCATGCCACACTAGCATCAAACCCCTCTCCCTTAGCTGCATTTAGGACCCAACCCTGCAAACATGGGCATTTTTTTTTTTAATTTTGATTTTTATCCTGCCCTATTCACTAAGGCTCAGGGTGGGAAATTTCAGGGGAAAAAACCTGAAGTAAAATCTATAAAATACATTCTAGTGCTACCCCTGCCCCTGAGGATCTACCCCTACTTGTTAAATGCCTGGCCGAATAAGCAGATTTTACATGGCCTCCAGAAGATGGTGAAACTAGGGCTTAGGCGACCCTCCAAGGGGGAAGGGAGTTCCACTGAGAACGCCTCTGTGTGCCCAGGTTGTATGGGCTTGGGCCAATGATAGAACTTTACAGGAGCATGCTCTCAGTAGATTATTATTATTATTAGCAAGCATTTATATAGCGCTAGCAATGTACCTGGTGCTTTGCAACGTCATTGAATAGACAGGGTCCCTGCCCTAGGGCTTACAATCTGAGAGACGGGGCGGGGGGAATACAAAGGAAGGGAAACAGAGGGAAAGACAAGGAGTGGAACATTCATGAAGATGCGAGGTCCCAGGGGCACACGCTTGGCTTGGTTACATCATGAATGATGGCTGGTTGGTCCGTGTGGTGAGGATAGGAGCACACAGAGCTCAGGTAACCGATTGTACTGGATGGAGGGGATCAGCAGGAGTTAGGGGAGGGGAGCGAGGAGTCGGTAACCAATTGTACTGGATGGAGGGGATCAGCAGGAGTTAGGGGAGGGGAGCGAGGAGTTGGGGAGGGCAGAGCGGAAAAGGTGGATCTTGAGGAACGATTTGAAGGTGCGGAGGGAGGGGGCGAGGCGGACGTGGGCAGGGAGGAAGTTCTAGGCGTGGGGGGCAGCGAGGGAGAAGGGACAAAGGTGGTTAGGGGAGCAGGGGAGGCCTGGGAGGGGAGAGAGGGAACAGAGGAGGAGCGGAGTGCACGGACTGGAGGGTCTTAGCGGCCGCAGAAGGACACAAGGATGAAGGGCCCATGTCATTTAGGACTTTATAAGTGGAATTCTGCCCCGAATGCTCTTAGCAGCCAGTGCAGACTCCGAAACCCCACTGTTATGTGCTGCTGGTGACCCACCCCTGTCAAGAGGCTGCATCCCCACATTCTGCGCCACTGCAGCCCCTGAACAGTCTTTAAGGGCAGCATGCATGAGACTGGGTGTCAGGAGAGTTAAAGGGGCATGTCTGTCAATGGTGGGCTTTACACTTTGCAACAAGGGCAGGTGGAAAACTGAATTGAACTTCCAGTGCCGGTGCTCCTGCTTTACGGGAAGTTAAATTAGAACAATCTTGCTGTTTTTAACATTGATTGATTGATGTTTGCTGTCTTTCCGTTTTTATTAGCTGGCAGGAAAACCACTTACCTCATTAGCACCTTTTAGAGCTGACTGCCCCAACCTCCCTGGGATTAGGCAAGACCTGACTGATTCCCTGTGAGCCCCGTGCTTTCTCCCAGCGGTACCTGTGGGGGGTGCTTGGCAAAGAGCTGTCTGGGGGGTCTCCCGCTCTTGTGGCTTGATGCCCCCATTGCCTTACTGACATAGATAACTGTCTTTATTTCGCTTTATAACCCGGCCTAGCCTGAGAGCTCACCCTTGTCAAATTCAATACCAATTGAAATAAGTTAATTAATTGAAATGAATATGTTTAAATTTATTGAACGATTATATCAAATCTTTATTATTTATTTTATAAATTCTTACCCCGCCCCTCCTGCCTCCGGCAGCTTGGGGCGAGTTACATATACATAATATAAATATATACATAATGTAATAGAGACCCATTGTTAATAAACTTGATCTATACGCGTTAATTTTTGCTTACTGCTGCTATTTATTCTTTGCATTACACTAGCCCCATGAGGCCTCAAACAAGAGCAGGTCCCTATTGTTCTGGGTGTTGTAATACAGAGAGAGTAAACAACAGGCCTTGCTCTCTGAATAGATATTGAGGGGCTGGAGGGGAGCAGAGGGCCCAGAAGGGGAAGGGTCCTGCCCAAAGACACAGCAGTGGCAGAGTTGGGATTGGAGCCAGACTACGTAACTTGCCTAACCCACCTGGGCTATGTGCAAAGTAATGGCTATTGCAGGGACGGGGAGCCATCCAGTCAACCCGTCTGCAGTGCCGGGCTGTGAATGAGACCGTTTTCACACGGACACCCCCCCACACACACACATGCGAACACCACGGCGCGTGCCGGGGGGATCATTGGGCGCCAGTGGGAATGCCGCGGGTGGGGGTGCGTGCACGCTCCTGTGCTCCACCCATCACCCATACATGGAGCAACAAGTGCCCAGTGCTCCGTGCATGGAGGTGGGTGGGGTCTGTGGGAACACCCCCCCACGCATCGCCCACCACTGTGCCGCCCACCCATCTCCCAACGCACCCGTGCCCGTTAGAAAAGGGCCTTAGCTGTTACTACATGTATTTGTGTTGGGATCATCAGCTCAGTCCGCAGCAGATGCCAGAAAGGCAAACAGTGTTAGGAATTGTTACGAAGCGGTGGGGGTGGTATAGGAAATAACATGGAAACGTATAAAACACAGTGCCTGCCTCACCCCTTGAATTATGTGCAGTCTGGTTATCCCACTGCAGAAAGGAGAAAGAAAAGAAAAAGGCACCAAAACCCATCAAGGGTGTGGAACAATTCTCTATGAGGAGGGACTCAAGTGAGAAACTGGTCAGACTGGCAAGAAGGTGACGGAGGGATGGGATAGAGGTTTGTAGGATCAGGGACAATGTGGAGAAAGTGACTAGAGAGGGGTTACTCCCCATGGATCCCTTTCTCATGATACAAGAACTAGGAGACACGTGGTGAAACTGACAGACAGCAGGTTTAGAACAAAGGGAAGTCCGATTTCAACTAATGCACAGTTAACTTGAGGAATTAATTCAAACTGGGTTTGAAAAGGATTAGGCAAACTCACGGAGGATACGTCCATGAATTGCTGTTCGCCAAGATAACCGTAGAATCACCCTAGGGCTAGAAGAGGCATCCAGGTTTATCCAGCCCAAACCCATGCCCAAAGGCAGCATTAACTAAATTAACCAAACCCGATCCTATTTATCCAGCCCGTCTTCCCCCCGTCCCATCGCCCACCTGTTCTTCCTAATATTTAACCAGGAGAACAGGATGGATCAGTCCATATACATCCTGCTCTTGTCCCTCTCTTCCCCCTGGAACATCGGGTGCTGCTCACTGTCGGGCCGCTGGTCTGACCCAGCACTGCTCCTCTTACGTGCACCTCTTAACTCAAGTCTGCTGACTCCCAGGCCAGATCCCTCCCCACTAGACTGCCCTGTCTCCAAGCTATGCACCTTAGCACTCAGAGCGTAAGCCGGGCCGGCAGCAGGCAGATGCCACAGTCTGGCTGAATGGCAGCTATTCCTGTCCAGGTAAGGGAGGGGTTTTGTAGTCTGTGTTCCACCATGTGGGTTTTTATAAGTTTGTTTTTATTATACTTACTGTGGTGTTTTTAAAAAAATAAATATATTTCATATGTTAGATTGTTAGCTGCCCCGAGCTGCTATCAGCAGGAGGGTGGGGGGTAAAAAATGTTCAATAAATATAAATATGCAGCACTTCCTGCTTAAGTGCCACAGCGCTTGGCTGTACTTGACTGTCTCCCTGCCTCACTCCTTGCTGTGGAGCTGGAGAATCTGTCTTCCACACCGAAGAACCTCCTGCTTCCCATCTGCCCATGTCTGACTGCATGTGCGTTGCTGTTTAGGTTAATTACATGACGCAGACCTCTGAACGCTGTCGCTCTCTGCAGTGCGAATGATCCCTTCGTTGGAAGAGTCGTCAGATTTTTGCCCCTTCATCAGTTTTTTGTAGCTGCTCTTAGTGCATTCAGCAAAGTTTTTTTTTAAAAAACCAGCAACCCCAGCCTGTGCTGATGATAATGCAGAAAGCTCTTTCTGGGATAGCAAAAAGAATGCGGAGTACTTAGACTCTCCACCCCTCCTGCCCGATTAGCTCCATGGAAATCAGCGGTAAACAGATGGAAGCGAGGTGAGACTGAGAGCATTTGCTTAGCACCAAGAGTGCAGGGTCCGGTGTTGTGGTTGCATAACTCAAGAGAACGGCAGTGTTTGCATGCACAGCTGTGGAACGGTCCCTTGCATGCACAAGTGACCTTATTGTGCACCCTTAGCCAGAGACGGTGTTTCTCGGCCTGCGCCATTAGAACCCAACTCCTGGAGGGTTGGAAGTGTTGCCATGTCAAAGCAGCATGAAGCTCCTTGTTCCTTTAGCCAGAGTGACCTGGGCTTCCCTTGCAAATCAGAGTAAGTTCTGGCTTTAGAAATGGCCAAGCCAGGCAAGGAATTTTAAAACATGTGTTTGCCTCTGTTGTTGCTGCAAGTTCTAGGACAGCTTCCTTGGGAATGCTGCCTGGTTCCTAGAGGAACAACAGGGCTCTGGCTCCCGGTCTGCAGCGCCCACGTTTGCCTCTAAGCCTGTCCATAAGCACATAAGCAGTGCCACACTGGGTCAGACCAATGGTCCATCAAGCCCAGCATCCTGTCTCCTGCAATGGCCAATCTCAGTCGCTGCAGAGGAGTACTCAGCTGGTCCCAAAGGGCGCACTCATTGCCCTGTTGTTCACTCCCAGATCCCAACAGTAAGAAATTACTTTCCCTAAACCTACCAGGCTACTAGCTGCTAATGAACCTACTCTCCAACAACTTACCCAATCCATGTTTAAACCCAGCTATACTGCTGGCCTTGACCACATCATCTGGCAACAAATTCCACAAGTGTGTTGTGCAGTGAGTAAAAAAATACTTGATTTGTTTAAATCTGTCGCCAGTTAGTTTCATGGAGTGTCCCCTAGTTCTAGTGCTGTTTGAGAGGGTCAATAACTGCTCCCTGTTTACTCGTCCCGCACCACTCAAGGCTTTATAAATATCTATCCTATCCCCTCTTAGTCATCTCTTCTCCAAGCTGTCAAGGCTCCCCTTATACGGAAGCCAGTCCAGACGCTGGATCATTTTTGTTGCCCTTTTCTGTACATTTTCTATTTCTACTCTATATTTTTTTAGATGGGGTGACCAGAACTGCAGACAGTATTCAAAGCGTGGTCGCACCATAGATTTATATAGAGACATTATGATATTTTCAGTTTTATTCTCTATCCCATTCTGAATAATTCCCAGCATTCTGTTTGCTTTTTGGCCGACGCTGCACACTGAGCTGAGGATTTCAATGTATTGTCTGCAATGACTCCATAGTCCTTTTCCTGAGTGGTCACCCCTAATTTAGAACCCAGCATTGTGTACATAGAGTTTGAGTTATTTTCCCTATGTGCATCCACTTTGCACTTGTCAGTATTAAATTTATACCCAATCACCCAGTCTTATCAGATCCTCCTGCAATTCTTCACAGTCTCCTTGGGTTTTAACTACCTTGATTAACTTTGTGTCATCTGCAGATGTGATCACCTCACTTTTTACTCCTTTGTCAAGTTCATTAATAAATATATTAAACAACACCAGGCCCAGTACAGATCCCTGGGGCACTCTACTACTTACCTCTCTCCATTGCAAAAACTAATCATTTAGTCCTGCTCTTTGCTTCCTATCCTTTAACCAGTTACCAATCCGCAATAGGGCACTACATCCTGTCCCATGACTATTTAATTTCCTTAAGAATCTTTCATGAGGGAGCTTACCAAATGCCTTCTGAAAATTCAGATACACTTTCACCAAGTTCCCCTTTTCCACATTCTTATTTACACCCTCAAAGAATTCCAATAGATTAGTGAGGCATGACTTCCGTTTCCTAAATCCATGTTGACTCTTCTTCATTTATACCATGGTTATCAATATGCCTAGTTAGTAATTCTGTTTTTCACAACCATTTCTACCGGTTTGCCTGGCACCAAGGTCAGACTCACCAGTCTGTAGTCACCTCTGGAACCCTTTTTAAATACTGCCGTTACATTTGCTACCCTTCAGTCCTTCGGTACAGTGGCAGATTTTAGCGATAGGTTACAAATTACCAATATTATTATTATTATTATTATTATTATTATTATTTATTAAGTATTTATATAGCGCAAGCAATGTACCTGGCACTTTACAATTGTAAGAAAGAGACACGGTCCCTGCCCTAGCAGGCTTACAATCTAAGAGATTGTAAGTTTGCAATAGTAACCCTACAACAGCAGGGCTGCAATTTCATACCTGAGTTCCTTTAGAATTCTCAGTTGAATGCCATCTGGTCCTGGGAATTTGTTACAATTTAGTGTGGCAGTTTGCTCTAGAACCTCTTCCATACTCATGTTTATAGCAGGGTGCAGTTTCCAGGGGGTAAGTCCATAAGGACGTAAGTAGCGCCATACTGAGTCAGACCAATGGTCCATCAAGCCCAGCATCCTGTCTCCGACAGCGGCCAATCTCAATCGCACGGGAGAAGAACCAGCAGTCACCATGGGCAATCCATTCCCTGTTGTTCACTCCCAGCTCTCGAGTCCCAACAGTAAGAAGTTCATCCCATAAGCTACTTGGTTAATAGCCATTAATGGACCTACCCTCCAAGAACTTATCCAGTCCTTTTTTAAACCCAGCTCTACTACTGGCCCTGACAACGTCCTCTGGCAACAAATTCCATAAGTTAATTACGCGTTGAGTGAAAAAGTGCTTCCTTTATTGGTTTTAAATCTGCCGGCAGCTAGTTTCATGGAGTGTCCCCTAGTTCTAGTGCTATTTGAGAGGGTAAATAACCGTCCCCTAGCTACTCGTTCCGCACCACTCAAGATTTTATAAACCTCTATCATGTCCCCTCTCAGTTTTCTCTTCTCTAAGCTGAAGAGACCCAGCTTGTCAAGCCTCTCTTTGTATGGAAGCCGTTCCATACCCTTTATCATTCTCGTTGCCCTTCTCTGCACCTTTTCTAGTTCAGCGATGTCTTTTTTGAGATGTGGCGACCAGAACTGCACACAATATTCCAGGTGCGGTCGCACCATTGATTTGTATAGAGGCATTATGACATCCTCAGAAGTCCCTTGTGGATCAGACTCCCGGACTCTGGTGTTCAGCCCCGGAATTCCACTTCTACACAGTGTCTGTAGGGCGTTAGTGTACCAGTCTCGCACAGCCATAAAATAGTCCATCTTTACTGCTACAGGCACCTAGTCCATACACAGTTTCTTATATAGCCTGTAGCACGTATGCTCACAGTTCACATACAAGGTCGCATTTTCCAATACAATGTCCCCAGCTCAGCCAGGTCACAGTCGTCTGGCTGAGCTACTCACAGTTCCAGGCTCCTCCAGAACCATGGACAGTGGCCCACAATAGTCACAACATCGGCACTCTAATTATCTCAGCACTCCCAATAGCGGCCTCCTTGCTTCTCCCTTCTCAGGCATACCAGTCTTCATCTTAGCTCCCAGGGAGGGATGTGTGTCTGGCCACAGCCAGACACAGACTGAAGCCCACTCTGGCTTTCCTCCTCTTATGTAGCTTCAACGGGCATGGCTAGTCCTTCAGGCTTCAGCCCTTAAAGGGCCGGTATGCAGCCCCACTCTATATTGGCACTTCACGGGTTTCCCTCCCTGCTTTAGGGCTGGCCTTACCAGGCTCTTTTCCAGCTGTCCCAGATGGTTCTCTGGTGCAGCCAAGCCTCTCACAAGCTGAGGCTGGTGCCCTTGGCGCTCTTAAAGTGGCAGCAGCCCCAACAGGCTGCTCCCTGCCACAATGTTGGTTTGTGCCAGCTCTTCCGATTCATCACCACATAGAACAGTTCCGGCTTGGGTATCTCCCCCAACATCCTCTGCAGTGAAGACCCAAGCAAAGAATTAATCTTCTCTGCAATGGCCTTATCTTCCCTGAGTGCCCCTTTTAGCCGCTGGTCATCTAATGGCCCAACTGACTGTCTAGCAGGCTTCTTCTTCTTCTGATGTACTTGAAAAAGTTTTTATTAGTAGTTTTTGCATCTTTAGCGAGTCTCTCTTCAAATTCCGTCTTGGCCTGTCTTATTAACACTTTACATCTAATTTGGCAGTGTTTGTTCTCTTACCTATTTTCTTCATCAGGACTAGCTTTCCATTTTTAAAGGATGCCTTTTTGACTCTAATAGCCTTCTTTATCTCGCCATTTAGCCACACAGGCAGCCGTTTGGTCCTCTTGCTACCTTTTTTTATTTGTGGAATTAGAAGGTCCCTGTGAAGGTACGAGGGGAGAGGGGTTGGGAAGAGGGGCTCACCAAGTACCCTCAGGCGTTCAAGGAGAGGGATCAGGGAGGTTGTGCCTGAAAACAAACCCTCAGGGTCTAATATGGCTTCTAGGGTTAAGAACCCACAGCCTAGATCATAATTGGGTATCTGGGTGAGCGCACAACGCCTGGTGGCCCTGCGCCACCACTCACGCAGAGCCAGGAAGGGGGAGGGTGTGTAGGGCAGTGCTGAGCCCTGGGAAGGGAAGGGGCAGGGACAGGACACACACACAACACAGAGGGGCCCCAGGGAGGTGGCCTATGGGACAAACAAGGTCTCTGGTACTCACCGGTCTCACACTCACGCCTTACACACACTCCTCAAGCACACTCACTGTCACTCCACTCAGGTTTGATCACACACAAGAACAGAACGAAGCGAGAGGGGCCGGTATCCCAGGCACAGAGGCACTGATCACCAGCGGTGTGATAGCGCCACAGAGCTGTTTTTATTCCCACCCAGCAAGGCGTCGCCGTAAACGCTCAGATCGACGTGGCGCAGCTGCGGGGGGCGTCGGTGCCTCAGGCGCACCGCCCCCTATGTCACGCAGGTGTGGGGGCGTGTCCCGAACGTCTGCCGCATCGCCCATGGGGGCTGGAGCGGGGTTCGCCGGCGATAGCGGTCAGCTGGGGGTGCAGGCCGCGGGACGAGGGGGAGCGGGTCCCGGCGAGAGACGGCGCCTGAGGTGGGTGGAGGGAATTGCGCCCTGCGGGGTGTCTGGTTCTGCCCCCTCCCAGGCTGGATCCTGACAGTCCCTCAGACCAAACCCTGCCTATTTATGTGCTGATTCTGTCTCCTAGCCTGGCACCTGTGCCTGCCTGCATTCTGGAGAAGTTGCTGTTTTCCTTGCTGCTGCTTTACCAGGTTTTCGTGTGTGTTGCAATCAGCTGAGAGAGGCAAAGTTGACCCTGCACCTGACACGGCCTCCTCATCAGTCGATACTAGAGCAAGGCTAGAGGAGAAGGGATTAAAGACAGGGCATGTTCTACAGTAATCCTGCAACGTGGGCCACATTCTAGGCCAAGCAGCAGCTGGGAAGCAATAGTCAAACTGAATCCTACAGACTGGGGAAAGGAAGGAGGCACCCCAGCTACTGAGCCCCTTTCCGGAGCTGAAATTGTTCTGCACTTCCAGCTGACCTAAAGTGGGGAAGGCTTTATAGTCTCACATGCCCTCAGTCTTGAAGCACTGGAGCTGCCTTTGTCCTCCGCAAAGATAATGGACTGTTGAGTTAGCCGGAGTAGGGGAAGAGGAGGATTCCCAGGGTTAGAGAGAGGATCTGTTCCCTCATGCACAGACACAGAGACCCATGTTCCCTGTGTGCTCCCCATTGTTGCCCACGGACAGGGGTCCCTGCATACACGACAAGGGAGAAGGTTCTTCTCTGACAATAGCCTTTTGGTGCTAAGTGGCCCTTGTTTCGTTAGTGAATGAATGAATTTTATTTCCATATCTGGCAAATAGCTGTCATAGAATTACAACTAATAATAATAAATAAAATGTAGTAAAAATACACTACAGTGTAGTACCACCAAATCCATCCTTATAATGTATTTCTATATAATGTGTATCTCTACTAGCAAAAATCACTCCTACAAATAAAATCTGGATTTTTATTACATAAAAGAAACTCCAATTTTTGAATAGTTATAAAAAGTTCTTGAGGACAGCAAAGGGAGTATCCATTCTTCCCTCAGCTTATTATATAGATGGCATTCCCACAGATAGTGAGGACAATTCTGCATTCCCTCGGCAAATCCTTGTACCTCCCTTCAAGGATTGCAGACTGGAAAGTTTGGGAGCCAGTGCAGTAAATGCCTTGCTTAATGTGTAACATCTCAGGACCTGAACATATGGTTCCATACCAGGTTCAGCCTTAAGGGTACCATGGAGACATTCTGTACCATAGAGAGACACTAAACCTATTTGATTATCTAGATCACTGATTCTTCACAAAACCTGATCCCTCAGCTGTCTAGAGTTGGAAAACCCCAGTTGTTTAAAAATACACAAATATAATCAAAGCAATAGGCTCTCACTGTTGAGGCATTTTCAAATTGTTCCTCTAGGCACAACTGGGGGAGACAATAAGAATCCATATTTTCAGGTCTAAAAGTGAGTGTGTCTGCGTGTGTACCGCTGCTGCTCAAATCAAGTTGTCCTCTTCTGGTTCCTGGAAGCCCCCTGGATAGTAAGCTGTGCCTTCAGGGGAGCGAGCTGCAGTCTCCTCTAGCAGCAGCCAGTTGACTTGTGTAAGATGCAGTTACAGAGAGAGACCTCCAGGGGGTTCCCAGCAGTTCCCATCAAGACCGGTGCCGTTCACCTCTGGTGTGGGACTATGTGGACCATGCTGAACATCAGGATTGGGCTCTTGCACCTGTGGTCACCCTGCAGCAGCACTCTTCAGGGTTGGCCTCATCCCACAAGGACACCTTGCACAAGCAGTGCAGCAAAGCAGCCGATGCTGGAGAGGTAGTCAGATAAAGATCTGCTGCCTGACAGAAAGAAGACTAGTATTGAGGTTGATCCTAAACCCCAACGCTGAGAAGAAGCGGGTTACAGATAAGGAGAAGCAGCAGCCGCAAAGGTTGCACTCAACCTCCCCGTTGAATGTTTCGTGTAGGTCTCTCTCTCCGGTATAAGACAGGGCATCTCCTTCTCCATGCCTGCCTACCCCGGGGTCCAAAGAGCAGCAGACTCAGTGCCCATGACCGCACCTGCGGAGGTGAAGGCGACTTCCCAATGCATCCTGACCCTGATAATCCAACAGTCTATAAAATTGGCACTCCAAGCTCAGTAGGAAGCTGCCCTTCGTCTGGCACCAGCTGCAGCCCTGAGCCAAATCTTGGTGGGTGTGCAGCTCCACTGCAGGCCAATAGTGGTGGTGGTCCATTGTCAGACATGCTTTGTGTAGAAGTGATAAAACAAGCAAAAGGTTTGGACTGTAGTATCTTGGGACAAGTGTGTTTTCAGCCGCCGGTAATGGCGTAGAGTGCTTTGCCGTCACTAACTAATTTAATTGACCCTTTGGCTCTCCAGTGGGATGCACAGCAGCTGGCTTTGGAGCTAGGATTAAAACTCTCCTGGGCCCCAGGCCTGTGAGCAGGTTTCTCAAAAGACTTTGCCTGCTTTCTGCTTTCATGACTTTGTAAGAAAGCTTTGCTTCTGGACTCCAGTTTGGCGGAGTTCCGAGGACTGGACCTGGTGAGCCAACCTTGCTTTAAGTGGGTATGTGAGGAATAAATGCGCAAGGCAGTAGTGGTCCTTAGGAATGCCAGTGCATTTTTGGTACTTGGTTGTGTCTCCCATTATTGCCTGTACCACGGCACTGCAATCAGTTTGGGGATTATTATTATTTATTATTATTAAGCGTTTATATAGCACCAGCAATGTACCTGACATGTTACAGTTGTAAGAAAGAGATACGGTCCCTGCCCTAGCGGGCTTACAATCTAAGAGACACAAGGGGCGGGGAGACACAGGGGGGAGCAAACAGAGGAAGAAACGAGGATACATACACGAATTTGTGAGGTCTCAGGTGCACGTGCTTGGCTTAGTTACAAAGGTGTAGTTACTCATTTAACGTTATACAAGATACAATGATTCAGGATAAGTCAGCAAGAGGATGAGGGGAACGAGGAGGCAGGGAAAGCTTGACAGAAGAGGTGGGTTTTGAGGAGAGATTTGGAGGGAGGAAGAGAAGCGAATGTGTTGAGGGAGGGAGTTCCAGGCATGGGGGGCTGCCAGGGAAAAGGGGCAGATGCGTTTTGAGGAGCAGGGGAGCCGTGAGCAGGCAAGGGCGGTGGCAGAGGAGGAGCAGAGCTCCCGGACAGAAGTGTAGCGAGAAATGAGTGTTGAGAGATAGGGAGGAGCAAGGCCATAAAGAGCCTTGTAGGTAAAAACCAGGAGTTTGTGCAGAATGCGTTCAGGAATAGGGAGCCAGCGGAGAGAGGAGAGAAGGGGCTGTAAGTCGTCAAAGCGGCGGACAAGGTGGATGACCTTGGCAGCAGAGTTATGGACAGAAATGAGAGGAGCAAGGCAAGAGCGAGGAAGGTCTGTGAGAAGGAGGTTGCAATAGTCGAGGCGAGAGATGACCAGGGCATGGACCAGGGTTTTAGCAGAGGAAACAGTGAGGAAAGGATTGTTCTTAGCAATGTTGTGCAGAGAGAAGCGACCGGATTTGGCAACAGAATCGATCTGAGGTTTAAAGGAGAGGGAGGAGTCAAAGATGAACCCTAGGCTACGTGCCTGAGGGACGGGCGGGATGTTGACCCCATCAACGAAGACAGAGAAGGAAGAGAGAGAGGAAGGATTAGGGGGGGAAGATGAGGATTTCGGTTTTACCATTTTAATTAAAATGGTACTCTGAAAACGAGAGAACATTTTGAAAACCTAGACGTGTTTCCATTTTGAGAGCTTAGTAAGAAAAACTTTTTCTGAAATGACCCTTTTTCTTGCCCACTTCTAGCCCCAGTCTATGGTGTGGCCCAACCCACAAATACCATTATGTCAAGGTCTCTTCCTGATTTAGGGAGCTCTCTAGGGGGGCGGTAGCCAGCTCTCGGTTCCTGTCCTGTCACTGCACAATGCCGGTGGCACTTGAGCTCTCTTGGAGAGGTCCAGTTTGTGAAGAGACAGAGCCTATGGCTGTGAGGCAGAGAGCTGTAGCCAGAGCCCTGCCTCCCTTTGAGATACCTGCAGTGGGCAGGGATCAGTTTCCAGCAGTGTAGCTGCTGTGGCTAGTGCATCTTATTAGCCTAAAGCCCCACTGATGACGCTGTGAGTTCTGTTAGTCTCCAAGCACTTTCCAAGAGGAAAGCATTCAGCTGGGCAGTCCAGATTTCCTGTGTGGTGCCCTGATCCTTCTCCCTGGCACATGGGAGAGTTGCTGCCAGGGAGCAGTGTTGGGGCTGGCTGTTTCCATTCCCGGCTTTAATTAGCATGGCAGCGTGGTCTCTGGAACCCACTGCCTCTTGCGGGTGCTCGGGCCTCTGTTGAAGTAGCTGGCCAGCAGTGGGAGCAGTGGAACTATTTGATGATGTTCCTCCAACATAGACAAGGCCCAAGAGAGAACAGGGTGTATGTCCTGAACAGCCGCTAGCTTTATGATTCTTCCCACAAACCTGGGTGAACTGCTCTCAAACATTACTGTGCTTCTGCTTGGGCTGCGGCCCCGCCCCAGCCTTCTTGGCCCACACGTCAAGTTTGTAGAGAAGCAATCCTGTACTTTCCCCCACTCTGTGCTTCATGTCTCAAAGAAACTTCCCATAAACATCTGCAAGGCCAGCTCACTGTCCTCCTTGAAACTCTTCTGCAGAAATATCTAAAGCGGCTACACAAATCTTTCTAAGACTTAAAGGGCAGCTGCCCCTAGGCATCCCTACCTGTTGCACTGACCTGTGCAGTTGCAATAATACAGCGAGTGATGACAATAGAAGAACTCCATCGTTTTTCAAAGACCCTTAGTGGGTTTTGCTCCGCTGGGGCAGCCTCCGAGAAGGAAAGAAATGGCGGTGGCCCCCTTTGCAAGATAACCCCTCTCTGGGGAGCCGGATGCTTGCTGACCGGTAGTTGAGAATGAGGATGTTTAGGATACCATTGTTAAATTTCAGTGTGACTGCATCTTGCGCTGAGTTCCTGTTTCTCCTGTGCAGAGCACAGCTGCACATCTCCTTTACAACTCTCTCCCTGCAGGGATAAGGCTGGGGACAGCATTTATTTTTAACAAGGAAAAGCTTTAGCTCTGCCAAAGCTGCCTGAAGAGGCACCCCAGGGTGCTGGTCCATTCAGACCCCAAGGAAGCCTGGCTTTCAGTTGTCAAGCCCTTCAGGAGAGTTTCAGTTCATTAGTTTGGGGATCACTTTCATAGATTGATTCTGTTGCTGGGCATGCCAGCAGCTGTGCCAGGCATGCTACTGGTGTCTCTCTAGTGGAGATGGACCTCCCAGCTCATTTCACATACAGGGCCGACCCCAGGGTTTGTGAGGCCATGTGCGAAGTCTTGGTGTGGGGCCTAATTTGCATAATTAGGCACCACCTAATTATGCAAATGTATACATTTACATAAAACTTTCTCCCTCTGGACAGGAAGGATTCCCATTCTCCACCTCTCCGAGCAACCATGGAGAAGCATGGCCTCCTAATGCTTCCCCCCCTCCCCAGCCGAGTGTCTACCACCACTCCCCAGGAGTGGTTCCACTGCAGGGGCAGCCAAGCGGGCAGTGACACAGGCACAGAGAGACTGACTGCATCCACTGCCTTACTGGAGGAGGGGCCAGGGGGTGAGCTTAGCCAGTCTGGCCTCCAGGGCCTGTTGCTTCTTGCTGCCAGTGCCGCCTGTGCCTTGTGCACGCATGCGGTGTGACCAGTCCAGAGGTGCTGCTATCACACACACAAGACACCCAAAATGCAGCTAGCTTATTAAGCGCATTATGCCATGAAAAGAGACATATAACCAGTTCAGTTGTGCCCCCATAATCAGTTCATGCTGCCCCCACCCCATAACCAGTTCATTTCTGCCCCCGCCCCCATATAATCTATTCACGCTGCCCCCACCCATAACCATTTAATTTGTGCCCACGGGGCAGCGTGAATTGATTATATGGGGGTGCAAATGAACTGGTTATGGGGTGCGGGTTTAAAGACAGTATTCCTGTTAGCAATAACTTCATTAAGAAGAGTTAGTGAAATAGCAGCCATAATAATCTCAGAACCATATTTGCAGATTTATTTTCCAAGACAGAATAGATATTGCTTTACATCCTAAATTCCTACCTAAGATAGTATAAGTAAGACAGTTGTGAGAATGTGGCCCTTTTTACACGGGTCTCTCCTCCCAGCTGTAAACACGCAGATTTCTGTGTGTTCATGGGTGGGGGAACCCCATGTGAATGACGTGGTGCACGCGCCCATGGTGAGTGGGGGTGCGTGCGCGCTCGCCTAACACGCATCCCCACTCACCCCCCCACTCATCCCCACGCACGGAGCAACCGGGGGAAATGGTGGTTACTATGTGGGTGTGGATGAGTGGTGGGTGAGTGGGGATGTGTGTGCAGCTGTGTGCATGCCCCATCCATGCACTGGCGCGCCCACGGACTCCCCACCCGGCGGAGCCATGTAAAAATATCATGTGAGGAGCCACTCGAAGAAGAACAGAAGGTTGCTACCTTGCAAACAAGGTTCTTTGAGATGGCTCCGAACATTCTCACAACACCCACCCTTCCAGCCCCGCATGGAATTCTTTTCTTATATTTCTAGAAAGGGTTGAAAGGAACTGTCATTCAGAGGGGGAGGGTTCTTTTTATACCAGAGGAGCTCAAGACCATCACGTGGTCTATTATTTGAACAGGGTGAGCGCGCACAACCCAGTTGTGAGAATGTTGGGAGCCATCTCGAAGAACCTTCTTTACAAGGTAGCAACCTTCTGATCAGCACGTGGGGAGGAGCTGTTTGTAAACAGCCTTCTCTCCCAGCCCATCCAGTGTCCCCGCTGCTGCAGCACTACTAGGAGGCAGAGGCAGGTGAGGGAAGGGGTCTGGAGCCAGGGAGGGGAGGAAGAATCACTTTCTGGGGGAGAAGCTGGCTGCAGCCTGCTGCCCAGCCAGGAAGTGCTGCTGGCCGCACATGTGGCACATGCCTGGGGCCGGCCCTGTTCACATAGCACCCCCAGAACAGGAATCCAAAATGGTAACATGGCTTGGTCTTTGCCTGTCAAGCCTGTGTTTAAGCCAGTGAGGTAGCAATAAAAACAATTGTTCTGTCATTCCTGTTCTTCTGAGCCCACCATTTTTGTCATTAATAATCTTTATATATGCAGTAATGGGCTAAAGATTGCTTGCCCACATGTGAGCCTACCACAGTGGGTGTTCTGCTGTCAGGTCTGGACTTAGAGGCAGGCCCCTTAGACCTGGGCGGCATTTTCTGGGGGGTGGCAATCCTGGTGCCAGTGCCACCCCGCTTCGTTTTTTTCTTCCCTGCACAGCTGGAGGCTGTTGCCCGCAGCAGAATCCAGCTGCCTGGGTTCCCCATCCTTCACCTGCCTCTGCCGTCTGCGCAGACCAATCAGACTGGGAGATAAAGCTGTTTGTTTACAAACCACTTCTCCCCACGTGAGTGATCAGAAGGTTTTTGCCTTGTAAAGAAGGTTTTTCAAGATGGCGCCTAACATTCTCACAACTGGGTTGTGCATGCTCACCCTATCCAAATAATAGCCACATGATGGTCTCGAGCTCCTCTAGTATAAAAAGCGCTGACTCTCCCCCTCAGAATGACAGTTCCTTCCAACCCTTTCTAGAACTATAAGAAAAAAATCCCATGCGAGGCTGGAAGGGTGGGTATTTGTGAGAATGTTTGGAGCCATCTCGAAGAACCTTGTTTACAAGGCAGCAACCTTCTGTTCTTCTTCGACTGGCTCCTCACAGGCCATTTTTACAGGGCTCCGCCAGGTGGGGGCACCGGTGCGTGGGCAGGGTGTGCTCACAGCCACACATGCATCCCCACTCTCGCCCCCTCCACTCATCCGCATCCACGGAGCAACTGCTGTTTTCCCCGACTGCTCCGTGCATGGGGACAAGTGGGGGGTGAGTGCGGATGCGTGTTAGGTGGGTGCATGCACCCCCATTCACTGCGTCGTTCATACCAGGCTCCCCCACCCATGAACACACAGTGTGGGGGCAGGGCTTGACTTGGGGGCAGCAGCCTGAAAAGGGCCTAGGGGTACAAAATTCCTAAGTCTGGCCCTGTCTGCTGTGAAGATACAGAACGTTTAGAATCATCCCAGCTGTTCTGAGGGAAGGAAACTGTTCAGAACCATTCCAGGTGCTATGCAGGAAGAGAGAGGGCATGCTTGTTTTCACAAGGTTTGTCATGTGCCTATGGGGCTGTAGATTTTCAGGCCAAATCTTTGTTTATAGGTGGTTACAATTAATAATAACTTGCATGACAGTAACAGCTACAAGCCCCTTCCAAGATTAAGGCCTTGTTGTGCCGGGCATTGAATGGACAAGAGCTGGTCAAATTTGTGGGACATGCACGGAAAGTTGATTTTTAAAAAACTGATTGTTCCATTAATGGGAAAATAGTGATTCTGACATTTTTCAGCAGAGAAGTTCTTTGAATTTTTTCTTGGAATTTCCGTTTTTGCAGAAGTTTCTGATGATTATCAAAGTATAAAAATAATTTTTGGCCACTAAAATGCATCCAAAACCAGCTGCTACAACAAAAAAACACCTAGTTTTCAGCAATCAAAATGTACCAAAGAGAAAAAGAAACGTTTGAATTTTTAGCAGGTTTTGCAAGAAATGGGGGTGAGGGAGGTTTTTATTGAACTATGGAAAACTAAGTATTTATATAGCGCCAGCAATGTACCTGGCTCTTTACAATCAGGAATTACAGACAGGGCTCTGCCCCACTGAGCTTGCAATCTGAGACACGAGGGAGGGGAGTCAAAGGGGTGGGGAACAGAGGGGGAGAGACAGGGATTCATCCAAGAAGTTGTGACATTGCAGGTGCAGGTGTTTAGCTTAGTTACACAGGAGGAGAAGAACCTAAGAAATGTCTCTCTTTGATGGAATACAAGATGAAACTGTCACAAGGATAAAATTCTGCAGGAAAATATTTTTTTTGGACCTATTGCAAGTGTGACCAGTTTGTAAGAGGTCCCTGCCTCCTGGAACTTTGGCAGTGTAATCCAGCAAGACAGAATCCTTATCCTAGTTCTTCAGCGGGGTGGTGGTGGTGGGATGGAACGAAAGCACAAGGTAGGTACCACGCCTTGCTCATAAGGTGTTGGTGTCAGAGCCAGGAATTGAGCCCACAGTGTCTCGTGGCCATAGCATGCCAGATGCTGTATAAGCCAGGCAGTGAGGACATCTTTGTGCTTTCCAAGGAGAAATCAAAAGCCGTGGAAAGAGGCTCCTAGGGGCAGCAGCAGATTGCAGTTGAATAGCATGTGCACTATCAAAGTATCAGCCTCTTAACTCTGATGGGAAACCGATTCCTCAAGCACCTGGTGTGTTAGTTATCTCAAGGCCCTGTCGAGGATGCTGTGACTTGCTCTGGCATGGGGGACACCAGACGGAATGATGTCGGTGCTGGGTGCACCCTGGCATGGGGGATATCCTCTCCCCAGTCCCAGCAGCTGTGTGTTGGTCCTGCAATAAAAGCACAAAGGCTCAGACTACCCGGGTTAATGCACTGGGCTCTCTTCTGTGCACTTGGGAGACTTTTTAAATTATTTGTAACAGGAAATTGCCAGGAAGTGGAGTGGATCTTTAAACAAACTCTGAGCACTGGGTCTATGGTCTCATGCCAACTCGAGGAGAAACTGTGCTCCATGAAATCTGAATGTAACCTCGCTCAGGCTGCCTTTGATTGACTTGATTAATATTTCAAAGATCGTTTAGGATCTCTGGCTTGGATGTGCTTCTCACTTGGGGAGCCTGACTGTCCCAGGCGGATGTCCGTAGATCCAGCAGAAAAACGTGCTAGCTGTCTCTTGGCTTGTGTCCTAAAGGACGGGGCTCTGGGGTAGCGGAACCAAAGGGTGGAGTGCAATCACAAGGGCTTGGGAGAATGGTCAGTAGTCTTTGGAAAGTGAGGGCTTGGCCCTTCCTAGAGCAAGGGGCTTGGGGTCTTTTTTGGGAACCTCAAGGCTCCTAGGTTATTTATCACATCCCGCAAGCCTTTGTCTCAGAATTGACCACCCTCCATGCTGACACTCATTAGTCTTGGGCCCCTCCACCCAAGCTGACTGCAGTGAAGTGCTCTGAGCTACCACACGCAGACTGGGGGATTCCTGGCCAGGGTGGCGTTTGTCAGTCCCTCTGCAGCCCACCCGTCAGCGTAGCATTCCCCAATCCACAGAAGATACGACTTTGACACAACTCCTGCCTCTTAGGGCACAGTTCTTTGCTTTGATTTTTATTCAACCATTCTCTGAAGGCTCGGGGTGCCTTACAACCCGAGATGCATCTATAAGTATAATAAAATTTACAAAAATAAAACCCAATAAGAATATTAAATTATATAAAATTCCTGTAACACCACTTCCCAACCCTGGCCCAGCCAATGAATAGGTCTTACGTTGCCTCTGGGAAATGCTCCGGCTTGGGCCTTGGTGAACCGCAAAAGAGAAGGGAGTTCCAAAGCTGTGGAGCTGCCGCCACCCTCGTCATGCTGGAACTTGCAAGGGAGTGCACCCGGCTGACTAAACTTCGAGAGAGTGAGTGAAGATAAGAGGGAGGCGGTCCTTTAGATAGGCAGGGCCAGGCTGTTTAGGGCTCGATAGGTCAAACCCAGCACCTTGAATTGTTTCCAGAACGCTACGGGAAGCCGGCGCAGACTCCATAGAATCAGTGCAATTTTCTCCTGGCGACGGAGCACCTAAGAGCCACGTTGGAAATTTGCCCAAGTCCAATTTTCAGAAGGGGCTTGGACACCTAGCCTTGGTTTCAGTGACTGGCAATGTGAATTAGACTGCCAAGAGATGGCCTGGGTCACTTTAAAAAAAATCCTTAGGCTCCTCAACGTGACAAACAGGAAGGGTTGGATGGCGCCTCAGGCGACTGTGTGTAGCGGCTCCAAGCATGATCCTGCAGGCTCCATTGGGCTCCTCCAGCTTGCCGGGGGGTGGGGGTGACTAGAGGAGGCTTGTTGGCTCTTGGCCAGCTTGGCTCCTGCTTGCTTTGGAGTGGGGGCCATTAATGGGCATCCCCCCCCCCCCCCCCGAGAGAGGGACACCATAGCAGAAAGGAATTGGGGGCTCAGACAGATCCAGGAGACCGAGCAGAGCCATGTGACAGAATTCCAGACCGTGTTTGCTCTGCCTAATTATCAAAAGTCTGAGTTTGTTCTGCTAGGTGCACATTATGCCTTTATTGTAGTGTAATTATGCCAGCTGCCTATGTTTAGTGCCATAAAAAGGCATAAAATGCCCATTACCCGCCTAAAGAATTCTTCCTGTGGGTTTTTGTATTTTTATTGCTCCGTAGTATGCAGTGGGGATATCTTTGATCAGCCATGCTCCATGTAAAACAGCTCGAGAAGCACGGTTTGCCGTTTGGAGGCAAACCCCACGTATGGCTTGTTCAGGAGCGAGAAAGCTCCACTAGCAGGAGAGATGGGGCTGCTGCTTTTGGGGGAACCTTTGCACTTCTGAGGACAGAGACAAATGTGAGTAGTGTCACTCCTTGGTTTACCTAGCCCTTATTACTGCAGTATATGAAGCCGCCCCAATCCTCCTGGGAGAGGGCGTCGGCTTATGCCCCTTTTTCACAGCTGGGGAATTGGGTCTCCGGGGGACTTGCCCGAGGTCTGTAGCTGAGCTAGAGGATTATAGCAAGGTTGCTTGAGAACCAGACTAATGCCTCCGCTGTTGGGCCATCCATCCCTCTGTTAACTTCAGAACAGAAGCCAAATGGGACAGGTGGCGACACCTTGCATTTCCTTAGCTGCTGCTCGTTCTTATTGAGGTCGTGCCCAAGTTGGATCAGCCACTTTCCTTACATGGATGGAATCCAAGCAAGGGGTCAGCAAGGTGCTGGCTGAAGGCTGCAGACAGCTGTAGGTGTACGCTTTGCTGAAGGATGTAGCTTTTGTTGTGCTATCGCATACCTCCCAACATTTCGATCGGCAAGAGAGAAACAAACTCCTCCCTGTGGCAAATAAGCTCCTCCCACTCATTTAAATAAACCCCACCCTCTTGCATATTTGCACACACAACCATGTATGAACTCACATGGGGTGCTCTCGCTTCCTCGCTCTCTTACCCGCAAGCGCACACGGTGTCATGGGAAATGGGGTTAATGAATGATATTTATTTATTCTAAAATTTATATGCCTCCCCCTCCTGCCACAGGCATCTCGGGGCGGCTCACAGCATTTTAAAACATATTAAACCAAACAATTATAAACTACAATTAAAACACTATAAAACCCAACCCACCCACCCCGTCTCCCTCGGGAAAGGCCCGACGGAACAGCCAGGTCTTACAGTGTCTGCAGAAAGAGGGGAGGTCGGTAATCAAGCAGATCTCCAACGGGAGGGAGTTCCACAGCTGCGGCACATCCACGGAGAACACCCTCATGGTGGATACCCGGGGGACCCTGAAGGAGGGCGCCCCAGGCCGACCGCAGGGGCTGATCCAGGACCCGGCGGGTGAGGCGGTTCTGCAAGTAGGCGGGGCCCAAGCTGTTTAGGGCTTTAAAGGTCAGCACCAGCACCTTGAATTGGGCCCAGAAGACTATCGGCAGCCAGTGCAGAACACGGCGCACTGGTGTAATGTGCTCTCGTCGGCCCGTCCCACTCCAGAGACGGGCCGCCACATTCTGCACCAGCTGCAGTTTCCGAACCAGCACCAAGGGTAGCCCCACATAGAGCGCGTTGCAGTAATCCAGTCTCGAGGTAATAAAAGCATGGACGATTGTGGCCAGATCCGAGTCGGAGATATACGGCCTAAGCCGACGCACCAGATATAATTGGCGAAATGCTCCCTTTGCCACAGCCGCCACCTGGGCATCCAGGCGGAGCTGCAGGTCCAGGAGCCACCCCCAGATGTGGCATGAATGCATGTAATCTCAGCATCGCTGTATTCCTGAAACCATTTTATGAAAGCTTAGGGGTGTTCAGTGTCTCTATGAGCTGTATCCCATATTACGTATTGGAATGGTTAGATATTATTTGTAGGAACTACGGTAAAGGTTAGGATAAAAACATATAAAACGGTATTGGAAGGGAATTCAAGATGGCCATGTGGCAGATGAAGCTATCAGTTTAAATACACATGGATACCAAAACAATGGGCACCTTTACATAACGTCCATGATACCTGAACTGTCTCCAGGGGGACGTGCGACTGATCAGGGCTCAGTTACTGGGACTGAGAACAAAGAGCGGCTTAAATACATACAGGATACTTGAACTGCACCTGGATTCGTTCTACAGCTTGCTTCTATCAGTATGCAAGATCATCTAACAACCTGTGTTGCTGGCATGGCAGAACAGGTTCCTGGCTCTTTCCGATTTCAACCCAGACCTGAATTGTTCTAGATCATGAGGACTTATCATTTGGTGAATGGTTAGCTAAGTAAATATGTAATTCAAACTAGCATTGCGTATTATTTCTCTTTGACTTCATTTATGTAACTCAGATTTCATTTATGGATCACCCCACTATGATCTGTTGGGTGCTTCTTTCAAGAGACCGAGATTGGCCACTGTTAAAGACAGGATGCTGGGCTTGATGGACCATTGGTCTGACCCAGTCTGGCACTGACTCTGTTCTTACGAATCTCTTGTATAAACTCTGATAATTACTGACGATCTGAAACCTTGCTGCTGTTCATCTAAAGTCGGGTTGTCTAGCCTCTTGGCTACTATGGGCTGGATCTCACCTCTCAGCAATGCCCAAGTGGGCTGGATTGGGCACCAAAATAACCGTGCGGCCTGTGGATGTTGTTTCTATAGCACAGGGGTAGTCAAGCCCCGCGCGGACTGGTCAGCGCAGGCTGTGTGAGTTAAATATGCAGAGTCAGGAGATGGTGCATGACATTGATCTGAAAAATGTGTTTATTTTTTTTAAAAAACACCCCAATATTTAATAGGACTTTATGGCCAGAGTCTGGATGGAACCGTGCTGTGGGCTGGATCTGGTCTGCGGACTGCCAGTGGGATATCCGGGAGCATTGACCACTGCGGACACAGGGAGGGTCCCTGCGTCGGGTAGCGTACATTCTGAGTAGAAGCTGCCTTTATACCAGCTATTAATGACCTCTAGGTTAGAATTGGTCTAACGATAAGAATTTGAAAAATCCAGTCCCTGTAAGGGTCGAGGGCACTCCTGTGGGAGCTGGGGTATGTGGCTGAATGGCCTTGTCCGATTCCAGCTGTTCTCTCTGGCCTCGCCTTTATGTGTGTTGCCAAAAGACTGATGGGCAGAGAGAGCTGTATTTGTCTGGGGATGGGAGTCCACTCTAGGTGCAGTGACAATAGTAGAAGGTGTGGAGATCCTCCATGTGAATATATGTATTTGACAGAGGTGAGCAAGAGGACTCTCTCTCTCTCTCACTGATAGTGGGATTTGCACAAGATAAATTAATTGTGGAAATAATTTTTCTCCCCCCTCCCCCCCCCAACCTGACATTTTAAAATGATTTCCCCCACTCTGTCCTTAGCTTCCTTTCCTAGTTTTGGTCCCTAATTGGCAGCCCACTTTATTGGCCTCCTTAGGAGACTCATGTACTCCTGCTGGATTCAAGTTCTTAAATAAAGAGCTTTAATGCATGTGAAATCTAGTTGCTCTGACTGGTTTGTTCTCTGGCCAGTGGATTTTCTAAGCAGGTTCCTGGGGGCCTATGGTGTGGCTGTGCCACGGCTCCTGTGCACAAAACCTGTCCCCTTCATTCTCTACTTCCGCTGTTCCTTGAAGTGGCCTTCACAGCTTTCCACCCTTCCAGCAGGCGCGTACGTTCACAGAAGATGGACTTGCCTAGGCTAGCGCCTCCCTCATCTTCATTGCCAACGCACATGCTGTCTGCCCCTGGCAGCGTGATTGCCTTGCCGAGGCATCCGAGGGGCTGCTGATAAGAATAATTGATTAAGAGGGTAATTGCCCTGAAAATTCAGATTGATCCGAAGGCAGAAATGATCAGTTGTGTCGCTGTGTTTAAAAGCACGTCCCATCAATAGTGGGGAGGCCGAGACACGGGGGAATGGATGTGTGCGAGGTTTAGGGAGGATAGGGAGCTAGCTCTTCTTCTTGGGGGGGTCCGTCTCAGGATGTTTCTTGTCACTAACGCCGGGCTATTGGAGATTCAATCACTTTTATCTTCCCACTTCTCTCAATCCAAATGCCTTTTCATATTAGAAAATTAGAATCAGCTCTGCTCATGCAAGTTTTATTAGCTCTGCTGAGCAGTAGCACAGAAAAGTAAAGGATGTCTCATTCCAGGGACTTTTTACACATTATGACCAAACTCACAGCGTTCTTAAGGATTCTTCTGCTGAGCTTCTGTAGGGCAAGAGAGGCCATCAAGCAGCCTTCGCTCCACCTTCGTGAGTGCTGGGACTTGGTTCCTTTTCCCTGGGTTCGGTTTCTGCACTTGCTGCTGTGGAAATCAAACTCCAGGAATCGGCCGTTCTAACAGAACCCATTCCCCGCTCTTTCCGGTGCTAGCTTCTGTGTGCACGTGCTCACATTCTCTGGTAACACCCCATTCTGGGGGGACAGCACACAACCTTTACTCTGGTTTTATTGGCCTAAATTTTGCAGACGCTAATTTTCCACCTCTGCCCTTTTCAGAATCTAAACAGTGCCCAATGATGGACCTTGGCCTTTCCAAGTGCTTCCGACTGGAAGATCTTAGGGCTCTTTGAAGCTGCTAATTCATCTAGCTCCATAGCTCCCTGTTGAGCAAGTCAAGTTGCACAGAAATTGAGGCACAGCAAATTGATTCCTCACCATCTGTGCCCCCTCCCCCCATGAGGCAGTAAGTAAGTGGAAAAGACCTAAAATGTCTTGACTTCCAATCACATGCTACAGCCGCAAGACCTATTCTGATGCTTCTTGCTTCCAAACCACTTTGCAAACATTGCCACTAGTGAAGTAAACTGGATTGAGGAAGGGTGGGTCAGCGACCTAGTGTGATTAGAATGGAATGGTCCATGGCTCAAGTAACTAATTCCCAATCCTTCCTTGCTTGCATCCTGTCACTGATGCGCTGCCCAGTTCTGAGCACCCAGCTGAGAGCATAGAAGAGCACGGAGTGTTATTTGGGATGGCCTTTGGGGGCTGTGCTGAGGGCACTTGGGATCTGTGGCGGTGTCAGCACTAGTCTCTTCAGTAGAGTTTCCCACTGATGCTGCTCCAGAACTCCGAGCCAGTTGAGACCACGCCTGCCTTCTCCAGTGCTGGGGCAGTAGTGGGGACTTGCCATAAAAGAGCAGATAAACCTTGGGGGCCTGATACAGCACTGAGGTCAGCGTGGGCCGAGAGTGATCAGCAGCGTATAGATATTTGTGGGGGTGACGGTATTTGACTTTGAGGCATAGTTTCTGCTACAGTTTAAGATCCACAGATTCTGTCCTCTGCAGATGTATCCAAACACTGCTTATGCTTTTATCAGAGAAGCTTTGCTATTCATCGTATCAGGAAGAGCAATCTCAAGTGTAGCCATGGGCTAAATATGAAGGCTGCTGTTAGCTTGACAATATCTTTTAGAGCATGGTCAATTAGAAAAGAATCGCCCTGGTTCCTCCAATGTCTCGATCTTCAAGACCTCCTTAAGCCAATGCAGTGGTGGCACTCACTTCTCTTTATGCGCCAGCTTTGCCTGGTAACTGTGAAGGACTGGGGTGAATGCCCTGGCCGAGGACACGCTGCAGCACTGATGCCAGTCAGCTGTTGAGCGCTGACAGCCGATGGATGTGTGGAGCGGAGAGCTGCATGTCAGAGGCTAGAAAGCCACCTGCGGCACAGCGGTGTTGCATTGGAGGCTTCCAAGCTGCATGCAGCAGCAGCCATGCACGTGTGGGTGCTGCTCACCTATATACAGAGGGCAACACTCCACCGGGCATGAGAGGAGGAGGATGCATAGGACCTGTGAGGAGACTCTGCCCCCGCCGAGAGATGCAGGCGGTCCCCGGCGGGGGCACTGAGCCAGCAGGGGTTGGTAAAAAGAAATTCTGTAGTTTGGAGTCCCTCAGCAGTCCCCTCCATGGCCCAGCTAGGCCTCCCTGCCAAAATCCCCCTCCCCAAATGTCGTTGCATCCCTGGATACTGCAGCAGGAAAGGCTGATAGGCCAAGAGCTGGCATGCACGTTCCGGGAATCACGTCAGCTGCCATTACTTACATTACCTTGATTGGGAAGAGTCAGTTATGTCCGCCGTCCATCATCTCGCCTCTCGCGGGAGACGCTGGAGAAGGAGGGTAGGAGCAGGAATTATAAAGCACTTCTCTGGGTGCGCAGCCAATCCTACTGCTCCATTGGCTGAGCATCTGTCACCGGGCAGCTTGCCGGGTGTGATGGATCGTTCCATTGCAGGGCCATGGAGAGGGTGGCTTCTGTAACAATGGACCATGCCATTGTAAATGCCCCAGTGGGAGGAACAGCCAGGTCTTTGTGCATTTAAATTTTAAACTAATAATTGCTCTTCCAAGTAAATCTATATGAGGCCACAGAGGAGCCTCTCAATTACAGGGTTTGCAGGGTGGGCTCTTGCGAGGTGGGTCCTGGTATGAAGCCAAATTCCATTGCTCTGCACGGTTACAGAAACCACGGTGAAGCAAGGGAGCGAGTCTGGGACACTTGCCTCCAAGTGCCGCCTGTTGGCTGGACGGCTGAAGTGAGAATAAGCCCTCTCTTGTGGTGGTGCCTCCGCCCTCTCTCTCTGGGGCAAGACGCTGCTTGCTAGATCTGCTTGTTGGAGAAGGTGGATTGCCTCCCTGCCCAGGCCTTCAGGAGCAGCATCTTGCACCCTGCCGACAGCCTGACACTAGAGCTCCTGGACAGGTGTGTGTGGGGCATGAACTGACTAATTCCATTTCCGTCAAGGCTCTGTGCAATGGAAGAGCTATTGGGTGGGGACTGAGATGGGAAGTCATCAGCCAGCAGCAAGGGAAAGGAGCTTGACTACTGTGCTTCTGAATAATTTGGTGCATCCTAAGGGTGCATTCCAAGAAAGTCCCTTGGGTGTGGCCCCAGCCCCGAATAGCATCAGGGTGAGTGTTTAGAGGGGCTGCTGCTTCCATTTAACCCTTGTCAGGTGGGCCCTCTGGCTGCTGCAGCTGTGTCCCAGGCCCTGGCATTGTTGTACGGGCGGTTGCTGGTATTACAGAAGTGCCTAGGGGTTCCAGTCGAGATCCTAGCACCCTTGTGCTGGACAGCTCCAGGACGGAGGAATTTGGCTCTCCAGCCAGGTGCCTCATTCCCCTAGGACAGCCTTCACAGGAGTCAGGCACTTAGAAGCTGTTTGTGGGGAATTTCCCTCCGGGCCGATCCTAACAAGTGTATTTACCAGAAAGGGAACCATTTTCCAGTCAAATGTTTCCTTTTAAATAGAAAGGTGCATTTGTGTGTCTGGCAGCGTTCTGTGTCTGGTGAGTAAATATGTGCTAGCGGCAGAATGTTCTAAACGCCTCTCTGCGTGGTGCTGGCGGGCTGAGCAGCACCCGCCTGGCCTTTTGAGTAAATAGAAGGAGAGCCCAGGGTTCAGCTAGCAGGTCTGTGTTTTCTTTTCTTTTCTTCTTTTGGTCAACTGTGGCTGAAGATAAGAGTTTTCTATTTGAAGTTCAGAAGGGAAGGGAAATCCATTGTTAGAAGAGGAGACTTTCTTTTTTGCTTGATATCTATCTCCAGCAACACAGAGGAGGAGGAAAAGATTCCATGTGATAAAGGCAGCTTTTTTTTTCTTCATACCCTATATGCGAGTGTTGCTATTCTCTGTACTTCAAAGCTTGGAGTAATATGGAGCAGTTTCAAACTCTCTCTCTCTCCCACACACACTCACACACACTCTCTCTCACACACACTCTCTCCCACACACACTCACACTCTCTCACACACTCTCTCACACACACGCTCACACACTCTCTCTCTCTCTCTCACACTCTCTCACACACACGCTCACACACTCTCTCTCTCTCTCACACTCTCACACACACACTCACACACTCTCTCACACACACACTCACACACTCTCTCACACACACACTCACACACTCTCTCTCACACACACTCACACACTCTCTCACACACTCTCTCTCACTCACACACTCTCTCTCACACACTCTCTCTCACACACTCTCTCACACACACACACTCTCTCACACACACACACTCTCTCACTCACTCTCACTCTCTCACACACACACATTCACTCTCACTCACTCACTCTCACACGTACACGTACACACACACACACACACACACACACACTGGTGATATAATAAAGTGGTACCCTGCTATGGCGCTCAGCCACAGTAGAGAGCATTTCTGAGTTGTCCTGGGTGCTGTGCTGGACGGCGCATGGGGAGGAGTGGAGTGGATGGACTGTAGCTCTGAGACGCAGGAGACTGGGAGCTCTTCCTGGGGGTCTGGAGATGCTTTGCAGGAGCAGGGGTGTGAAGGGGGAGAGGGGGGTGGTGGGGATGAGAGAGGCAGGAGGGCTGTGGCATGCCAAAGGTAATCTGTACTAATGGAAATGATGCAGTCAGAGTCTGTGGTGCTGAGCTGCGTGGCCCACCGGACTGACATGGTTAAAGCATGCCGGTCTCTGTGACCCCTGGTACGCAGGGGTAGCCAGCACGACGGCCTTCCTTAGCCCAGTGGTGCCCATTTTACAGGTGGAGCACCAGGAGGCCGTGGCCAAGCAGTAGTTTGGACTCAGCCGTGACTTGAGTGATTTCCCTGCTCCACTATCCAGAGTGATCATGATCAAGGCACCCTGTAAAAGCCCAACATAGTCCTGCAAAGGCTGCCCGCTAGAATGGATGCATTATTCCATACTAGCCCTGGAGTCAAGTCACTATTGGATCCTCAGGCTGCTCGTAGCATTCACTGCTTCTGTCCTTCCTCTCTTGTCCCTTGGTAAGGAGAAAATCTCCAGGCCTCTCAACATTTCAAGCGTTCAACACGCCCCGCCTGCCCCAGCTGATAAATCCTACTGCCTCACACGCACACTTATTCATGCACTCTAGTGTTCTCACTTAGGGGCTCACTTCACTAACACCTACAAAGGCTTGTTCACACACAGACACATGTGGCCGAGGGCCCAGCTCCAGCAGCAGTGGGTGGGGTTGGGATGAAGGTGGCGGTTCCTGCTCCTGCATCCTGACTGCTTATGGGAGAATTCTCATGCGTGGCCAAGTTGCCGCTGCGGCTAGAGCCAGCTCCCTTGTGCACATGGCTGAGCCATTGTCGTCGCCAGCTTGGCTGTGCATGCGGCCCCTGGCAGTGCTCTCACACGGGCTCCGGTGGGGTTTGCAGACAGGCACCCTGGCAGTAGCTTCTGTGTGCAGGACCCCCCCCTCCTCCCCTTCTGGTGGTGTCTGACAGAGCCCTGGGGTGCTCTGGGCTGTGGGACACCCCCCCTCCCCTTCTGGTGGTGTCTGACAGAGCACTGGGGTGCTCTGGGCGGTGGGACCCCCCCCTCCCCTTCTGGTGGTGTCTGACAGAGCCCTGGGGTGCTCTGGGCTGTGGGACCCCCCCCTCCCCTTCTGGTGGTGTCTGACAGAGCCCTGGGGTGCTCTGGGCGGTGGGACCCCCCCCTCCCCTTCTGGTGGTGTCTGACAGAGCCCTGGGGTGCTCTGGGCGGTGGGACCCCCCCCTCCCCTTCTGGTGGTGTCTGACAGAGCCCTGGGGTGCTCTGGGCGGTGGGACCCCCCCCTCCCCTTCTGGTGGTGTCTGACAGAGCCCTGGGGTGCTCTGGGCGGTGGGACCCCCCCCTCCCCTTCTGGTGGTGTCTGACAGAGCCCTGGGGTGCTCTGGGCGGTGGGACCCCCCCCTCCCCTTCTGGTGGTGTCTGACAGAGCCCTGGGGTGCTCTGGGCGGTGGGACCCCCCCCTCCCCTTCTGGTGGTGTCTGACAGAGCCCTGGGGTGCTCTGGGCTGTGTGATCCCCCCCGTCCCCTTCTGGTGGTGTCTGACAGAGCCCTGGGGTGCTCTGGGCTGTGTGATCCCCCCCGTCCCCTTCTGGTGGTGTCTGACAGAGCCCTGGGGTGCTCTGGGCTGTGTGATCCCCCCCGTCCCCTTCTGGTGGTGTCTGACAGAGCCCTGGGGTGCTCTGGGCTGTGTGATCCCCCCCGTCCCCTTCTGGTGGTGTCTGACAGAGCCCTGGGGTGCTCTGGGCTGTGTGATCCCCCCCGTCCCCTTCTGGTGGTGTCTGACAGAGCCCTGGGGTGCTCTGGGCTGTGTGATCCCCCCCGTCCCCTTCTGGTGGTGTCTGACAGAGCCCTGGGGTGCTCTGGGCTGTGTGATCCCCCCCGTCCCCTTCTGGTGGTGTCTGACAGAGCCCTGGGGTGCTCTGGGCTGTGTGATCCCCCCCGTCCCCTTCTGGTGGTGTCTGACAGAGCCCTGGGGTGCTCTGGGCTGTGTGATCCCCCCCGTCCCCTTCTGGTGGTGTCTGACAGAGCCCTGGGGTGCTCTGGGCTGTGTGATCCCCCCCGTCCCCTTCTGGTGGTGTCTGACAGAGCCCTGGGGTGCTCTGGGCTGTGTGATCCCCCCCCGCCCCCGCAGAGGTGGGGGTCTCTCACCTCCGATGGGATGTTTTGGAGGTGCAAAGCTTTCTCTTAGCCAGGCTCCCACAGCTGGCTAGCCACCACCACTGGCTCCTGTTGCCTTCCTCACTCCCCCTTGTGGCGGTGCAAGGGTCTGCCACTTGACCTGGGGGTTGGCGACTGTCTCCCGTGGGAGCGACTGAGAGGAGGATCCCATCATGCCCCCTCGGACCCACGTGGGCGGGGCCTAGAGACGTGTAATGCAGGAAAACCCAAGACTCTGATTTTCCTTCCCGAGATCTAAGAGAAATGTGAATTGTGAACCCAGTGACACGTGGGCACCTTCCCATCTTTGCATCTTCCTCCGTGACCCGTGTTGGAGCGAGGGTGTGGGTCAGTGCTGGAGGGTCGGGAGGTGGGGTTGAGGGGAGGGCAGACTCTCCCCTCTTGCTTTGCAATAGAAAATAGACTCTCGCTGGGCGCGCGGTCCACGTGGAACTCTCCGTGGAACTTGCTTTAATGGCACACACACACCCCGGCAGAAGGATGCTGTCCCTGCCAAACTGAAGGCTGCTGCCTCTCGGCTTGCAAGGCTTCCTGCGAGCCACTTCCAGAGAATGAGCTCTAAAACGCTGTGGCTTCATTAGCGCCTCTTCCACGGAGCGCCCTGGTGGCAAAGCTTTGCGGCTGCTCCCGACATGCAGCCAGGCTCAGAGTGCCCTGCTTTCAGTGCCTGACCCCGATCTCAGAGAACAAAGCCGCAAGAAAGAGAAGCAAAAAGCAGTGTCCACGAACTGGAGGGCTTTTAATAACTCTGGCTCGAGCGAGGCAAGCTGTCTGCAAGTCTCTCACCACCACAGCTCCCCAGCGCCCCCTCTTCCCATTCACCTGCAGCACCCCCTGCTGGTCCTACCCTTGGCCAGCCCAAGCGCCTCAATCCGAAACCCCCCCACCCCCTGCTAGTCCAGTCTTAGGCTCCTGCTGCGCTGTCAGAGCACCTTAGTTCTGACCTGTAGCGCCCGCCCCGCCCCCCCGCCGCTAGTCCTGTGCGAGGCCCCTCAGGAGCCAGGACGGCCAGTCGCGCACAAGAATAAACGAGGGGGCACCCGGCAGGTTTCCCTTTGATAGGAGTAGACGGGGGAAGATCAGGAGAAACCAACAAACTCAGTTTCACTTGTGACCTAAACCAAGCCTGGCAGTGAAAAGAATTCCAACAAAACCCCCGGCTAGCGGGAGTTGCTAACGAGCCTTTCCCCGGAATGATGTTTTACATTCTCTAAAGAGCGCTGCTGAGCCGGCTCGGGTTGAGGGAAATGGCAGAGTCAAGTCGGCTGCCTCCTTTTCTTTTCTTTCCTCTTTCTTTTTTCTTTTTTCTCCTTTCCCCTTTCTTGGTTCTCTTTATTATGTGGAGTTGCTCTGGCTCTCTCCCTCACTTCTGTTTCTCCTTTTGTTCTCTCTTTGTCTATTTATAACACTGTGAAGGTTGAAAGAGATGTTATTAATCTGGGGGAATGAAGGCAGGATTAGTGGTATGAATCGGATTTTGAGAGGTGTAATGATAGAAAGACTCGCTCTGCTGGCGGGCTGCGTGAGTTTGATAAATGGGGAGCAGTCCAAACTGACTCTGGCATTCCTCCGCACTGCGCGGTTTGCCCGCTGGGGCGTGCCATGCTCTCAGATCTACCAGCCGTCCCACGCCGCTCCTACCTGAACCAGAGCAAAAAGCCAAGGGTAAATCAGAGACAAATATCTCCCCATTGCACTTAAAGAGATCATTTCTTTCAACAGCTTTTTCAGACAGAGCGCTATCAAGTTCTTGGACAGCCTTGTGCGTTGGTAGGATCCTCCTTGGGAAGCCGGCTCTGCGCGGGGGCCTCTCTGGCTGGCTCTGCCGTGGCTTTTCGTGCGGCGGAGAGGACTGGTTTAACATGCTCTGTGTGCTTGTCCTGGGGAAGGGGTGGGGAGATGCAGAAGAGTGGGAACAAACCATGGAAGGCTCCATCTTGGGGTGTTAATGCCTTCCAAAGGGTTGGCCTTTCACTTAGACGAGGTCTTGGCCAAGTTTCCTGGGGAGCTCCTTTGGAAATTCTTACAGGGGGAGAGAAGGCGTGGCGGGGGGGGGAAATCTTTCCCCAGGGCCTGACTCAGAGATGGCTTACGGGGATGGGGGTTGCCAGTGAATAGTAATTGGGTGGAACGCACTTGCCGGGGGGCTGGGATGTAGGGTTGCCACCTATGCATTTCTTAAGGGACACTTAAGAAAAAACACATGTTGCAGGGCCTGCATTGGCACCTAAGGTTGAAACCTAAGGTGCCAGTGCAGGCCCTGCAACATGTATTTTTTCATAAGTGTCCCTTAAATTTGCATAGGTGGCAACCCTAGTTAACAGTCACTTGCAGCAGGTAGGGGAAGGCCCCCAGTCTCTCTCCCTTCTCTGCGGGAATGTTCTATTGTGGCTCCCCAATACCAGGGGTGGGGAGGAATTGGCTACCAAAACCTGCATTTCAAGATGTCTGTCTGATTGGGTCACCAAGGAAATGCATCCACCTGCCCAGCCTCCACGAGGAAACAGCCCCAACTTTGTCAACACACTGAGGCTGGCTGCACTAATGCAGACCCTGCAACATGTATTTTTCATAAGCGTTCCTTGACCATTTGCATAGGTGGTAACCCTGACTGGGAGTGGAGTCCCTTGTGGGATAATTGACACTATCAGCAGCGTGCCAATTAATACGGGCCACTCCAGTTGTGTCTCGTGTTCCTACCGGTGGCTTTTACTTGAGTTCAGCCTTGCAGTATTCCTCCCTCCTTCCGGGTTACTGCTGTCTAACTCACCCTGACCCAGCAGCCCTGTGCCCCGCACTGCCTCACTCCTCTCTGCAGTCTGAGGGGGTGCGTCTGGGTGTAGACTGCAGCTCTCTGGTGTGCCAAAGGACGACTGCTGTTCTTTACATGGCATTTCCCGTGTTCAAAGTGCTTTGCAGTCTTTGTGTCGTCTATCCTTTCAGCAACCCTGGGAAGTGGGTCATTATTGTTAGAACAGAGGCTATCGCGTCTTGCCTAAGGCCACCCAGGAAGTTCATGGCTAAGATGGGATTTGAACCCTGGTCTTTCAGGTCCAAGCCCAACACTTAACCACCAGGCTACACTCTCTTTTATTTTCAAGAAATGCAAAATCCCCAAGTGACCAGGAAAAGGGTGTGTGTATGTGAGAGTGAGAGAGAGACCATACCCTGCTGAAGTTAGCCAATGTGCACACCTACAGAGCACCGGTTCACTTGTGAATGGCACCTGTATCGTTTCCTCCCTGTGGCCCCATGCCATTGGTTCCCAACCCCTGATTCATCACCATGTTTTTGCCTGGCTTAGTCTGGGATAGCAATCCCGGTCCCAGCATCCTGGGCACGCTCTCCCCCCGGCAGATTGGGGCTCTGGGGAGAGGCCGTGCTTCCAAGGGCAGCAAACCTTAGGCAGACCTGTCCTAAACACATCTCTTTCATTGCAAGGTAAGAGTCTCCATCTCCCAGCTCGCATTGATCTACCCGGCTCCCGTGTTTTCAGGGATGGTAACGATCGTCAAGACCAAGTTAATGAGACGTACCTCTCTTGAAAGGATTGCACTTCACCTGGACAGAAGTTTAAGAAAAATAAAGCTTCAATGCCTTGGCCAGCAATGCAGCTGTCCTGTTTGTTCTGCCCAGAGGTCACCCCACGCTATGTCATGGGGCCCATCTGTACTGTGGAGCCGGCCCATTCCTATCTTACCAGCACCTTCTCCACTAGACTACGCTGGCTCGTAGACTCTAGCACGCCCTTCTGGAGAAGAGACCTTCGTGCACCCGGAGTGCACGGCAGCTCCACAGCAGACAGAGAGGGGAAGATCAGTGTCGTGCTCCCGCATTGAAGGTGGAAGGGATGAGAAGGAGAAGATTGATGATGCACACTGGCATTGAAGGTGGAAGGGATGAGAAGGGAAGATCAGCGACGCGCACCACGTTGAAGATAGAGAGGGAAGAAATGTTTCCGGACACTATCTAGGGTGGAGGGAGAGGTTCAGCGCCCTCATCAGACTCTGTGTCCGATAGCTCTTCATATGCATTGGGCTCCCGGGGATGGCCCTAGATCACTGACGAGTGTTGTCTGGCCTGTAAGGCAGCTTTGCTCCATTATTCCTAGTTATTTTGATCATAATACTGCCCACTGAAGGATTTACAACCCTAAAAGACAAAGAGAGTACAGCATGACGGCTAAATCCTGTCCCCATTGGCAACCTTTCCCAGCAAGACATGCTGTGGGGAATATTGAGAGGTGTCTCAGCCGTTCTAGTCCTGTCCCTGCGGGAGGCGCTCTCTCTGAGCGCAGGCTGGGAGGCTGCTCATAGCAGCCGTGGTCCCTGTCTGTTCCACAAGGAGCTTGTATGAACGGATTCTGTTGGAGCTTGCAGAAGAATGGAATATGGAATTCCCTGTCTGTCGCGATGGCCCAGAGCTATGATGCTCAGAATGGGAATCTAATTTCAGGAAACTGAACAGATAGTACCAGAGAAAATGGATTTCTGATTCACCTTTGAGGTGGCTCATTTGTTAAATGCATTGTGACTTTAATACCTTATTCACCTAATGAATGTTTCCTCTTAACTGGGTTTGCATTCCAGATGAAGACAATACGGAGAAGACTTGCCACCCGCACCGCCCTTTCCAACAAGAAGTCGAATAACAACCCCTCCCATCCCACACACGACTCCCTCAGGAACACCCAACTGCATGCAATCCTTGGTGAGAGTCACAAGTGTTGTATAGGCCCCCATCCAGTGGTTCAGTAGCTGGTTCCCTGCTCCATGAGCCAGTCCTGGATCAACGTGGTGATCACCGGGTTTTGAAGAGGACGTACGCAAGCCGTTTCCAAGCTTTTTGCTCACAGGACCCCATTCTGAGACTCAGACCACTTTCAGACCTTCCCCACCTACGCACATATTCTGGCTGCGGGAGGGAATGCGCAGCCAGGATATGCGCGGGGATCGGTCGGTCTGAAAGTCCCCCCCACCCCCGTGCAGCTTTGCTGGCAGACACACACAGGAATGCAGAGCTCAGTTTCCTGCTCTGCATCCCTGTGCGTTTGCCGGCAAAGCCGTGTGCATGGGGGGGCTTTTGGACCGGCCGATCGCTGTGCATATCCTGGCTACGCATCCTCCTGCCCCCCTGCAGCCAGAATATGCGCAGGTGGGGTGGGAGGTCTGAAAGCGGTCTTAATCCTGGGGACCTAAACAGCAGCAAAGACATGCAAAGCGTATCGAATATTGGATGGGATTGTGACCCCGTCTGCAGATGTTGACCCCACCCACGATTTTGACCAACTGCTCCAGAACATCCAGCCTAAACCCTGCCTTGCCATTCCTCATCCAGCTAGTTTCAGTTTTGCTGCTGGATGGAAGCTTGCCGAGTCGAGCAGAGTTTCTCGGGTTTTGCACTGGTCTTATCTAAACAACTTCCAACTGTCTTGTCCTCTCACGTCCCCTTCTCCTGTCTAGTGGCAACCTTTTCCAAACCACAGAACCTCATTCAAAGACCTTTTGTCCGCCTCTCATTGGGCTGCGTTGCTTATTTCACCACTTTTCTTCAGTGGTGTCCTAGCTACGGTCCCCTCCCGTGTCATCCAGCCCAGCTACCATGTTGTGCAGCTTCCACTGCAGACAAATCGGCAACCTTTCTGCAAGAAATTGTGTCAGGCCAACCCCAGATAGTTAAGTAGCATCGAGCACCTTTTTTTGCAGTTGTGTGGGATGGTGCTTTAGCTCTGGGCACCTTGCACTCCGGAAGAATATAGGGTGCATATCCGTGTTCTCCTCGCAATTTTGCTTTGCGTTTGGTGCCGCTCGTTTCCTGTCCTCAGTGTTAGCAGAGCGGGGCTGAGTGAGGCGGACATGATCCTTGTCTGCAGCTTGAGTCACCGCAGGATCATCGGATCTACGTCGCAGCACACTGGCCAGAGCTTAGTCTGCTAGAGCAGAGCTTGTTCTTTGCCCCTGGCTCACTGCAGACAGACTTGAGTCAGAGAATGCTGCTCTTGTAGCCCTAGAAGAGGGCACGGCCAAGTTAATAGGCTCTCTTAAAGGGGTCACAGCTGCTCTGTGTCAGTGCCATGGCACACGTTTGTAAAGTGCCTGTGTTGCAGACTTGGGAGGGTCATTCCAGGTGGGAGTAACTGTAGAAATGTCCTAGAACCCCCCTCGCCACCAACACCCCCATCCTCCTGTTCTCTAATGGCATTCTCTTGCAGCGGACAGAGTCTGCTGGAATCTCTGGGGAAATAAGGTTTCCTTGGGCTCTAGAAGTCCGGGTTTGTTGTGTGCAGTGTGTGAGGGGTTTGCTGGTGATTTGGGGGGCACACTGTAGGGCAACCTGAGTGCAGCCGAGTTGGAGAGAGCGACATGCAGTGTGACAAGCTGCCTGCAAATAGCTTTCAACCCATTCTCACGGTTTCAACTTTGCAGGTTGAATTGTTTCAGAGCAGCCAAAATAAATGAGGAGAGAAATGATCAGTCAAATATTTCTTAAATCCTGTCTTAAGAGCTAAGTGCTTGGCTGGAAATCTTAAGACAGGTAATGAGGCTCTCCTCAGATCAACTCGTGATGTGGAAACTGCTAGATTGAGCGGGCTGCACCGGAACAAGCCAGAGTTCGCTCCCAACCAGAGAGCAGTGCAGCAGACAGGGAACTTCTCTAGGCCACATACCCTGCATTCTCCCCTGCAGCAGCTCCTTCCCCGCAGCCGCCACTCCCATTCCCTCAAGGGTCCCTGACAGGAGAGGTTGAACTGGAGTATGTAGCTTGAGCCTCTGTCCTGTTTCGTTCCTTGCATTGCACTCTCCCGGAAGAGCCTGGCACTGGGATAGTGGCACAGAACTAGAGGGGGAAGAGGAGACTTTGGCTGTTGCTAGGGCCAGCCTTCTGCTCCGAGGGAGCAGACTTAGATCATCCCTGACACAGACTTATCCAGCCTCCTCTTAGTAACCTCCAGGGAAGGAGCTCAGCTTGCTATATAAGGTGGCTTTTCTGTGCTTGGAATGCAAGGCCACATTCTGACAGTAACTTACTCCACTTTGGTAGTGTTCAAGCAAATGGTATAAACAGAAAAATTGTCAGTCACACCCCCCCCCCGCTCCACTCTCACACACCAGCTGAGACTTGATGATTACTGAATTGTGATCACCACCCTCCGACTCACCCGTTTTCACAAAAACAGTTTGAAGTGCAAACTGAAGGGGAGTATCTTGTACTTCTCTTCGTCCTCCTGAATAATGTTATGTTAGCGCTCTGCTCACGTGAACACTTCAGGAAGACCCAACAACATTGAATGAACTGTTTGTTGGAACATGGTTTGACTGAGCGTGGGGTGATGGAGATTACCTCAGTACAAGTGGAGGCAAAACTCAAAGTACTTAACGTATTCAACTCCGAAGGACCAGTTAATCTGCATCCAAGGATATTGAAGGAACTAGCACATGAAGTTTCAGGCCCATTAGCTAGGATATTTAATAAATGGATGAATTTAGGAGTGGTACCTAGTGATTGGAGAATAGCAAATGTTGTACCTGTCTTTAAGAAAGGGAGTAGAAATGACCCAGGTAACTCTAGACCTGTTAGCCTAAGCACAGTGGTATGGAAGATGTTGGAACAGATACTGAAAGAGACAATAATGAATGATATGCTAGCAAAGGGAAAATGTGATGAAATGCAGCCTGGGTTCAGAAAGGGTAGATTATGCCAGACCAATCTGATTTCTTATTTTGAAAAAATAACTGGTTTTTTTGGCTAGAGGAAATGCAGTGGATTTAGTGTATTTGGATTTTAGTAAGGCATTTGATGTCGTGCCACATGGAAAATTACTGTTTAAGCGTGAAAATATGGGACTCAACAAAAAGGTAGTTAGGTGAGTTCGTAACTGGTTAACTGGAAGAAAACCAAGGGTTGTGTTGAGAGGTGGACTTTCTAGGAGGGGGGAGGTTGCTAGTGGAGTTCCTCAGGAATCTGTTTTGGGATCCACCTTTAATATATTTATAACTGACCTTGGTGAGGGAAGTAAGAGTGTGCTAAGAACATAGTCAGTGCCAGACTGGGTCAGACCAATGGCCCATCCAGCCCAGCATCCTGTCTCCGACAGTGGCCAATCACGGTGCCTTGGGAGAAGCACCCAACAGGTCTCAATGGGGGATCCATTCCCTGTTGTTTCCCCCCAGCTCCCGTCATGTTCCCTGATCCTGTCTGGCTAATAGCTGTTAATGGACCCATCTGCTAAGGAAGTTTGCTCATGATACCAAGTTGGGAGGAATTGCCAATGCAGAGGAGGATCAGAAAATTATACAGGATGGTCTGGATGACCTCCTATATTGGAGTGTTAGAAATGGGATGGAATTTAATAGAGTAAAGTGTAAGGTTATGTGTTTGCGGTTTAATAATAATAAGTTTAATTACCAGCTAGGAACTCATCAGTTGGAAACAACAGAGGAGGAAAGAGACTTGGGGGTTACAGTTGATCATAAAATGACTGAGTTGTCCGTGTGATGCAGCTGTAAAAAAGGCAAATGCTATCCTGGGCTGTATTAGGCGTAGTATTGCCAGCAGGGATAGGGAGGTATTGGCTCTGGTAAGACAGCATCTGGAGGACTGCGTTCAGTCCTGGTCACCCATGTTTAAGAAGGATGAACTTAAACTGGAACAAGTGCAACATATTGCTACCAGGATGATTAGAGGGAAAGAGGACTTTCCCTATGAGATGAGGCTGAAGGAGCTTGGCTTATTTAGCTTATCAAAAAGAAGACTATGAGGAGATACGATTACATCGTATAACTATATCAGCGGAGTTAATGCAGTAAGGGGGAAAGATTTGTTCAGAACTAAAAGGGAGCGTGAGTACAAGAAGTAATGGATACAAGCTGGTTATCCGTAAGTTTAGACTGGAAATTAGAAGAAGGCTTTTAACAATCAGAGCAGTGAACTACTGGAATAAGCTTCCATGGGCAGTTGTGGGAGCAAAGAATCTGAAGAGCTTCAAAATGGAGTTGGACAAATTTATGGCCTAGATCTTGTGGGGAGTTCTCCTTATTTGATGTTGCAGGGCAAGGTGTGTCCTCCTCCCCGCCCCACAGCAATACATGCTGGTTTCGCCCCCCCCCCCCCCCCCCCCCCCCCCCCCCCCCCCCCCCCCAATCCTGTAGCATCCAAGTAGTCTGCAGCTGGAGATTGGACTGTCAGGCCTGGGTACTATATTGTAGATCAGGTGCCTGGCTGGTGGGGCCGGCGTACATGCTCAGGGGCTAGCCGATCACCATATTTGGGGTCGGTAAGGAATATTCCCTCTGGGCAAATTGGCAATGGACTCTGAGGGTTTTTCGCCTTCCCCTGTAGCCTGGGTGCAGCTCACCTGTTTAGGACACCTGGATCCTCTTTTTCGAAAATGATTTCCTGTTATTTCAGGCATCGGGGCGCTCTGGTTGGTCCCAGTCTCTGCTTGTAGCGATTGGTGGGATTTCTCCGTGTGGCTGGTTGAGACGTGACAGGGAGGCTGGACTACATGAGCCTTGCGCCCTTCTACCCTGGCATGGCTGCTTTATCTGGAGTGGAAGACGCTCCCTTAGGGATACCAGCGTGCATGGGTCCTTTTGGTACCTAGTGAGCAGCATGCGCACACAGCTCTGCCAATAATGGTGTGAGAAGCAAAATAATCCTCTCTTGGCTTGGAAAACGTTGACATCCAGCTTCAAAAATAGCCACTATTGTGATAATTATTATTGAATTCAGTATGTGCCATGGGCAGCGGAGTAACTCTGGCCCTAATTTTGTGGGGAAGCCCTGTCTCCCTCCCAGGCCCGAACTAGCGCTTTACTATGCAGAGCTGTGAGGTCTCACCTGAGCTGAGCCATGGGCCAGAAAAAGGGTGGCATTTCCCCAGTCTCTTTCCAACGCAGCCACTCCCCCTACCGAACCCCACGACGTGTCACTGGTTCGTTGGGTGTGATGCCTCCTGCTGCCAGGGAGCCTGGCCTGAGCCAGAGAGGGGGCCTTGGGCAGACGGTGTGCCTCCCCCCATCCCTGGCCCAACAGGACTATTTGGGTCCCCCTCGAACCCGGGTTGCGGTTGCAGATCTCCAGTGTGAACTCTCATGCATCTCCCTCTCATTCTCACACTCCTGCACTGGCCATTATCTTAGTGGCACAAGCCTCCAAAATCTCAGCGGCTGGCCCCCAGCCTGAAGTGTGGGGAGTGTGCCCCCAATATTTATCCCCATGATAGTAATGGGGAAAGGGATTGGGGCCCTGTTCTGCTTGATAGCGGCACAAAGACACACAGTCCCTGCCCCCAAAGACAGTTTAAGTTACCAGTCCTGTGGAAAGACTCTGGCTATGGGGTAAATCCACACTCTTTATCTTTTCCCATTTAATGGAGTTTCATCAGTGTTACAGTACACAGTTACATGAACTGAGCTGTCCGTTCTCAACATTACTTCCAGCTTTACATATATGTTAGACCTATAGTCCCGTATCTCTCCTGTGTGGCCTCATGTTCCTTCGTGACAGACGTGTTGGTGGATTTATCTCACTGGAAAAGGGGCTCTCTGTGTGCTTGAAGCTGAGCAGGTAGGTTATGTTTTTGCAGGATTGGGGCTTAAAGGAGACATGGGTGGACCAGGAGAGAAGCATGCAATGAGTAGGTGGTTTTTCTGCATGTCAACACATGTGCAGAATCTGACAGTAAATCTGCCCCTTGGTCCAACCTTGATTTCTCAAAGGGAGTGGTGTATGTGGAGGAAGAGAAGGTGGCCCAACACAGGGCAGTGTACTCTGTCAAGAGGTGTGGGGTTGAGGTCTTGTGGAACATTTTGAACCAGTCTCCGCGGAAAGAGGTCTCTCTGCAGTGTGTCATGTTCCATGCTGCCTTTCTCTGCAGCCTCTTTCAGCTGGGACGCTGCCAAATGCCGATCCTACAATGGACGTGCCCGATATACAACCTGGGAGGGAGAAGGCTCAGGAAAGAGGTGACCGCAGGATCAGATGCCATCACAATCCCTAGCATTTCACTAGCACCTTTCCTCTGTGGATTGCACCATGCTTCATGGACATAAGCTATCTATGTGACCCTCCCAAGGCTGCTGGGATGCACGACAGCTTTGCAAACAGGGACATCGGGGGAAGAACAGACTCGCCTAGGTTCACTCGGTGAGCCAGTAGGAGAGCCTGAAATAGAACTCGGGTATCCTGGCTCCCACTCTGCTGCTACACTGCCATCCTTCAGAGAGGAGGACGATTGCCCACTTCAGATGATGGAGACAGAAGAAATGGCAGCTGGAGCCTCTGAAGAGTGGGTGAAGGAGTGACAAGACAGTCCTAGGAAGGGGCTGGCATTGGGAGGAGCACTGCACTGCTAAGACTAGGTGCACAAAGTAGGCTCTCGGCTTTTCCATCTGTCTTTGTCTTGGCTGTTGGTATCCCCAGGCTACCTGGCATCTGAAAACATCTGCTCTAACTGGCCACCTTGCTTCATGGACTTGAAATTCTGGACACTGGGTTCTCCCATGTGATTGGGGGGTGCATGTCTAGCTTTGTGCTCAGTGGCTGAGATTTTCAAGGCTTCTGTTGTTAATTATTGAGATGTAATAACGCGATTAGCGCACTATTAAAAAAATCACTGATATGATTACCATGGATTTAATATCACATGATATATCATTACCTCGTTACGTGGTGACAGATATAATTGAAATACACTTATTGGAGCCGGGGGTCATGTTTCATTCAATCGCTGGGGCACTGAGGGGAGATCAGGGATGGCTAAAAATAAGCAACGGGAGAGGAAATCGTCACAAAAACAAAGAAACTTGCAACCGTGTCCATATCCCAGGCGACTGCTGCTCTGGTGGCTTCTCTTCTCCCTGTCCCTCCTTGGTCTATTAACAATTTATGAACTTACAAGTTGTGGCTGGTGAATTCAGCTGGACTGGCAGAAAACAGGGCTCTGTGGCATTGAGATTCTCATCTAAGACCATGAGGAGATCGGCTTACAGAACAGCACCCATCAGGTTGCTGGTAGCGGTGTCGTATGTGTGGCCATGGCAGTGCAGAGATTCTCTTTAGTCCGCCTTTGAGCTAAGAGTGTTTCTAAAGACACAGAAACAGAGCAGCCTCTTTGCTCGGGGGAAGGCCCTGCGGGGTTGGGGGGGGTGTCCAGTTTGGGAATTCTGGGTTATCGACTGGCTGAGCTATGTAGCTCTTTCCTGCTCTGTTCAGACAGCTCATGGTGCGTGATGATGAGAGGGAAGGTTAAGCATGCCAAAAGGATAACAGTCCTGGTCAGGTTTCTCCCGATGTCACAGAGATCGGGAACATCTGTCACTGCCGGCTTATCTTAGGAAGGAGCTGCATGTGTCCTTGCGGGGAGAGGAGCGGCTGGGGAGCACGAGCCATGTGCTTGGGATATGTTAGAGATATGTGCCTGGCAAGCCAACAGGCCCCACAGCTGAGCACGTATATAAGGAGCTGCCTAATTGAGTCAGATCAATGGTCCATCTTAGTCCAGGATTGTCACAAGCTGATACGGCAGCAGGGTTTCAAATCCAGCTCTCCAGGGTCCTCGGCAGTGGCCTCATCCAGGTGTGCTGCTACCTGAGACCCTCCAGGATCCCCGGCAGAGGCCTCACCCAGGCGTGCTGCTACCTGAGATCCTCCAGGATCCCCGGCAGAGGCCTCACCCAGGCGTGCTGCTACCCGAGTCCCTCCAGGATTCGCGGCAGGGGCCTCACCCAGGCGTGCTGCTACCCGAGTCCCTCCAGGATCCCCGGCAGAGGCCTCACCCAGGCATGCTAGTAGAGACCCTGAATCAGAGATGCCGGAGATTGAACTTGGGACCTTATACATGCAAAGCCTACGCTCTACCCCCTGAGCCATGGCCCATCCCTAAGATGGTGCTACTGGCAGGGGTTGGGGTGAAGTTCTGGAATAGCGTCCGGCTGAACATTGTGGCGGCAAAGAACCCGATTAGAGTTAAGATGGAGCGTGATAGGTTTATGAGCTGGGTCATGTGATAGGGTTCTCAATCTGATGCTTCCGTCAGTTGTTCGTTGAGGTCAGGAAGGAATTTAATTCTCAATTTATGCTGAGTGTTTCCTTTCTCTGAAGCATCCGAAATTGGGGCCCTAGAGAAGGAATTTTCACTGCAGGTCAGACTGGCTGATCATGGCGGAGGGAGGGGTCTCCACTTCTCCAGTATGTGGCATAGTTCGCTTGCTTAGATTATCTGGGTCTCTCCCGTCAAATGAACTTTCTACCATTGCAGGGACCGCAGGCATGGGTGCTCCATGGTCCCTCATGTTTCCCGCCTGTGTCATGGGATAGCTTTGCTTTCTAAGGACAGTTATTTGTATCTGCTTTAGGGTTTGGGGTTTTGTAAGGGTTTGGCAGCGTGGAAAGAGGTGGCCTGTGCTAAACAAGGAGTCAGACTAGATGATCTTGCAAGTCCCTTCTTACCATGGACTCTATGGAAGGGCCGTAAGGTTCAGGCTTGGCGAACTAGTAGGAGCTAGAAAGAGCCAGTTAGTGGAAGTAACACAGAAATGAACCTCAGCTCCAAGCATTAGACAGAATGGCCTCTTCATGACCATACAGGTATGGACAGTTCTTAGCTCACTGATTAATGATGGGGGAGAAGCATCTCAGACTGGAGGGCTAAAGACGGCCCACGGTCTTTCTGTTATATGTCCCCTTTTCAATTCATGGATCAGATCAGCCCCCGCTTTTCAACTCCAAATGCTAATTCAAAAGGAGGCACACAGTTTTTAATGGTGACGGTAATGATCCATTGGGACAAGCTATCGAGGCAGGAGGTGAATTCTCCCTACCCCACAGTCTGCAAACTGGATGCCCTGCTAAAAGAGAGGTTAGCCAGCTCCCAAGAGGGAGCTTGATCTAGTTCCTGGAAAGAATCCCCTGGCCTTGAGCTATGTTAGCGTACGACTAGTAGCGCTTTAGAAATAAGTAGTAGTATGTTAGGGGACTCGGACTAGAAGATCTCGTTTGAAATCTATGAGCCTGTCTGTCCCTCAAATCTCCCTCATACTTCCTGCGGAACTGAACGTTCAGTGCTTTCCATGGTGGTCCCTTGGGAGAGGCCCCACTTCTGCGATGCTGAGTGGCCCTTCTAAGAACCTAGAGAAGATTTTGGTCAAAGCCATAGGCAGGAAGGCTGAAAGAACTGGGGAGGTTCAGCCTGGAGAAAAGATGATTGAGAGAGGACAAGAGAGCAGGTTTCAAATATCAGAAAGGCTGCCAAACACTTGTTCTCTCCTGTCACAGAAGATAGAACAAGAGGGAATGGGTTTAAATTACAGCCAGGTAGATTTCTGCTAGAGATTAGGAAAAACCTCTGAGTTGTAAGAACTGTTGGGCAACAGAATCAGCTGCCTGGGGAGACTGGGGAATCTCCGTCCTTGGATGTTTTCAAAAACCCAGCTGGAGTGGACGAGCCTTTGTCTGCAGTTCTGCAAGCAGAGACTATCCTGGCCGGGAGCTGGGCCAGAGGGCGCTGGGGCAGTTCTAGGATGCGAGAGTAGCATGCGTTGTAGGTGGCTATGAGCTACGCGGAAGATGTTAGAGCTAGCTGTAAGCAGCCTATTGGCCGGTCAGGCAATCTACAGTGATTGACTACTATGCCCCATTGACTCAGAACGGTCCAGGGCTGTAGCCAATTTCTGTAGGGCTGTGGCTTATATTAGGAATACATCCCCCTCCTCATGGAAGTGCCAGGAGTGAGGTAATGGTATACTAGGGGCATGGAAGAGCGGGGATATTTTCCCAAGGTGGCAGCAACTCTCAAGTACTGTCCGAGACGTAATACACGGAATAATTTTATCCCAGTACCACTTACTTAGGTACCCCCCAATGGAGAGGAGTACGAGGGTTATTAAGAGCCGAGATGTGATCGGGGGGGGGGACTTGTGAGCAGCTCCTAACCCTGAGACTATTCTGATGAGGAAGATGGGAATTTAGCAGCCAGGGTGACAGATATATTTGACAGGTGTTGATATTTAAGGATTTTTGATGATGTATTTAGTGCATTATATTGTTTGTTTGGACATCTGACTTGGCCAACAGGCAGCAAACAAAAGATTGCTATAGCACCCTGTTGCAAATATAGGAACAATCAATAATCGTGTTAAATTTATCTGCTATGGAGAAGTGGTCGTTAGACCCACCTTGAGAATTGAGCTGGGACAGGCAAAATGGTTAAGCGCCTGTAAGGACTAATTATTATATACTCTAAAGGGGCGTCAAGGAGTACCCGATTTGGGTTCCATTTTGTATTTTATTTGCCTATAGAACCTAGTATTGCGTATTGTTTTAATTTTGAATTTATCTGGTTGTATTGCTGTATGTTGTTGGCAATAGCGGAAGCTAAGCCGTAATAAATTTAATTAATTAATTACAGTGATTGATTAAACCTCTATTAAGTATTTCTTAACTCTTTATACATTGTTCACAAATAGAACCTTACTAGAAAGCGATGGTTTCCATTCCGTCGATTACTGTTGGGGAGGGTGAGGCCGAGAAGGGGACGTGGCTTGCGCAGAGTTGGGTGTAGAGGAGTATTGCTGCTGAGAAGGGCTGCAGCGCGGCCAGGCACTCGGTGTGAGACACGGCATACACCATGGGGTGGCACGGGAAATGGGGAAGCGTTCTGTCAAAAGGGAAGGGAGGGAGTCAACCGAAAGAACGAGAACGACAAAGAATGGAGGGTAAAAACACTGCCAGGTCCTTCTAAAGGTATTCTGCAAAGGGCACTTTGACTCCTGTTCCTTGTGTCGCCTAGGTGTGGCTGGGCTCGACGAGCCCTGTCATTCAGACCTTGCCAGCAGGGTTGTAAGTCCACCGGTGTCACTGCTGTTACGCCCCAGTTGCAGAGATCAGACTCTGTCCCTGAGCAGCTTGCGGAGAGCTTGGCAAGCTCAGCGCAGTGTCATTCAGTCTATTGGGTATTGGGCCACCATTAGCCCCAGGCACCCGCTCGTCCTTCCTAGCCTCAGAGCTCCACATACATCTGATCAGTGCTTTGGGGGCCATTTCCATTTCAAATAGCTGTTTGTCAAGATGCCTTTCCCGTGGCTTCTTTCATGGTGCTTTATTATAGCGCCCCCCAGAGCTGCCGCACACAATGGGGGGCTTGCAAGGTTCCTATTACCAGCCCCTGTTTTCCAGGGGGCTGTGGAAATTTCCCTCCCCTTGGTACAGCCGGTCTCGGTTAGGAGCCGTCTGGCACTGGGAAGCATCTCTCTTTTGAGGTTAAAAACTTAATTTCATTCTGACCCCTGAGCTCCACCGCCTTCGTTGCTTTTCTCCAGCCCCGAATGGGTTTTGTGCAATGTTTTTTTTTCTTTTTCTTTCTTTCTTTCTTTCTTTCTTTCTTTCTTTCTTTCTTTCTTTTTAAACAGTCTCATTCTGTGCTTTTGAAGCTGGTTGATGTGTCCGCTCTTCATCCAAGGATTGTTGTGTTTTATTAATGCTGTTATTATTCCATTACTGTCATTGTGTTCTTTTATAGCAAATAGCCTAATTTAGTTGAGATACACAGATGTTGAGAGTTTAAGTGAAATCTTCATCATTCGGTATGCTGAGCACTGCGAGAATATTCTGTAAGCACACATGGCATTAAACCTTCCCCATTAAGCTGAAATTAACTGCCCTGGCTGGGGCTGCAGGGCCCGGGGTCGGGCAGTTAACATTTCAGACCTCGAAGGGCTGGGTTTGACTGTCATTTGGGATACAAGTGGAATTGGGTTTGCAGATTGGGGCCTGTTAATAAGTCTGTTCTTGAGGGAACTCGGCAGTGAAATAGCAGGGATGCTGCATGACAGGATTGGGGGTCTTACGTGGGGTAGAAATGCTAAACCATGTCCCAATGAGGTCCATCTTCCAGTATTGCGGCATAACGGTTTGAGCGAGGACCAGCATAAAACGCCTTTGCCTGGTTTGAATGGAATCTAGTTATGATCAGAGTCTGACTGCTTGAGAACTGCAGACTGGACATGCCCTCTTGTTGGTGCAAGTACCCTCTGGTCACAGTTTTCGTGGCTTGTGAATCACGGCATAAAACCTGGATGAGTTTTGATAGGGCCTGCTGGATGCTGTTGTACTTCAGGTAATATAGTTGATAACTCCAGAAATTCTTTCTCCTGCACCTCTTCCCTCTTTGCTAATAAAATAATAACAACCTAGGTTGTGCCATAATGGGTCAGACCAATGGTTCATCGAGCCCAGCATCCTGTCTCTGACAGCGGTCAATCTTGGTTGCTTGAAAGAAGTCCCCAGCAGGTCCCAGTGGGGCGATCCATTCCCTGTTGTTCACTCCCAGCTCCAGACACTCAGAGGTTGTGTCCCCTAAACCTACTTGGCTAACAGCCGTTCGTGAACCTACTCTCCAAGTACTTATCCAGTCCTTTTTAAACCCATCTGTGCTACTGGCCTTGACCACGTCCTCTGGCAACAAATCCCACAAGTTGTGCATTGAGTGAAAGAATACTTTTTCATTTGTTTTAAATCTGCTGCATGTTAGTTTCATGGCACGTCCCCTAGTTCTAGTGCTATTTGAGAGGATATAGAACCGCGCCCTACTTATTCGTTGCACCCCACTCATGATTTTATAAACTTGTATCCTATCCTCTCTCCGTCGCCTCTTCTCCAAGCTGAAGAGCCCCAACCTATCCAGCCTCTCTTCCTACGGGAGCCGTTCCCAGTGGCGTAGCAAGGTTGTGGGGGGTCGGGACTCATGTCCCAACTATGCCCCCCCCCAAGGGCAAGGGGGTGCATTCTCCCTAAGCAACAGCCCTTCCAAGTGGGCTTCCATCAGATTTGGGGCACCCTGCAAAAGCTATGAGCCCCACTGGGAATGGCAGCGAAACCCACCAGAAAGGAAGTTTTAAGAGCGAACAAGGACAGGGCCAGCACTCCACCCCTTCTAACTCTAAAACCCTCCTTCTGAGCGCTGCTAGAAAACTTTCAGAGTGGGTGGGGGCAGTGTTGGACCCGTTCTGTCCCCTGCCCACTCTGAAAATTTCCTTGCAGTACTCAAGTCACTTGCAATGGGGCCCCCTAGAGTTCAGGGCCCGGGCTTAACAGAACCCCTTCACTCCATGGTAGCTACGCCCTTGACCATTCCAGACCCGTCATCATTTTTGTTGCCCTTCTCTCTACCTTTTCTAGTTCTACTATATCTTTTTTGGAGATCCTAGGCTTTAGTTGCCAAGAACAGTTCAAGGGAAGGTTGTCTTCCCATTAATAAGGCTAGCACATCTCCATGGCAGTCAGTCTGTCATTGATCCTTTCCTTCTTCCTTAACATCTGACTTAGGTGCTTGGCATGATCTGAGTCTCAGGCTGTTCCTCACACAGTGGCTTTGGGGGGCATGGCATGTCCCTCTGTTACATCATAAGTTCTCACAAGATGTGGGGGGATTAGCCTCTTCCAGACATGCATTCACATGCAGCTCTGCAAAAAAAAGCCAGCAACAGGGATGCTGGCCCGGTCCTCTCCCTCAGACTAGAGAGGTTCTGATGATCTCAAGGTCTTTCACCACCGCTTCCTTCCTGACTTCGTTGAAGCTTTTGTGAATTTGCCCTCTCCTGCCTGACGCTCCTCTCACTGCAGCAAGCTGTCGAGTGCCCTTGTCTGCCCAATACCCGCAGGGTGATTCTCTTTCAAGCAACTTTTTCCAAGGGCAGCTCAGTCTCTCCACCTCCTCAGCTGCCCCATTGTGCTTCTCCTGCTACCATGGGGCAGACACGCAGGGACATGTGAAGATCCAGGAAGCAAATTAACTCTTTCTTGTGCTGGTGGGAGTGAGACTAGGCTGGCTGATTTTAGGGGATGCTGCAAAGCCATCGGGCTTGTTTTATCCCATCTCTTTCAGATGACTTGCTGGCTTGTGATGATGACACCAGGATAACTAAGAGCACGTGCAGGCTTTCCCTCAGGAGGAGACCAGACAGCTGGATTCTGCTTGGGGTCTGCTTTATCACCTACGAGAAACAAGTTAACCTTCCTTTGATCTCGGTTCACAGCTAACCCTTTAACAAAGTTCTGGATGTGCGAGGAAATCAATACTTAAGGCATTGAATGTAACACCAGCCATGAGCTCAAGCGGAACACATGCTGGCTGGCTCCGATTACATCCAGGAGTGGAGCAGAGGAGGACGCCAGTTCCTTTGCCCACTCCCTTGGGCCGTGTGTCGACTACTGACTCGGCTGGATTTCTGTTGGGGAGCTGACACGGCAGCGCTTGCCTCCTCCTTCCCCTTAGACTCTCTTCTCTAGTGCCCCACTTGCTTTGCATTGTCCCCATGAGCTGCAGAAGGGGAAAGCTTGGGTGTTGTGCGTGTTAGCCCGTGTGTGTACACTTGCAATGAGCCTCGGTAACGGAACGTTGCATGGAACTGGTCAGTTGATATGTACAAATTGGCTTCCATTTGAATGTGAAAATTAAGCTGTGTTTGAGGTGAAGGGTGGTCTTGGCACTGGCTGATGTTCAAGATCTCAGAGTTCAATTCCTGGCCTTGCTGCAGACTTCCTGTATAGATGTAGAATCTGACGCTGGAGAGATAGTTGGGACTTATTTATTTATTTAAAAGGTTTAATATCCCACCCCTCCTGCCACAGGCAGCTCGGAGCGGCTCACAACAGTACAAATCAACAATTTAAAACCATAAAATTATAAAACATATTACTACCCCCCTATCCTCTCCTCCCCCACCCTCTACCCATCTCCCCCACCAAACGCCTGACGGAACAGCCAAGTCTTCCAACTTTTACAAAAGGAGGGAAGGTCTGGAGTTAGGCACGCACACACAGACACAGACACAGACACAGACACAGACACAGACACAGACACAGACACAGACACAGACACAGACACAGACACAGACACAGACACACACACACACACACAGACACACACACACACAGACACACACACACACAGACACACACACACACAGACACACACACACACAGACACACACACACACACACAGACACACACACACACACACGAGTTCCATAGCCTCGGTGTGGCCACCAAGAACGCCCTCCCCTGCATGGCCCCCCGGAAGACTCGGGGGACCACAAGAAGGACATTCCCCGATGACCGCAGGGGCCGGTCTAGTACTCGGGGTGAGGCGATCTCGCAGATAGGCAGGGTGAGGGCCCAGACCGTTTAGGGCTTTATAGGTTAAAACCAACACCTTGAATCGGGCTCGGAAGACTATCGGCAGCCGCTGCAGAGAACAGAGCACTTCAAGGGGCAAACTCGAGGAAAACATGGCCCTTGCAGAAAAGCTAAAAACGAAATAGTCATGGGATAAGATGAGCCAAGGTCCTCTCATGGATCTGTTACTGGTTAAAACATAGGAAACAAAGGGTTTAGAATTAGTGGCCAGCTTTCACACTGGAGAGAAGAAAATAGTCCTCTGGGGTCTGTACTGGAATCAGTGCTGTTTAGCATATTAATTAATGATCTGGAAAATGGGGTGGTGATTGAGGTGGCCAAATTTGCAAATGAGACAAAGTTATTCAAGGTTGTTAAGTCGAAAGTAGACTGTGAGCAGTTTCAGAAGGATCTTGCCTGGGTGACTGGAGGATAGAATGGCAGATGAAATCAATGGTGAGTTTAAAGTGATTCATATAGGAAAAAATAATACTCTCAGATAGTATTAGAACTAGGGAATAATCCATGAAATTTAGCTAGCAGCAGATTTAAAACAAAGAAAAGAAAGTTTTTTTCACTCAACACACAATTAACTCAGGGCATGAAATTTCAGATCAAACTCCAGGAGCCCAAAATCCCCCAAGAACCCCAACCTTCAGTTGCCAGACTTTATCCTGATATTAAACCATTCTTGCTCCACTACACCCCTGAACCAGTCATCAGCCTCAGTTTTTTGGGTGCCAGTGGCTCCCAGGTGCCTGCAAATGTCATGCCCTGATTAACTTGTGGAACTTGTTAGCAGAGGAGGTGGTCAAGGCCAGTACCGGACGTAACCTCTGATTGTGAGGAGCTGAGAGTGAACAGCAAGAATGGGTCACCCCATTATCTCCTGTTGGGCACTTCTCTGAAGTGACCGAGAATGGCCACTGTTGGAGACAGGATGCTGGGCTGGATGGACCATAATAATCCTAATCATATTACACACAGAGTGTTGGATTCTAAATTAGTTGTTGGGCTTCGAGGATCTCCGCGATTCTCACTAATGGGATCCACTTCCTGCTTCGCAGGCACCGGAGACCTAGTTGTCAGCAGTTTCCAGGCAGATTACCTGGAACAAGCTAGAATGGTGAGGGCTCCCCCCCTCCCGCTCCATGAAAAGCGTGGGCCCATAGTCTCGCGAGAACGGAGCTGCATTAAAGGAGGGAGGAGCCCTCGCTGCCTCAGGTCCTTCCAACCGCGTCACGCTTGGAAGACCTTCAGTACTTTTCAGTACTTGTTAGCAAACTTCACTCTTCAGCGTTTTGAACAGACTGAGTGCCGTGCCGTGCCGTGCCTAGCCTGCGGGGTTCGCCCTCGGAACTGCCTTCCCACTCGGAAGGAGCACTGGAGCCTGCCCAAACTACCGGGCTTTAAGCGCTGCTGCTCCTGTCCTGCCACGCTGTCGGTAAGCTATCAGCTCTACCTGTGCTTGGGCTGCTTAGGAGAAGCGCATAATATAAGCTCCTGCCGCTTCTGTACTGTCCTTTCGTCCAGGGCACAACGAGCGAGAGCTCTTCCTCTCAGGGACATATTAACTAGACGGGCACTGCAAGGTGGAGAAGAGGGGCCTCTTAGGCTCCCCACCAGGCACTCATCAGCTGCAAAGATGGACGCCGCTCCTGCGGCACCGACAGGCCTATTAGTAGTGCCTGGTACCGCTAGCACCGCACCACAACTGGTACTGCCCTCAGTTCCGGCCGGAACCAGGGACACCTCTCGCTCCCGCACGTCTTCTAAGAAGGACAATCTCCAAAAGCAGGGAGATGAGAGGAAAAAGAAACACAAAAAGAAAACTAGTGCTACCGCGACTCCCCCGTGCACGCTCGTAGTGAAGACAGTACCGTCGGATACCGAGGAACCTCAATCTCAGGCACCAGCGGTACCGGTACCCGCTGAAACAGCAATATTCACCAGTCCCGATCCTCATTGAAGGAGCTCGGTCTCCAAGGGCACGATCTGATTGCCCGCGCCCCTCCCACTCGCCCAGGCTGATGCTGGGACAACGGCAACGATCACGCTCTAGGTTTAAGTCGCGCCACAGCTCTGCGCGCTCAGCTAGACATACCACATCAGCACACAGAACTCCGAGACCCACCGGATCCATCCATAGATCACCATCACGCTCGAGACATGGTGTCACTGTCGCGATCTGAATGGGAGGTACCATGCACAGCGCCGAGAACTCTCACCTTGCTCATGCTGTTCTCCACGCTATACCTCCCAGTACCGCTCACATCACTATGATGAGTACCGCCGGTACCGGTCTCCGTCCCCAGGGGCGGATTGGGAAATCAAAGTGGCCCGGGAAAATATAGTGTTAGTGGCCCTGTGCCGGCACGCCGGAAACGGGCTAAGGGGGCGTGGCTTGGGGGGCGTGGCTTGGGGTGGGCAGAGTGTACCAGATTTGGGGCCTATCGGAGCTGAGTCCCCAGACTCAGATCCTCAGCAGCCTGGCAGGGGTGAGCAGGAGGTTATGGGGGCTGGCAGGGGGGAGACTGCCACTGGTGGGAGTACTGCCCTCATTTCAGTGCTCTGGCTCCCCAAATCACTCCGTTTCAGTGCTCAGTGGCCCCCAAACAAAAAAATCACTCTGTCCCTTGCTATGCATCCTACAGTAAGGCTTCTTCATTCCTGCATTAGCTGCACTAGTATTACACATGCCCTGTGTTTAGCTTAGCAAAG
>QEPC01012035.1:2036668-2148756 GCA_003113815.1 Sphenodon punctatus | reverse complement strand
GCGCACAACCCAGTTGTGAGAATGTTGGGAGCCATCTCGAAGAACCTTCTTTACAAGGTAGCAACCTTCTGATCAGCACATGGGCAGGAGCTGTTTGTAAACAAACAGCCTTATCTCCCAGCCCGATCGCTGTCCCAGCTGCTGCTTCAGCGCTACTAAGAGGGAGAGTCAGGTAAGCCCTCCCCCAACCCTCCAACACAACACAACCCTGCAGGGGTCAGGAGCAACAATTTTTGGGGTTTGTTTGTTAAGAATAATTTTTAAAAAGAGCATGACCGACCCCCAGCCCACCGGGAACCCTCCCGGTGCATTCAATGGCCAATCCGCCCCTGTCCGTCCCACAGCCGCTCTCCCTACTCTGCACATAGGGATCGTCGTGCATCAGGGCTTTCCCCTCTACCGCCGCATGAAGCCTCGCACTACGTACCCCCAATGCCTCCTAAGGCCCCGCCCACCGCAACAGTCTCCAGGTCTCCTCCGGACAGGGCAACGATCGCGACTACCCTCCCCCCCAGCGGGACCAACTCCTACGGTACCACCGGTACCAATGAAGTCTCACCTCACACAGGATGACAGGTCAGTCCAACCGCTGGGAACCTCTCTCCTGAACTCGATGTTGGATATCCCTCTCAACACCTTCCTGATGCAGACCTCCACCTCCAACAAAATTCTTCCTCGGGGGCTTCTATATCTTCCTCGCCCTCATCTCAGGACAATGGGGAAGAGGAAGAGACTATCTCCCCTCCCCCGGTGGATTCGGTCTCAGACCTGAACCTTACCTTGTCCACAGAGGACACCAAAGCCTTTCAGGCTATGTTGAAAAGGTTAACCTCCGCTCTCCCTAACCTACCCACCAAGGTCTTAAAGAAGACTCAATCTGGCCCTGTTTTCAGCATTCTCGCCTCTGGGGAGCCAGGGCATGTAATGTTGCCGATGCTAGAGCAGCTTATGGAGCCATCTCTGACAGTTTGGGCCAAGCCTTCCTCGGCCCCCACAACTAGTAAACTCCCTGTATGCCATCCCTAAGGAAGGCGCTTAAATCTTTTATAAACATCCAGCCCCAAACTCCCTAGTAATTGCTGCTGCTTCCACTAAATCTTGAGCGGGTGTGTGTGGTGTGTTCCAATACATCTCCAGCGGACAGGGAAGGAAGACGCCTAGATGTGTTAGGCAGAAAGATCTTTTCTTCTGAAACCCTCTCGCTCCGGACCACCGATTATGCCTCAGCCATGTGTGGCTATCAACAATGGCTCTGGGCACAGCTGTCCAAGGCCACTGACCCTACCCAGATTGCAGCCCTACAGAGAGAGGGCATGCTCATCGCACAGTTCCAGTTATCAGCAAACATGCATATAGCTGACTGTAGTATCAGGGGTATCGCCTTCTTCATTTGCCTTAGACGACATGCATGGCTCCACTCCTCTGCCCTAACCCTGGATAATAAAACCCGAATCAAGGACCTTCCCTTCGATGCGGAAGGCCTCTTTGCGGCCTCCACAGATGACACCCTCAAACAAATAAATGAAACCTGCCAAACAGCCAGGTCCACAGGGGTAATCCGTACCGTTAGGAGGAAATTCTATCCATCATCTTCCCCCTATACTTACCAACCCCGTCATAAGCCCTCCTACCAATTCTACCAGGGCAAACGTTCCCAGCAATTCCAGCAGCAACAACCCCCTACAAACCAACACCGAAGGAGGTTCCCCAAATGGGGGACGGGGCCGAACGTCCTCTAACTCCTCATCGGGGCAACCCCCTAAGCAACGCTTTTAACCTTGCTGAGGTCAAGAGAGGAGAAGTACCTACTCTCTCACCATTCCGCCACAGATTGCGGCCCTTTTTCAACACCTGAGCATCTATTACCTCAGACCGTTGGGTCAGGGAGATAATACGACGAGGATACGCCATTCAATTCTCCACCTTACCTCCCAGTTCCCCTCCCCATCACCGGACCCTTCAGGGTCCTCCCCTCAAACCTCAAATACTTATGGAAATAAACAAGCTCTTAGCTAAGGGTGCAGTGGAACACGTCCCCTTAGCCGAGTGCAACTGGGGGTTTTACCCTAACTATTTTCTCATTCCTAAAAGGGATGGAGGACTCAGACCTATACTAGACCTGAGAAATCTCAACCGCTACATCAAACGGTTCAGATTCCGTATGACATCCCTATCTATCATACTCCTGGGGCTCCATCAAGGAGATTGGCTATCCTCTCTTGACCTCCCAAGATGTTTATTTCCATTATTCCATCTCACAGAAAATACTTATGCTTTGTTGTAGGAGACAGGCACCTCCAATACACAGTGCTTCTGTTCGGACTCTCCACAGCCCCAAGAGTCTTCATGAAGTGCATGGCAGTAGTTGCCACCCATCTGAGAAGAATGAACATAAAGGTGTTCCCATATCTCGACGACTGGTTGCTTGTGGCAGACACCAGAACCCGTCTTTGCCAGCACATACAGCACACCATCGATCTTCTCCAAAGCCTGGGCCTTCTAATCAACCTACAGAAGTCCCACCTAAACCCCACCCAGCGCCTTCAGTTCATCGGCACTATTCTAGACACATCTCAGGCACGGGCCTTTCTATCTCAGGACCGATTTCACAAGATACGATCAATTATCTACCAGTTCCCTAACAGACCTACCAGGACGGTCTGCTTCTTCCTACGTCTACAAGGGTTCCTAGCAGTCACCACCGCGGTGACACCACATGCCAGACTCCGCATGCGCCCCCTCCAACATTGACTCAAGGCTGTCTACCTCCCGTCCACCCACCCATTCTACAAAAACATTTCCATTCCACCCAAGGTCTACCAAACCCTTCTATGGTGGACGGAACCCTCCAATGTCCTCCTACGCGTCCCGTTTGAGCCCCAGCAAATGCAGTTGACTCTCACAACAGATGCCTCACCTACAGGCTGGGGGGCGCATATGAACCAGCTCACTGTCTCCGGCCTTTGGACCCACGACAAAAAGGCACTCCACATCAACATGCTGGAGCTCCGTGCCATACGATGGGCTCTAAAAGCCTTTCTCACTTACATCGAGGGTCAAAATGTCCTCATTACTACAGACGATACCACAGCAATGTGGTACTTAAACAAACAGGGCAGAGCTCGTTCCACCCGCCTCTCCCTAGAAGCAGAAGCCATCTGGGAATGGAGTACAACATCCGACTACAAGCTTTTCACCTAGCAGGACTAAATAATCTCCTTGCAGACCACCTCAGTCGCCAGAGCGCGGATGATCATGAATGGTCCCTCAACGATTCTGTTCTAAACACCATCTTCAGTGCTTGGGGCACTCCCCTCATCGACCTTTTTGCTTCCTCAGAATATTCTAAGCTTCCCAAATTTTGCACCAGAGCGGGCAAAGGCCCAGGTTCCATAGCAGACGCCTTCATGATCTCCTGGACTGGGCCCTTCCTTTATGCTTTTCCCCCCACCCCTCTCCTACACAAAGTGCTCAGCAAGATCAGAACAGACCAAGCTCAGGTCATTCTTACAGCCCCGTTCTGGCCTCTCCAACTGTGGTTTCAGACCATCACAGACATGGTTTTGCAGATTGTACACCTCCCCAGCCGCCCCAATCTGCTCTCCCACCTCCAGGGCACCATCCTGCACCACGACCTCGACAAGCTCCACCTCTGTGCTTGGTTGATTCGTTGAAATCACAACACTGGCCCTCACCAGTCGCAGATATACTTCTCAGTGCTCGCCGTCCCTCCACCAGAGGCTGCTGTGCAGCCAAATGGACTCATTTTACGATATGACTTAAGAACCAAGCCCTACCTCTACCCTCCCTCAACGTAACTCATCTGTTTGAATATTTGCTTCACCTACAGAGCTTTGACCTATCCCTTTCCTCCATCAAGGTTCACTTGGTGGTCCTATCTTCCCACCTTCAAGTGGAAGGAGACAAAACCTTATTCTCTCACCCTTTAGTGAGAACGTTTTGGAAAGGACTCGTTAACACCTTCCCTTCGGCCTCTTTCACAGCCCCCCAGTGGGACCTCAACCTGGTCCTTGCTAAACTCATGAGCCCTCCTTTCGAACCCATAGTATCCTGTTCTCTTGAGGACCTAACCATCAAGACGGCCTTTCTAGTAGCCATCACGTCTGCTCGTAGAGTCAGTGAGCTCTCCACACTCAGGACCTCCCCTCCCTACATACGCTTCTCCACAGAGAAGGTAGATCTTCGTACTGACCCTGCCTTCCTTCCCAAGGTCGCCTCTCCATTCCACGTCAACCAGACCATTTCTCTACTGGTCTTTTTCCCCAGACCTCATTCCTCTCCTGCCGAACAAGCCCTTCACATCCTTGATGTCAAGAGAGCTCTCTCCTATATAGATTGGACCAGAAGCATTCAAGCTTCCAATGCACTCTTTATATCGTATGGCGGCCAGAGGATCGGATAAGAATCTCATCCCAGTGTCTTTTCCGTTGGATACTCCTCTGCAGCCAGAGATGCTACCAGAAGGCTGGAAAAACACCCCCTACTCCACTAAGGGCTCACTCCACAAGAGTGATGGCCACCTTGTTGGCCAGTCTATGAGGAATCCCTATTGTGGACATCTGTAAGGCTGCAACGTGGTCTTTACCTCACACCTTCACCAAGCACTATTGCTTGGACATGGCAGCCAGAGCAGACACGGCAGTTGGAAGAGCAGTTCTCCACTCCCTCTTCCTTTAACCTCGACTCCCACCACCTGGAGGTAGGTATCAACTGCTATTCACTCTCCCATCAGTGAGAATTGCGGAGATCCTCGAAGAAGAAACGGAGGTTACTTACCAGTAACTGTTCTTCGAGACCTTCTTATGACCTGCCCACCTTCCCCTCAGTCTCGGAGGTACTAGCACTGGTCTTCCGTGACGGGTTGGAAGGAACTGAGGCAGCAAGGGCTCCTTCCTCCTTCTTTGCAGCCCCATTCTCGTGAGACTATGAGCTCGCGCTTTTCACGGGGTGGGGGGGGAGGGCGGTGGAAGGGGCGGAGCCTTTACCATTCTAGCTTGTTCCAGGTAATCTACCTGGAAACTGCTGACAACTAGGTCTCCAGTGCCTGCGAAGCAGGAAGTGGATCCCATTAGTGAGAATACACGGAGCTCTCTCTCTAAGACCAGAGTTACTGGTAAGTAACCTCCGTTTATTCAGAAAAAGAATCTTGGAGTCATTGTGGAAGGTTCATTGAAAGCATCAGCTCAATGCACAGCAGCAGTTGAAAGGGCAAACAGAATGTTTGGAATTATTGGGAAATGAAGCTAAAATAAAATATAAACTATCATAATGCCACTATATAAACCTCATACACCCACATCTTGAATATTGTGCTGCTCTTGAGTCTAGCTGCTCCATCTCCAAAAGAGCATTGTAGAACTGGAAAAGGTGCAAAGAAGGTGATCTGAGCTAGAGAATAGCTTCTGTACAAGGAGAGGCTTGATAGCTTGGGGCTCTTTAGATTAGAGAAGAGATGATGGGGAGGGGAGGGATAGTTATTGTTTGTGGAAGACTACAAAATCAGGAGTAGCGTAGAGCAAATAAATAGGGGATTGTTATCTTGAGAGAAGTAAATAATAGTAGGGACACCCTATGAAGTTAACTGGCCGCTTATTTTAACAAAATTAATGGAATTACATTTTCACTCAACATACAGTTAACTTGTGGAACTCCATGTCAGAGGCTGTTTTGAAGGCCAATAGTGTAATTGGGTTCAACGAAGGATTAGATAAGTTCTTAGAGGATAGGTTTGCTTATTATTCAGGTTGGCCAGGCGATAAGATCTCTGACTGTAGAGAATGAATCACTCACTCCATTGTGACCTGTTGTGCACTGCTCTAAAGCAACCCAAATTGGCAGTTGTTGGAGACCGGACACTGGGCTAGGTGAAGCATTGCTCTGACCCAGTATGGTAGAACTAACCTTCTTCTGTCCTTGGGCAAGTCATTTAGTGTTAGATTTATAATCTGCTAGGCACCTAATTTACCACTTTAGGGGATGCGTGAGATTTTAAAAACCACTTGGGTGTTGCCTCAGCTCACTAGGTGTCCTATTTCAAAGGGAATTAGAGGCCCATGGGACATGTTTGTAAGCATACAGGCTCCCTAGAGGTTTAGCTGGATGGTGGCTGAATGTGGGACTGCCTACTGGCTTGGTAAGCCTGGCTCATGTATCCTAGTTCCCCATCTGTTAACGTAAGGATGTCAATCCTGGTCTGTTTGGATTGCAAGCTGTTTGGGAGCAGGGACTGCTAGGGCACATTCACACGAATGTGCGAAAGGAAAAGGGTCCTTACAAGGCCAGGAGAAAACATCCAGTTGCAAAGCTCACGGATTTTGGGGTATGTGTGAATGCACTATTCCATGTAATTTCTGCTTTTATGCGCATTTTCTGCCATCCTTGTAAGAATTGGATTTCACAACCCTGTCACTTTGCCTTGTAAATGTGCATAAAAGCAGAAAATTATGCATTCGTGCTTACACAAAAATCCACAAGATTCAGATTAGATATTTTCTCCTGGTCTTGTAAGAGCACTTTCATGTATGTGGATCTCTGTCTGCACAGGGTCCAGCACAACCCAGACCCTGATATAAGGAGCTGCCTCTCCGTCGAGTTACTGCAGTGCGTCTGACTCTGGATAAAGTACGATTCTTCTTCATAAGTCTCCATTTCTCTCTGTTTGGATGGCTCCCCAGTCACAATCCTCTGTGTACTTCCTCCTGGTGCTCTGGCTCCCTTTTCCTTCTGGAAACGGAGCCAGAGTGGGACTTGCCCCATGATCTCTGGTCAGTCATGGCTTTGAGGGTTGGAGAGGCTGGCTTCTCTTGTCTGTTCACTTGGGGGGCAGGGCTGGCCTTCACAGCGCTGCTACTGAATGTGGTGGGAATTTTTCTGACAGCAGGTACCAGTATCCGATTTGAAACACTTCAACCCTGGTCGCCCAAGCAGCTAAATGGAATTCCGGCCTCTCCAAGCAGAGTGTCTTTGTTTGTTTGTTTGTTTTTATTTATATCCTGCCCCTCTCGCCCTGGATGATATTGTTTTGTGTGTCATTTCTCTCCTCGGACCCTGCTTCTTTTATTCCCTGTTCTTGTTTCCCTCCCAGTCTGGTTGGCTTCTGCATTGCCTGCTGGTGCTCGGCTGGTATTCTACTGAGCACCACGGACAGGCTCTCTCTGTTTGCTGTTCTGCCTAAATCCCTCTCTCTCAATTTCTTCTCCAACCGCCTTGATCGACCGTGTTGGCTTGTCCTGTCTGTGTCGCCCCCCTGCCTGGTGTTTGCATCCATCAGCACTCTTACCTGCGTCTCTGCTCTGACCTTAACCTTGACCTGAGGCAGCAATCTCAAGGAAGAGCTGGTCAGATGATCCAGTGTAAACTCCACCTCGGATTAGACGGGTGGTGGCCCCAACACGCAGGCTATTAACTTTTCCTGGTGTTTCCTTGCATCAGCCCCAGGACTCGCGGACCTTCGCCAGAGACACAGCTGCTGCCCTGGTAATCTGTATTGATCTCCCTGCCTGCCATATCTTCCAGCTACCTCTGTTTTCTCTTTCCATTTACTTGCTCCTCCAGGCTGTAAATTTGGGAGGGGGGGCTGGGCAGAACGGCCACCTAAAGAATGCCCCTCGAATTGGAGTTCCATCATGCTAGGTGTTGTGCATCATCTCACCCTCCCCCAAGATGGCTCCTGCCCCAAAGAATTTCTGGGATAGCAGCACATTCTGCGATACCATAGATAGACAGGACTGGATCTCAGATCTTTCTCAGCAGCTGAGCTTTGAGTCTCAGTCTGGCATGCCCCTTCAGAGAGCATCACCACTTACCATATGTAGAAATACAGCCTGGTCGATGATAGTGGAAACCTTCGTTCTTATCAGTGGACAGTAACACCACCCTCCCCAGTTCATCAGGAGGCAGTTTGAAAGCTCTCTGTAGGCTGACCAGTGGCTTGGCAGAGCACGCCGTGTGCATGACAGAAATGCTGGTGGCATCTTTAGGGGAAAGCCAACAGCTGAAACCTTGTTGACGGGGGGTTCCGCTGTGCTAGGCCATGCACAAACAATGTCGTTGGTCTGGAAATCCGGACTCTCATGTACTAAAACTGTTTGCTCAGTAGAAAGGAGGCGCGTGCCACTTATCAACAATACTCACATGCTTTCTGAAACTCGGGGGGTGAGAAGGGAGGTCATCTTGGAAAATGGGCCTTTGGGGTCTGGAGGGGCTGAGCTAGAATTCACTTTTTAGCATTATGTATAAAGGAACTGGGTTTGGGTTATTTTGTAGAGTTGCTACCTAGCCAAAGCAAAGTTGGAGTGTTTCTCAGAGTTTCCCGGCTCCTTTTAGTCAAGGTCCGTAGTATAGCTGGCTTTAGAAAAGGGTTGACTAAGTTCTTAGAGGATAGGTCCATTAATGGCTATTATCTAAGTTGGTCGGGGGCGCAACCTTTTACTGTTGGGAGCAAACAGCAGGGAACGGATCGCCCCATTATGACCTGTTGGGGACTTCTCTGAAGTGACCAAAATCGGCTGCTGTCAGAGACAGGATGCTGGGCTGGAGGAACCATTGGCGTGATCCAGTCTGGCACTTCTAATGTTCTTTTGTACATTATTATTATTATTATTATAAACATTTATATAGCTCCAGTCGTGTGACCTGGTGCTGTACAGAACATAGAATTAGACGCGGTCCCTGCCGGTGGCTTACAATCTAAAAGACAAGGAGGGGGAGACAGGGAGAGGGGACAGTGGGAGAGACAGGGGAGAAGACAGACAAACATTAAGGTGGATGCGAAGTCTCAGGTGTGTGTGCTTGGCTTGGTTACAATCAGGTTGGTAGCGGCAGTCGGCAGAGGAGGGCCGACAGTAAGTGTACGGGGAAAGACTAGCAGGCATTGGGAAAGGCAGCGAGGAAAAGGTGGGTCTTGAGGAGGGATTTGAAGGAGCGGAGGGAGGGGGCAAGGCGGATGCNCGGTCCCTGCCGGTGGCTTACAATCTAAAAGACAAGGAGGGGGAGACAGGGAGAGGGGACAGTGGGAGAGACAGGGGAGAAGACAGACAAACATTAAGGTGGATGCGAAGTCTCAGGTGTGTGTGCTTGGCTTGGTTACAATCAGGTTGGTAGCGGCAGTCGGCAGAGGAGGGCCGACAGGCATGGGGGGCAGCGAGGGAGAAGGGTCGAAGGCAGTTAGGTGAGCAGGAGAAACGAGGGAGAGTGAGGGAGGGGACAAAGGAAGAGTGGAGAGCGCATGCATGAAATCACCCCACCCTTTAGAACAAGGGATGAGTGCATCCTATTTGCAAATCAGTTGCTTGAAGCGTGTCTTCCATGTTGGTTCAAAGTAGGCGAGAGAGGAGATAAAGTAGTTCAAAGGATCCCTTCTATTGGACCAACTTCTGTTGGGGTGTGCACAAGCTGCCACGCGTCCACAGTGCTCTTTCTCAGGCCTTCTCCAACCTCGGGCCTTCTCTAACCTTGGAATCCTAGCGTTGTACAGTTAGAAGGGACCTCAAAGGTCAACTAGTCCAACCACTTGCTCATCTCAGCAAGTCTGGCAGGCCCTTCTGGAACCTGCCAGAGGAGGAGCTCTGCTCTGCTCTGTGTAACTGGAAAGCTTTGCACACACCCCAACTCTGAACTGCTTGCCTGCTCTCTCACGCCTTTTTGCAAAGGCAGTCTTCATGCCCTGTGGCTCGTAGTATGGGACAGTTGTTAAAAGCTGCGAGAGCTGCTGCGGTTGGGTCCATTTCACTAACGCACCACTTCTCTCCTGGGGCAGCCGCCATTGCCGTAACGGCCTTCCTTGCCACTTCCCTTGTGAGCATTTCCAGCCTCAGGCCCGCTGTAAGTCTGAGGTGCCTTTGAAAGCCCAGGGGGGCTCTGAGCGTGAGGAGTGGAAGTAGCTCCGTGTGGGCAGAGCAGAGTGTCCGACTGCGCAGGCAGTAAGCCCCACGGGCCAGGGTGAGCTCGCTGGGCACTAAAGTAGGTGCTAGATTTTGGATCTGCCTCTAAAGCTGGGGGAGGGGGGTGATTTGCAGAGGTGCATATGGTGGGCTTTGCTGTAATGCGAGTGGTTCTGCTTTACTAGGGAGGAGGTCTCAGCCATGGCTCCGTGCTTTGGTGCCCCCCGGCACCTTGTGCCATGCCCTAGCCTCCTGGAAATGCTTTTGCAGAGTGCTCTGTCTCGCTGCTTAGCTTCCTGGTACGGTTGCTCTGATCCTTGCTGCCTACCTGTTTACTGCTGTTCTGCATGAGCCTCCTCTGCACTCAGTCGCTCTTGGGGGTGCGCAGGTCTGATCAGGCTCTTTCCACGCTTGGCCAATTTGTTTCTCTGCCAGCTCTGATGTCATGGGATGGGAGACCTGCCTACCCACCCTGGACATTCAGCAGCCAGGTAAGAACCAGCATTTTGATTTCTCCTCTTTATAGGGTTGGGGCTTGAGCCCCTCTTTGCCCCCTGGCACATTTTCCCCAGATATTCCTGGAGCACTGTCTGTAATACCTCTGCCCAGCCCGCACTCCCCGTCTGTGTCTCCTGCCTGATTCCAGTACCTGGACTGCAGCTGCTTAAGATGAGACCTCTCCTCACCTTCCCATACCTGTCCCTGCCCGACCACCATCGTACTCTCACCCCCATTCTCTTCTGCTCTGCTCCATGTCCACCGCACCCAGCGTGCAAAATAATCCACATGAAAATCTTCAACCCGGATAGGAAGAGGCCTGCGCAGGACCCTGTCCAGGAGGAAATGTGGCCCAGTGCCGTGGGCGGGTCAGTCATTGAGAGCATCTCTCTGCTCAGTACCATCCACCTAGCCTGTCCCCCTTTGAAATAAGGTGCCCAGGGCTTTTAGGCAGTGCCAAAATAGGATGCTTTTGAGTAGCTGTCTAAATCTGCTCCGCATCTGTAAAATGGGGATAACGGTGTAAGAGCTGGTTAAGGCTGCCCCAGTGGGGTCCTAGCCACCGCTAAAATAAAACGGAAGGGATGAGGGGGAGAAACGCTGCAAGGATTGTGAGGGACTCGGATTCCTGTGGAGACGGGAAGGTCGTGGAAGTAACCCTCATCCCCTCTTCCTCCCCTTTGTGGTATTCCTGCCTGGCTTTGTTTAGATGATTTCTTGAGCAGGGACAGTTTCTTTTCTGGGGTGCTGTGACTCAGCGGCTACTTTGAGGGAGCAGAGTGATTTGGGGCCCAAGGCATCCTTCAGCCCTCAAGAGGAGGAGCTGCTGCTGTGGCTTAGTCTCCTCACTCCAGCCCCTGCCCCCATGACTTCCTCCTTTGAATAAACAGCTCAGAAATCTTGCTTGGGTCTTTCCTCCAGAGAGAGCGGCAGTCAAGCCGTATGGGAGCAGGGGCGTTAGGGCTGTGAGCAGGCAGAGTGCGCCTTATCCAGCAGAGCCTCCTAAAGAGGAGGTGCTGTGCCGTGTCTGGATATTAACGGGCAGGCACCTGTTGGAAGACACTGGGCTTCCCCCCGCCCCCTGCTTGGTGTAAATAACGATGCTTTTTATTTAGCTATTATTTCCTGGTGGCACATGTTTTGCTGTGTCTGTCTGTTTAACTATCTTTATCTCACCCTCCTTCTCTGTGTGATATAGTTATAGATAAACAGATAGCCACGGTAGTAAATAACAGGTTTTTAAGAGACCAATCGAATGGGAACGTGCTGCCACCACCATTGATTTCCCCCACCCCCCTTGCTTCTTAAGGAAATGCTTTAAATAAGGGATACTTCATCTATTAAAAAAATACACTTGTAGCAGCTGCTAAGCCCATCCATAAGCCTGCTTTACGTTGTATTTGTGATGGGACTGACAGTGCATGGAGCAGGCTGATTATACACAATTCCATTTTAGCAAGCCCGGCGATGTAATTTCACAGGGCGATCAGTGTTTGAATGTAATAGCAGCCTGTGCTAAGGTGTCAGAATATTAAAGGCGCTAATGGAAAAGCTCCCTGATACACAGGGGGGACAGCATTACAGGAGACGTCGCAGATGGCTGGGCACTAAACTAATGGGGCAGGATCCAAGGAGGGGAAAAAAACGAGAGACGGGAGAGCTCACGGGAATGCGGGCACCTGCTTCTCTCTCGCACGGAAATTAAACAGAGTGGGGGAGAGTGTAGGGGTGTGAGTGTAAAAAATAAATAAATAGACCCTGGCTAAAAGGCTTTCACAGCGACCCCCGAGCCTGTGCTGAAAGTGAACTCTGCCTGGGATTAAGGTAAAAGGCGTGTGTCCAGCCAGGGGCACACCCGAATGTTAAGGCTGGAGTGGAAGTTTATGCAGTTGCAGCAGGATGAGGCTAGGAGACCAGATCAGTAGATAAGAGACCGCTTTGTGTAACGCCACAGACCTGAGCTCCTTCCAGATAATCCCCCGCTACGTTCCAAGTCTCTCCAGCTCGCAGCAACCTGGGTGAGCTGCTAGGAGACTCTGTTCTGCCCCTTTCATCTCCACCTTCAGTTTCACTCCGGGAGAGTCTTACTGTCTGGTGAGCAGCTGGTTTCGGGTATCCTAAGAGTGGCATTTGGCAGCTGTGGCAAAGGCAGAGCCAAAGCTGCCTGCTCTGTGCTGGTGCCGCCCTCCAGGACTGTATGGAGTGCAGGCTTTGCATCCCTCCAAAGCACACCGCCTCCCTAATACGTCCATTGGGCTTGGAGTTAACTAAAGCACCAGCCCTCAGGCAGTCCGACCCACCTGCCTGCTGCTGCTGCTGTGCGCACATGCTAGCTAAAGAAGCATCTCTGGTTGGACTCATTTAGCTCAGCAGACCTCATGCCGTTTGCTCTGAAATGAGTGCCCAAGGGCCAAAGCGAAATGCAGTGGCTGGACCTAGCAGTAAGGTTCGCCTGTTTGACTTCGAACTGGTTTGGCCCAGACTTGGGTGGAATGAGGAGGTGCTCGAGTGTTGCGAGCCCTGCCACTGGGGACCCTGTGCTGAGACTCCCCGCATTCCAGCCTCCTTAGCGTGCCCATTAGGGGACTGCCTGTTCATTTGCCTCCGCTGCTAGCAGCTGGCAGCAGGACGCAAGGGGCAGATGTGCTCTCAGCCTGATTGAGTAATGCCCCGCCATTGCCTTGTGCGTGTGGGCCAGATGGAACTTGTCATCCTGCTCTGAGTGGCAGGGACAGCGCTGAGCCTACTAAGCACTTGTCCCTCTTGGAAAGTCGCCTTGACTTTGACCCAAGTTAACAAGCGCCTAGGGCTAATCTCCCTTGCCAGTGGGTACTCCACTAAATTGCACTTGTTTCTCCAGTTTTTGCTGTGAATTAGTAGCAGTTGGTCCTAGTCAATGAGTCGTGTGTACCCCTAGCTGCAGCATCCCTGGTTTTGGAAGGGGGACGTACTGTAGGTGCCAAGACCGTTAGCACCTGCATGGCCCATCAGCATTAACGTGCTTCCGTGGACTTCATCGGCCCGTGCAGGTGCTGAACCTGAACATTTCCCATAGTAACCTGCCCCCACGCAAAACAAGTGACTTCAGCACTCAGCTTTGCCCGTCCCCAGCGTGGTTGGTTCCATCAGTTCAGCAGCAGGTCAGCTTTCTGGTGTGAAGTGAGAGGCCGGAGAGGTGCCGGCTGGGATCCAACCCCCCTGCTGGGCATGCAGATGGGAGCTGGGTCGGATCCTGCCCTCCACTGTACCGTTGGGACTCTCTGGAGCCAGTCCCAGTGTGGCTTCTAGGGCGTTCTCTCTCGCATGCTAAAAGAGAGAGAGTGATGGGCAGCAGCCTTGTAAAATGAGGCCATGATGAAGCGGGAGCCTGCTCTTCATCTCTCCTGTGCCCCCTGCTCCACTCCAGCTCAACTTGCAGAGGTGTACTGAGTTTTATTAGCATTCATGGTAGTTTGAAGCCTGTGGTGTGCGTATTCCCAAACACACACACAGAAAACTGAGACCACCCCCCTCAGTTCAGTAGTGAGTGAGACTTGGGTCTCCAGTGCCTTTACTATAACCCCATATCAGAATCCCCGGGCCTGGAAGAGAGTTCTTTGTGTAGGGCTTTTCAGTCAGACCTTAATAGTTGTGCCTAAATCACTTGACATGCTGTTCCCTTTTCAGCAGACTGCTCCGAGTATCATTCTGTAACCCACACTAGCTAGCCCTGCTCTTTTAGGAGAGTCCAGAGAACCTCTTCTCTTAGACCAGTATGGCTTTTAATAGTTTTTTAGTGGGATGATTTAGTCTACAGTCATTTTTTAAAATTAGACTCTTCTAAGCATACTATGGAATCAGTAGACCTTTGATAGGAAATTCAGTGGAAGACTTTTGAGGGGCAAGGTTGCTGATAAGTTTTGTGGCATTTGGGGTTTCGTCTCAAAACCCGAACTCCTGGAGCCATATGATTGTGTGGTGGTATTGACTTTTATTTACTTTCAAAGTAAGCTGTTGGCCCTCTTAATTGTAGAGAAGAGTTTGAAAATATTTTATTTATTTATTTATTTTCAATATTTAATACCTCACCCCTTCCTGCCAACTGGCCGCTCGGGGCGGCTTGCAAAGTTAAAATAAAACCACAAAGGTTCAGAATAAAAATCATCGACAAATTAAAATATAACCGTTTCAAGGATAAAAAACCTCTCCCTTTAATTTCCCTCCATCCCACCAATACCCACCCACTACCCTTCTCCCTCACCAAATGCCCAGCAAAATGCTCAGGGGTTCCATAACTCAAAAATGACTCAAGGGTAACACCAACTCAGAAAGGAATGAAAAAGAACCCAATGTGTTTGTTTTTTTTAAATCTCTTTAGATTATGGCTTATGATTTTTGAACCCTTGTTGTTGGCATGGATGACATGGGGTGGGGGGACACCCAACTCAAGTTCTTGAGGTGTCATCTAGAATGCAGAACCTTTAAGGAACCCTCAAAGAGACGGAGACATTACTGTGAGTTTTTTCTCTCTCTGGTCCATCTCTAAAGCATGAGGGCCTTGCTGCATGGTGCTGGTGCCAGGGCCATACAGTTCAACTAAGGTGGAATGTGGTTGGCATTGAATGACTTTTAGATTTCAGAATACCGGCTCTCTTGTGCTTAAAGTTAATGCTCCATCACTGAGAGAGTTTCCAGCCACACGGAAAAGGCTTGTCACTAATTTTGAGTGCGTGTCTCTCTCCACACCCTACTCCTCTCTGGCGTCTTTACTGCTTCAGCCAAACTTTCAGTTAGGATGGTCTGCCCCTGAAGGCTAATGGATCCAAAAGGATTCCAGAAGACTCTGGGGGATTTACCTGCTGACCATGATGGCCAATCTATTGATGACTTGGTTGAGTTTTGGTATTCTGTGTTGTAGACTCTTGCCTTGGTTTCCCCAAGAAGGGTGTTATGTCAAATAGATTTCACAGGCGGAAGTTTAAGGAATAGAGCCAAATAGGGAAAAGTTAAAATTCTGTAGGGTCAGGTCTGGGAAGATTGTTGTTACAGTAGGTTGATAAGGGAACACCTGAGTCAGGGAGGTCTACCATTTTTCATAAACATCCCTTTTCTTGGAATTAAGTGTTGGTAAGAAAGGCTGTTTTGACATCAGTCATTTATGTCAAATGTGGGTGTATATGTGCCATAATTTTCTATATAATAACACATTCAGCTTACGTTCAGTGCTCTGGATAGTCTTATGCTGGGTGCCACCTCGCAAGGTTCTACGTTTGTCTTTAGTCTGAGCCTGCCTTAAGTTATTAGGCTTTGTGTTCCTCATTCTACGCCATATCTTTGTACTTGTAACTAAAGCAGCACATTTTCCTCTCTCTTCCTTTGCTTAGTAAAAGATAACATTTATTTCTCATGTAACTGAATTTGTTTGTTTCCATGTAAAGTTTAGTCACTTGGAATACTACTAATTCTTTATTTTAAATTATGAGGAAAACAAAGGGAGAAACCAGAAATAAAATCCTGCCCTAACGGAACACCTTTCCTCATAAGTTCAGTTTACAGTGTTGACCCAGGCCATTGACATGGCGGCACCCAGTCATCTCTTTCCTCTGTGGCATCAGTGTGGGTCCCCCTGGAGGCTGCTAAAGTGTGAGGGTAGGCGGCTAGAGCGCAGATGGCCCTCGACTCACACCAAAGCCAACGTGGCATAGACTGATTTTGAAGGACTATGCTGTGGCTGTGGTAGAAGCAAAGAAAGCTTTCTTCGCTCCTGCCATAGTATCGGCAAAGTGCTGTCCGGTAGAACGTTTCCGGATAGTGAATAGCTTTTTGAATCCGGGCTGTCTCCACCTGGCGTTAGTCACTACCTGCCCGCTGTGACGAGTTTGCCACCTACTTTGCAGAGAAAGTTGCTCATATTTGGCTTGACTTGGGCACTGCTAATTTGAGTGCAGAGTCAGAGTTTGGGGTTGGGGTGGTCTCGTCTTGTCCGGTTTGTGTGGATAGACTTTCATTAGTCTTGCCCACCAATGCAGAGGCTGCACTTGGAGCAGTGTGGGTGATCATTTGTGAATTAGATCCATGCCTGTCCTGACTGGCGACAGCTAGCTGGGAGACACTGAGGCTGTTGCTGGCTGGCGTTGTCAATGCCTCCGTTTGGGAGGGCAGGTGCCTGATGGCCTCAAAACAGCAGTCGTCCATCCCCTGCTCAAGAACCCATCTCTTGATGTTGACTCCCCGGCCAGCTGCTGACCTGTCTCTAACCATTCCTTTTTAGGGAAGGTTAGTGAATGGGTGGTTGCCTCACAGCTCCAGGCACATCTTGATGGTATTGGATTACTGGATCCATGTCAGTTGGGTTTTTGTCCTGGGCCTGGCAAAGAGATTATTATTATTATTATTATTATTATTATTAAACATTTATAAAGCGCCAGTTGCAACCTGGCGCTGTACAGAACATACAATCAGATGCGGTCCCTACCTGTGGCTTACAATCTAAAAGACAAGGAGGGGGAGACAAGGAGAGGGGACAGCGGGAGAGACATGGGAGAAGACAAACAAACATTCAGGCGGATGCGAAGTCTCAGGTGCGTGTACTTGGCTTGGTTACAAGGTGGTCGGTAGCAGCAGTCAGCAGAGGAGGGCTGACAGTAAGAGCAAGGGGAAAGACTAGAGGGCATTGGGAAAGGCAGCATGGAAAAGGTGGGTCTTGAGGAGGGATTTGAAGGAGCGGAGGGAGGAGGCAAGGCGGATGTCGGCAGGGAGGGAGTTCCAGGCATGCGGGGCAGCGAGGGAGAAGGGACGAAGGCGGTTGGGCGAGCAGGAGAAACGAGGGAGAGCGAGGGAGGGGACAGAGGAAGAGCGGAGAGCGCGCGCAGGAGTGCGTAGGGCGATTAGGTCCGAGAGGTAAGGGGGAGCTTGGTCATGGAGCGATTTGAACGTGAAAACCAGGAGTTTGAACAGGATACGTTCAGGAAGGGGGAGCCAGTGAAGGGAGAGGAGGAGAGGCGTTACATGGTCGAAGCGACGGGCAGAGTGAATGATCTTGGCGGCAGAGTTTTGGATCGCAACAAGGGGGGACAGGTGGGAGCGAGGGAGGCCAGCAAGGAGGAGGTTGCAGTAGTCGAGGCGAGAGATAACCATGGCATGAACAAGGATTTTGGCCGAGGAGATAGATAGAAAGGGGCGTATGCGGGCAATGTTGAGGAGAGCGAATCGGCAGGATTTGGCCACAGAGTCAATGTAAGGTTTAAAGGAGAGGTGCGTGTCAAAAATGAAGCCCAAGCTGCGGGCACGGAGAACAGGACGGATGGTGACCCCATCAATGCAGACGGTCAGGTCAGAGGGAGAGGAGGGGGATGGAGGAAAAATGAGGAGTTCAGTCTTGGCCATGTTCAGTTTGAGTTGGCGTCGGGACATCCAGGCGGAGATATCAGAGAGGCAGTCGACGAGGCGTGAGCGGATAGAGGAGGAGAGAGAGGGGGTAGAGAGATAGAGTTGGGTGTCATCAGCATAGAGATGGTATTGGAATCCGTGGGAGGCAATAATTTCGCCAAGGGACAGGGTGTAGATAGAGAAGAGGAGAGGGCCAAGGACAGAACCTTGGGGAACCCCAACCGAGAGGGGAAGGGAGGGGGAGGTCGACTCGGGGAGGGAGACATTAAAGGAGCGGTCAGAGAGGTAGGAGGAGAACCAGTCAAAGACAGAGCCACGGAAGCCCAAAGAGTAAAGCGAGTCCAAGAGGAGCGAGTGGTCGACAGTGTCAAAGGCAGCAGAGAGGTCAAGGAGGACAAGAACGGAGTAGTGGCGCTTCGATTTAGCGACAAGTAGATCATTGGTGATCTTGGCCAGGGCAGTTTCAGTAGAGTGGAGGGGGCGGAAGCCGGACTGGAGAGGGTCCAGGGAGGAGTTGGCAGAGAGGAGGTTCAGGCAGCGGGAGTAGACGACACGTTCCAGGAGCTTCGAAGCAAAGGGAAGGAGGGAGACCGGCCGGTAACTAGAGGGATCGAAAGGGTCCAGGGTAGGCTTTTTGAGGATGGGGGAGACAGTGGCATGTTTGAAGGCAGAGGGGAAGGAGCCTGTGGAAAGGGAGAGATTGACAACATGCAGAAGGGGGGGAGCGACAGTGGGAGCAATAGAGGTCAGGAGGCGGGAGGGGATCGGGTCAAGGGGGCAGGTGGAGGGGTTGGATGAAGAGAGAAGAGCAGAGATTTCCTGGAGAGAGGCAGGAGGGAAGGATGCGAGGAGGGAGGGGGGCGGGGGGCGGAGGGAGGCAATATCCCGACGGATCTTGTCAATCTTGGAGGTGAAGAACGATGCAAGATCCTGAGCAGCAAGGGAAGAGGGCGGAGGAGGGCAGGGGGGTTTGAGAAGGGAGTCGAAAGTAGAGAAAAGGCGGCGAGGGTCGCGGGAGAAAGATTCGATCCTAGAGGCATAATAGCGATGCCTAGCTAGGGAGATAGCCGAGGAGAGGGAGGAGAGGGAGAATTTGTAATGGAGGAAGTCAGGGAGGGAGCGGGATTTGCGCCAGAGGCGTTCGGCAGCCCGGGTGCAGGAGCGGAGGTAGCGGATGGCAGGGGTAAGCCAGGGGCGGGGGTCGAGGGGGCGGACGGGGCGAGCAGAGGGGGGGGCAAGAGAGTCAAGGGTCGAGGAGAGAGAAGCGTTGAGAGCAGAGACAGCAGAGTCAGGGGAGGAGGAGGCGAAAACGGGGGGGAGAAGGGGGGAAAGATGTGCGGCAAACTCCGAGGGAGTAAGGGCCTGCATATTGCGGAAGGGGCGCATAGAGGGGGAGGCGGAGGGGGGTCGGTGGGAAAGGCTGAAGGAGCCGAGGAAGTGATCAGAACTAGGGAAGGGGTCAAAGGAGAGGTCAGTTAGAGAACAGTTTCGAGTGAAGACGAGGTCGAGGGAATGGCCGTCAGTATGAGTGGGGGAGTCGGTCCAGAGTCGGAGATTAAAGGAGGAAGCGAGAGAGAGAAAGCGGGAAACAGAGGGGGCGGAGGGCGTGTCAACGTGAATGTTGAAATCACCAAGGATAAGAGTGGGGATATCATCGGAGAGGAAGAAGGTGAGCCAGGATTCAAAGTCCGGGAGGAAAGAGGAGAGGGAACCCGGGGGGCGGTAGATGACAGCAACCCGAAGGTGTAGAGGGGAGTATAAGCGCACAGAGTGGGCCTCAAAGGAAGGGAAGGAGGAGGAGGGGGGAGGGGAGAGGGTTTTGAATTGGCAGTGCTTAGCAAGGAGCAAGCCCACACCACCACCCAGGCCCTCAGGGCGGGGGCGGTGAGAGAACGACAGGCCCCCGGAGGATAGAGCAGCCGGGGTAACAGAGTTGGAGGGCGTGATCCAGGTTTCCGTAAGAGCCAGGAGTTGAAAGGGGCGAGAGAGGAAGAGATCGTGGATGAAGGGAGCTTTAGCCACGGACGAGCGGCAGTTCCAGAGGGAGCAGGAAAAAGGCAATTGGTGTTTGGGAAGGCAGGGGATGCGGATGAGGTTGGGGGATGGGGAACGGCCGGGTTTGCGGGGTGTGAGTCGTGCACTGGCCTCGTATTGGCCACAATGGTCTGTGGAACACCTGGGTGTCGCGGGTTTGGGCCTAGGGGGAATGGGTAAGGGGGGATGAGGGTGGGGAGGGGGGATGGGCGTGGGTGAGAATAAGGGGTAGGTTGGCTGGAGAAAGGCCGCTGGTGGTGGAAGAGGGAGAAGGAGGGGGTGCGTGAGAAAGGCTAGAAGGAGGGAGGTGATAGAGGGCGAGGGAGTGAGGGAGATATAGGGAGGCATCATAGGTGTTGAATGTCCTGGTATCAGGGGGATGCCAGACCTGCGGTTGTCGGGTGCGCGCGTGCGTGCTGTCATGTCCTCACTCCGGCCACACAACGGCCACAAAATGGCCAGCGCCCTTTTGTCGTCGCCCGCTGGGCGCGGGCGTGCACCTTTGGCTTGTGGCTATGGGGTGGGGCCCTGCTCACCTGGATTGCATTTGTGACCTTGGTTGACCATCTCTGCTTGGAAATTGACAGGGGACATGGTACCCTGTTGATTTTACTAGATCTTCTGTTGGCCTTTGATACAGTTGACCGTGGGGCAGTGTTGACATGGCTGCGGGACCTGACGGGGGTGCCCGGGACCGTTTTTGAATGGTTATTCTTGAGTGGTCCGCTTATTCCTAGTTGGCAGAACCCAGAGAGTGGTGATGGGCGGTGACTTGCCATCGCCCCGGAAACCCTTATGGGGTCACGCCGGGCTCCATCTTGTCCCCACACCTGTTCAGTGTATATCTGAGGTCCCTGGGTGAGGTTGTTCGGAGAGTTGGAGTGAAGTGCCATCCATATGCTGATGACACTCAACTTTATCTCTCCTTTTCATCGGACCCAGGCCCTGCAGTCTCAGTGCTTACCCGGTGCCTGGCTGCCATTGGGGACGGGATGTGGGCAAGCCGATTGAAGCTGAATCCAGACAAGACTGAGGTGCTGATGATTGGCCGGCTGTGTGACCGGAGGGGCGTATGGACCCGTTATAGATCGTTTCCAGCCTCTTGTAGTCACTCAGACTCTCAGCCTTGGGGTGCTCTTGGGCCCATTGCTGCGTCTGGACGACCAGGTTGCGGCGGTGGCCAGGAGTGTTTTTCACCAGCTTCACCTGGTGAGACGGCTGCGACCTTTACTATCGGACTCGGATTTGGCCACCGTCATCCATGCCTTCATACCTTCGAGTCTAGACTATTGCAGCGCTCTCTACGTGAGGCTGCCCTTGATGACTGTTCAGAAGTTGCCGTTGATGCAGAACACGGCGGCCTGCCTTCTGTACACCGGTGCTCCTCAGTCTGCTTTGGCTGCTAGTAATTTTCCGGACATGATTGAAGGTGCTGGGTTTGGCCTATAAAGCCCTAAACGGCTCGAGTCCCAGGTATCTGAAAGATCCACCTCTTCCCTTATGTTCCATCATGACCTCTGAGGTGGGCCTCTCGCAGGTACCATCTACCTGTGAAGTTTTCATAACAAGGGCATGCAGAGAAGGCGTTCTCGGTGACTGCCCCACAATTATGGAACTCGTCTTGTCCTTGGAGATTCGCCTAAGCCTGACCCTGTTCACCTTTCGGAAGAGATGGAAGACCTTTTTGTTTGGCCAGGCATTTGGTGGGCAGGGATTGAGTGCAGGGGTTAGGGAGAGGGTTGGTGGGCAGGGTTTAGGTGTGTTTTAAATGGGTTTTTTTAATGTATAGCTGTTTGTTTTAGGTTTTTATAGTTTTGTGTGTGGCCCTGAGCCTTCGTGGGAAGGGCGGGTTCGAAATTGAATGAATAAAATAAATAAGTAAACGGAAGTGCTGGGGGTGAGGGTGCATCACCCCCCACTCCCTGTCACCACGAGCTGGAGGGGAAATACCCCTATCAAGCCTGGGCAGCCTTCAGCAGAGCCTGCATTCCACCGCCCGTGGGAGAGCCTCTCGGCCCAGTTGGGAGCAAGGTGTGAGCAGGCCCGCTGTCTGTCCAGCACAAGCCAGCTGTTCTCCATGGGTCCCCAAAGCTCTCGGTCTCGACTCCTCCAGCCAAGCGGGTTCTGCTGCCGCGGGAGGGGAGGGGCGAGATTGCGTTGTGCCATCGGGGACTGGCCTAGACGTTGAAAGGGAGAAGGCCCTGGCAGCTGACGGTGGCGGTGTATTGCATTCGGCTGTGGAAGCCCCAGCAGCTCAACGGCACCTCTCCCTGAGCGCGACCTGCCCTGCCGGTCCTGTGGCTGGGAAGGGTGGGGTGTTGCCATCCATGCCACACCCACTCCGTTCTTCCCCGGCTGCCTCCCAGGCTTCTGCCAGTCGGGAAAGGGACTCCGTCCCTCCTTTGTGACACTTTCCATTTTCTGCTTTTGCCCCAATCTGGAGATCACCGAGTCTCTCGTGATTGACTTGTTACGTGGCTCTGCCCCGCCCCATTCCATCAGCCCACGAGCCTCAGTGCTGCGCTGCGTATCTGCCACGGAACAGATCCGCTTTGTGTGCTCCCCCTCGTCCCCCGGTGCCTGCTTAGAATGGTGTGCCGCGTGCGTAGGGCCGAGAAGGAATGAAACATACTGTTTGGGGGGTTTTCAGGCCCCTCTTGCCACCGCACTTGTAAAAATTAAATGCCTCCTTATTAGCGGCTCAGTGGAGAGCCGCCATCCCCACGTGCTGGGAAAGGCAGGGGATGGATGGAGCTGTGTCGGGGCCGCAATTGCTTATCGTGCCTTATCTGGAAATATGAAACTGTATTGCATGACATCCAGAGGCAGGCTGAATAGATATGCCAATTCATCTCCAGCCCGGACTTTGACAAGCTAGACTGCCCTTGCTGAAAGACATCCGTCAACCAGGAGCTGCTGCCTGCTTTTTCCCTTTCTTAGACTTTCTCTCGCTCTCCTGCTCCGTCTCCCCTCCCTCCCTCCACCCCTCACCCTTTCTTTAAGCTTTTTTCCACACAAAATTGAAAAGCTTTGGAAATCATAATAATACAGCCCCCCACAACTAATACCATTTTAAGTACCCCTCCCTCCCCCAAATGGGATTGATAAGGGGCCCAGTGTATGAAGGCGTGTTTAGATAACATTGAGAATATTATAGTGAGTGAAGGGAAGAAGGGCTTTCTCGCCTCCTCCTGCCATGTCTCTAAGCCGGGGAAGGCGACGGCACCCTGGCTAATACGAGTGTTTAATATTTGATGGGTTGGGATAAAAGCAGGATCACCTTCGAATTGAATTGAGTGTCAGAATGAGAATCTATTACTGAAATTCTTGTGTGATTTGACAGCAAAGCAGGAGATGTTATTCTCCACTAGTTACTGCAATCTTCTCCCCTACATCACTTAAATATTTTTTTCTTTGCTTGAGTAAACACACATTATCCTTCTTTTTTTATCCCCCTCTTCCTTTTTCTTCCTCCTTTAAAAAAAAAAAAAAAAATTAAACAAAAAATAAAATAAAATCCAACATGCCTTCTTCCTGGGGCTGATCGAGTCGATTGTCATTTCTTTATTTGTCCTATTAAATGGAATTTCTGATCATTTAATCCTGCTTTTGTAAGTGATTTTAAAATGCTTGAAAAGCAGTGAATGGAGGAGCAGTTCTGACTAACCTGCTTAAGAAGGGACGAGTTCAAGCTGGTTTTGTATTGAGCTGGGCACAGATGGGTAGAGAGAGGGGTTGGGGTTTGGGACGAACCGTACTCAGAGCGGGCTGGCACCGGGGAGAGCGGGCAGGGATCATTTCCCACACCCCAAGTGCCTTGAATGTCATGTCCACGTCTAGGCTGAGAACTTAGGCCTGAATGGCCTGTATTCGAGATCTACTCCTGGAACCTACTGGTTATCGGTGCTTAGATACCACCCACCATTTGGGGATCCCACCATGTGCCTTAAGCTGGCGGGCCCTGCAGTATGGTTCCCGCTCCCTCCAGATGTTCACCTCTGTTCCTCCCTCACCTTCCAAAAGCACCTGAAGACTTCTCTATTTTCCAGGGACTTTTAGGGTCCACTGCTGGTTCCCCTCAATGTATTCTGTCCTCCTCTTTCCCTTTCCCTTTCAAATTGTTTTTAAATGGATTTTACATTGTTCTCTTGTATTTCCCTTGTGTGGATTTTTTGTAAAGCGCTCTGAGAGCCGTTTGGTGGGGGCGCGCTATAATAATGATAATTAGTAATGTAGTAGTAGTATTTCCACACAAAATGTAAAAGCTTTGGAAATCATCATAATACAGCCCCGCACAACTAATAGATTTAGAAATAGAGATGCCAGTTCTGTTCTAAATAGAACTCTCAGTAGCCTGAGAGTTTGCCCAGATGTGAATGATAATACCTGACCACCGAACAATAGGGGGCAGTGCATAGGACCAGTAGAATAAAGGGGGATACAAAGGAGGGTTTGAGTTTGGCACGTTTTTCAGTATTTCCTGTTCACCTTACCGGGTGGGGTGGGGGGCTGTAGATGACTGGCTTTGCCCCCGGCTGTATCAGTGCAGGGTTAGTCGAGGCCAGTAGTAGAGCTGGGTTTAAAAAAGGCCTGGATAAGTTCTTGGAGAGTAGGTCCATTAATGGCTATTAACCAAGTAGCTTATGGGATGAACTTCTTACTGTCGGGAGCTGGGAGTGAACAACGGGCAATGGATTGCCCATTGTGACTGCTGGTTCTTCTCCCATGCGATCGGGATTGGCCACTGTCGGAGACAGGATGCTGGGCTTGATGGACCATTGGTCTGACTCGGTATGGCACTACTTACGTTCTTAGTAAGGAATGGATCTCTCCAGTTCCACAACCAGACATGGGTTAATTTTGTTCCTTGTTAGCACCGAGAAGTCTCGGTTAGGTTCAGAGTGCCATTGCACAAGGCACTGGATGTACAATCTGTTTGTCTTCTCCCCCGTTAGATCCACAGCACATTCCTGGTCCTCATCTTTAAGGCTCCTCATGGCCCTGCTCCTCTCCTATCTCTCTGCCTTCATTTCCCGCTGTGCTCCCATCTGGGAACTTCACTCCTGTTCTGTCTCTCTCCTCGCCTGCCCCAGAGTCTTCTGATCCCTGAACTCTCTTTTCCCCTTCTCCCATGCTACTCCCTATGCCTGGAAACAACCTCAACACACATGCTCTGCTCCCTCCCTTCCAACCCTTCCTAGAAATCTGTCTCTTCTGTCAAGCTTTCTCTAGTTCCTCGTCTTCAAAAATTGCTCATCTATTCTTTTCTGTCTATGGTCTCATCATTCAGGGGCCCCGCCTCCCTGTGTGTAACTAAGCTAAACACATGCCCCTGCAGCGTCTCAGTTTCATGTCCCTGCCATTGTGCCCTTCCCCTTGGGCCTCCTAGATAGTCAGCCCCTTGGCGCAGGGATCTGTCTCTAATCAGGACTGTTCACTGCCAGGGGCATTGCTGAGGCTTAATAATAGTAATACATCATTAATTTAACCTTCAGGCTCCCACCTGTACAGTGGTGTATGAGCCATGGTGGAGGGTCACTTATGCTAACGGAGAAAATGTGTGATAAGATTAAAGTAGGTGAAGCTGGGCTGATGTGTAACTAGGAAACTCACAAGTTTGTGCGTTGTTAGTGTCACTTTCTCCATAGTAAGAATGTTCCCGGGATCCGTTACAGTCAAGCCCAAACCCAGAACGATTTATTCATTTATACTTTTATCCCATCCATTTCCTCACATTAAAACATCTATAACGATACCCAAGATACATCCAAATATTGAAGTACCCCAATAAAACAAGTCAAAAACAGATAAAATCCCCAACCCACAACACCCCCCGCCTGCCAAACAAGGTCTGACGTCGCCTCTGGAAGATGAAAAAGCTCAGGCTCAGAAGAACCTCAGGGAGAGAGAAAGTTCCATAATTGTGGTTTATGGGTGGAAATGGTTTTTTAAAAAAACACAAAAAACCCCGCCTGTTTTTTCAAAACAAAAACATGTATGAGTTTATATAAACTTAGGGGGAAATATACCTTTTTTTGAAAAAAAATGTAGTGCCAGTGTTTTATTGGTTAGTTCAATCACATATTGGGATCTTATCAAACCTGAATTTTTTATTTTTTAAAATTCCATCTTCAACATTTTAAGAAATTATTTTTGTTAAAAGTTGCTGTTTTGAAAATGAGTCTTTAAATTTTCTGGTGAGGAATTGAGGATGCTGGAGAGCAGCAAGATCCAGCTAGCTGTGGAAGGCCTCTCTGGTGTTCGTATTCCATGAAGCCCAACGCAAGAATCGCCGAGTCCCTGGAAGGTTTGGACTCTGGGGGCATGTGGGGCGGAGAGCACGTTGGGTTCCATGGAGGCTGCGGCGTTTGGGAATGGATGCTCAAGGGCTGGGTTTTATTCCCACCTCTGCCATGTGGCTTTTGACCAGTCATTCCCTTCTCTGGGCCCCTGTTTCTCTCTCGCTCTTTCTTGGCTGCATAGATTGAAAGGGTCTTGAAGGGAGGGGCTGGCCTGTGCAGTGCCCAGCATGGTGTGGTTCCGTATGTACTACTGGAACAGCAATGCAATCAGGCCTCAATATAGCAAACCCTGCTTGGGATGAACCCCCTGTTTATAGAAATCCTGACTCCCAGAACTCCTTCTATCAGTGACCTGTTGCCAGACCCTTTTGTAGTGACACCCCCTTCTCCCCAATAGAATGACTCTTCTCTGGTCTGTCCGGGGCTCATTCTACTGAAATTGTCCTGGAATAAGAACGGGTCTGAGAGTCAGGGGAACACTGGTTCTTGGAAATGGAGCAGGTGCCAGGGACTCTGAGAAGATGCAACCAGGCCAGGTCTGTTACTGTGCAAAGAACCAGTGAGAAATCTGGAATATCTTGTTTGTTATTTATGGCAGCGGTTCCTTGAGATGAAGGGATAGGCCCCTGCTGTGATGTGTCCAACAGGAGGAGCCAGCAAGACAGCCCCGCTGTGCTAGAAAGGCCACGGGCTGCGTGCACGCAGCCCCCCTCAAGGCCCTGCGAAGGGATGTTTCAATCGGCTTGAGATAGAAGCACCCCGCTCTGCCCAAGCACTGAGTGTGAGCCAGCCAGTGTGCACCTTGTGAGGGCAATACTGAGGTGTGCAAGCTGACCCTTTGCACAGGTGGCTCTGCAGGACCTGGGAGGTGAAGTCTGCGTTCGATTTTTATGAATGTGTGCTGGGTGCTTCTGCATAAATAAATGATAGAACACTCTGCAGGCCAGGCAGATCAATCCCTCAGCCTCGCACAAGCTGACTCTGGAACATGTGCTGCCCAGGAACTGCTGTGCCGGGCTCCAAAAAGCTTGTTTTGTCCAACACTGAAGCCATGATTGATGTCCACTGGAAATCCTGTCCAGTACCTGCCTCTCCTGCCGACTCAGGCTTTGTGTAAGGATTGACTGCAGCAAGGGTCAGAGCTGCCTCCCAGTGGTCAGTGAGATAATGCTGGAAAAGTACTCCAGGAGGCAACCTAGGAATTGCTGGAGTGGATGGAAACCCAGGTGTCTCCAGCCCAATCTCCTGGCTCTGACAGCAGAAAAAAGTGCTCCCCCCTCCCCAACCACCATCAGGAAGATGCAAGAGATTCCACCCTCCTAGTTCTCTGGCAGAGATTGGCGTCAGCCCTGATATGCGAGGTTTTATTTCCCTCCTCAAAATGTGCCGCATTAAGCCCTATCTCCCTAGGTGTTCTAGCTGCCCAGAGATGGGCCAAGCGCAGGCTTCCAAACGCTTTCCCCATTTTCATGGGTCTGGGACTCTGCCTGACCCCCAAAAGGAGCCGCACACGTGACCCAGCCTAAGCTCTGAGGTTGGCTTGGGCCCTGCGGCTCCATTTAGTGAGACTCCAGGACTCTGCCGCTCCCTACCGGTGGAGGCGATAAAGGCGCAGAGGAACTCCCTTCTGTCTGCCAAGGGGAAGAATCCTGCCCAGTCCTCTTCCTCCAGTGAAAAGCCATCCCGTGCATGAGGACATAAGACGTGCCGTACTGGGTCAGACGGACGGTCCGACCAACCCAGCAGCATCCTGTCTCTGATGATGGCAGCTTCGGTTACCTCAAAGAAGTGCCCAATGGGTCAGAATGAAGTGATCCATCCCCTCCTGTTCGCTCCCAGCCCCCGACATTCAAGGTCTTTGTTCTGGTTCAGGGAGTTGGGCGTTTGCTCCTTTTAGTGTGTTAAAAAAATGGACTCCTTGAGCCAGCGGAGTAGCTAAGCACCGGCTGGGCTCAGCGATCCCATCTCCATCCAGCACAGCCCTTATACAGGTGCTGAAAGGAGATTTGGGCTTGAGGCTGCCTTACTGATGTCCCTCATGTTCCCTTCAGTGGGGACCCTTGTGGGGAATGGGGTTGAGGCCTGGGGCTATTACAGCCAGCGTGAGTGCTAGGAAGGGGCTGTGCCCTCACTGCATCTCCTTCTCCTGTCCTGTAGGTGGCGCTGCCTGCTTCCCTGCATGTGCTTGGCGGGGTTGGTGAATTCTAGGGGAATGTTGAGCCCAGCTGAACACAACTGCCAGGGAACGGGAGCCATGAAGGATTGGTTTCCCGAAGCCCCTTCCTCTCCTGGCTGCTGCCTGGGATGGCTCTGGGTCTAGGGAACCGGCAGCCCAGTTCATTCAGACGGGCTGCGTGACATCTAGTGGAACTCAATCAAAGCTGATGCTGCCAGGCCTAGCGCGTGCTGCCAGGAGCTGCTCCTGGAGTCCCTGGGTCAGCACCATTCTGAGAGGCTTCTGCAGAATGGCCGGTGCTCGTGTACTGTGTGAGAGCTCCTGCAAGGATTGACACGGTGCCTAAGTCTTAGCAGACTCCCAGCCTCAGGCTGCAAGCACTTGGAAGCAGGGGTTTTGTGGGTTGGTAAAATGCAAGCTTCGCCTTCGGCGCTGTAAAATCAAGAAATCGTTGGCTAAAATAGTGATGGTTTAAAGAGGCCTCTGCCAAGAAGGTTTAGATTTAAAATCTATAAAACAGAATATTAATCCTTCAATTTCTGGGCTTGAAGAGAGCTCAAGGGTCATCTGGTCAGCACCCTGCAGTAGATGGGGTTCTCTAGACCTCAACCCTCTGCACCATTACAAGTGTTTTATGGAAAACTAAACCTTTAAGTCACAAACATTCTCTTGTGGTGTTTTCAAGCCATGCCCTTGATGAGTGGGCTAGCAGGACGGGACGTTAGCTAATCTGTTTTCCTTGGCTGAGACAAAAGAGCCAGAGAAAGATGTAGCATTGCCAACCCAAAGTCTCCACAAATCACGAGGCTGTCTTTTGAAATCATGAGATTTAATACAAATGTTGGTTTGTGTTTTTCACTCTTGACAATGCCCAGGATGCATCTTCTGGCTGCTCTCTGGAGCAATTAAGGCTGGTGGCACCTGTTTGAAAGGAAGATGAGATTCGCATGGAATTGTAGGACTCCAGGAACCAGAGCTTTGGGAGAAACCTCAGATATCATCAGTCTCTTAATGAAATCGTGGCAGTTGGCATTGCTGTAGGTGTGAAATGCCTAGGGGTGAGGCTGCTCAACCAAGGGGCGTTGGTATTTAAATGGCATTCAACCCAGCTATCCCTTTCTGAAGGCCAGATGATGCTTCTCTGGAGCGAATGCAAGCCTTGCTGTCCTGGGGCATGTACCTGGGCGGGACTGCTTTCATTAGCCCCCACCCTGCAGCCCTGCGCTCCTGCTTGCATTGCCCGTGACCCTGACCGTCTGGAAAGCCCTAACATCGGCCACCGTGAAGCACTTCCCACCACACTTTAATATGGGCTTTAACAGTCAGAAGAAGAACTTTCCTGTTTAAAGATTAAACGTTGTGTTTAAATATTAAACAGCTGAGCTTCTCTCTCTTGATTGTATGGCTGCTGCCGGCAGGCGGCTCAGAATTGCCAATTTTAATTAAAAACTTTATTTTCAAATACAATTCACCGATCCCACATCTCTGCGTGCAGCTCCTGTCCCCCCTCCCTCTCTGCCCCCACCAGAGCAGACTGAGGGGAAGGGGGGCAGCTTCCTGCTCTGAAGTAGCCCTGTTTTGTTTTCTGTCTAATTTTTTCTCCTTCATTTCTGTCTGCCTGCACCAAAGTGACAGTCTCCGCAAGGCCCAAAGTGTGAGCTGCTTCGTCTGGGACTGATCAATGCCCCTGGCACTTCCTTCCAAAACCCCAGGAAAAACAATTAAAACCCAATCGATCCTGCAGACAGCTTTGAATATGCATAAGTGCACACTTGACCTTCAGTGCTCGGGCCACCTTCCACGCTGCCTGTTTAGCTAGTTTGCTCAGGTATTTCTGCCGTACCCAATGACCTTGATTAGCAAAGCAAAATGCTGTGGAAAAGAGAGGCTGGTCTCAATCCAGGGGGGCAAGATCATCCCTTGATCCCGTGCCTTCCCCTGCCTTGGTACCCTCCCCAGGCTGCTTCCTGAGAGCTAAGCCGCTGACCCATAACAGCACATGCTGCTTGTGATATTGGCTGAGCCAAAACGGCTGGAACTGCTGATGATGGTGATGGTGGAATGGTCTCTGCGATCAGAGCTTGTCCCCTTGTCTCCTTGGTGCTGCTGCAGATGGAGGGAGTAGGCCAACGCAAGCTGAGCTTGGCAGCACGGCTCGTGAGGAAAGGACCAGAGAGGAGGGTCCGACTCCCAAGTTCTGCCCAAGCTCTGTAGGTGGCCGTATGTTAAGCTGGAGCAGAGGAAGGGGAGCGGCTTGGCTTTCCTTGTTCAGGCTGGTGCGTGCACACTGTTCCAGCATCGTTCAGTGGCTGGATGGCTTGTTCCGTCACTCTGCTGTCGGCTCTTGTGTGCAACAGTGGAGCCTCCCCAGGTCCTTCCTCCTGCAGCAGCTAGAGAGAGGGTTTGTACCATCCAGAGCACCGCCAGCACAAGAGACAGGGCTGTTTGGAGGAGATGTCGTCAATTTTCACTCCTCCTCTGATATACACCCAAGTTGAGTCAGTCCAGCAATTCTGTTAGAAATCTGAGTGAGCAAGTGCCAGGATGGGGGATGGGGTGTCTGCTTGGTGATGGGCAGACCCAAGGGATCAACCTCGATACAGGGTGAAACTATGAAAGGACTCTCTCCACCAGGGTTTTTTCTGCTCCTTCAGTAACCAAGTGTCCCCTCCCTCTAGCTCCGACTGTCAAGCCCTGTGCTGTAGCCTCACCCTTTCTAACTAGGACTGACCGAAGCTCATCAGCATGGGGCCTTCAGCCTATGCTGGGGAGGGTGCCTCCCCCGGGGGCTGGCTGTTGTCAGGACACTATGATCTTGGGCTAGGAGCTGCTGTACCTGGCTGGGAGAGAATTCAGGGTGTAAGCTGCAGCTCCTCGACCCCATGTCTGTGGCCGACCTGCTGTTGCATGCCCCCGGAGCCTGCAGATTTCATTGGGCCATGCTGTGAGGTCACGTGCCCCCGCTGCGCATGGTGGGACCAGGTGTGGGGTCCCCATGAGTTACATCTCTGCATTAGCGACCCCGGCAGCAGCCAGGAACGGGAGCAGTGTTGTGGTGCATTGATGCTTCTCTGCAGTGACTCTCCTGATCTCCGGGTGCTACAACATGCATGTCGGTCCTGAGAGCTATTTCAGCCAGAGGGGAGAGCCTGCAGGGGGGTTGGCTGTCCCTTTAATCTTGGGGGGGCTGTTTCAAATGTCTGTTCCTGTCTCAGAAAGGAATGGGAATAGATCTTGACATCCTGCTTTGGTGCCACAAGTGGGGGATGCCACTGTTTGAACTCCCCCGCTAGGAAGAGCCCGTGGGCGCATATCCCAGCTGTACCAAGGCGGAGCCAAGGGAACAAATAATATTTTTTACATCTGCAGAATCGACTGGGGTGCGTGTGTCTCATTTTGATGGATGGAGCTTTGGACACTAGCACCCCTCGCTCTTGAATCGGTCCCGGGTGTAGCACTCTGTTCTGTTTTGTGTAAATGGGATGCCCCTGATAAGCTGCCTTCTCTTGTGACCTCCTCCTGATTTAACTAACGCCAGTAGGGGGCAGTGCTGTTCGATTGACTCCCAGGGCCATTCGTTTTGTGGTCCTGGTGGGCAGCGGGAAGAAGGGGGAGCTGCCCGTCCGGTGAGCTGGGCAGGGTGATGTACGACCCGGCACAAGGATAAAGAACCCAGGGCTTCAATCTGCTTGGTGAGTGATAGACCCCGGCCCAGCCGCAGGGAATCTAGTGAACAATAAAGATATCCATGCGTATTTGTCTAAGGCAGAGGAAGCCTCCCCATTGTGTGTACACAGTGTAATTCCAGTGAATTATGCATAGACTTAATTAGGAGTTTTAATTGCTAATCATCTCCCAATAGGATTAGCAATGGTGTCTATTAATTATCTTTGGAGCCTTCGTGTTTTGCTAAGGCAGGAGTAACAAAGCAGCCTAAATGGTTACATACGTCGGCAATAAATTAAATACCAAAAACCTCATGGAACTCCAGGGGCTTCTCTTGGCGCTGATTAGCTGGGAGGGGCCTGGTAGATAACTGGCTACAGGACGTGGGGAGCATGGCACTTGCCCGGAGGCTGCTGATGCCCAGGTGTGACAGTGTTTGGCACCTGAGCTGGATGTGCCCCACCTCACCCCCAAAACAGTTTGTTGATGGGGAATTCCTGCTTCACAAGCCCAGCCTGCAGTGTGTTGTCTCTGCTTGTGGGGCAGAGCGGGGTGTCCGTCCGCTGCAGCAGGGGGCACTGCTGCCAGGCAAAGGCAACCCTGGCCTTGCACTCTGCTTTGGTCTGGCTCTGCTGACACCCGCATTTCATTCTCTCTCCGTTCCTAGCCTCGTGGGAATGTGAAAGTGCTGGGTGAGACCCCAAAACAGCAAGCCCCTCTCAAGTCTGACAGCGATTTTTCCTGCAGAAATGCCAGCTGGACAGGGGTTAAATCCCCTGTTGAAGGGGACCAGGAAAGGACAGTGGGATCTGGGCCCCGCTGTGCTGGGCAGAGGTCCGGTGGAGCCTGCCTAGGCTGCATAGGGGGAAATGCAGGACCCACTGAGCCAGGCAGGATCCTGCCTGGCTTGCACTGTGGCCTACAGTACCTGTTGCCCTTCATCTGGGAGGGGATGCTACTCCCTCCAAACAGCGCGGACCTCCAGCTGGTTCTTTCCAGTGGTTAATAGTCAAGAGGGTGTTCAGGGTCCTGGAGAAGAGGTTCCTTGTGTTTGTGCTTTTTCTTTCCCCCCAGGGGGCTGCCTCTGTCCCCACCTCAGTCAAACCCAGCCCTGGCATTTTTGGGGCTGAGCTACCCCATCCTTGAGGGTGACTGGGGTGAGGAGCGGGTGTTTGGGGCAGCCTCCTGTTTTGGAGGCACCAGTGCCACCTCCCCTAGCCCCCTCAGTCTGCTGCTTCTGCTCATCATTTCTATTGCGCTACTAGGCCATGCACTGCACTTTACCGTCACAGATTGTGGAGACCGGTCCCTGCCCGGTCCAGCGCCTTCTCCACTGCACCCCAGTGGCTCTCTAGGCTGAGAGGCTGTGACTTGCCCAAGCTCACCCAGTGAGTTGATTGGCGCGGGTGAGATTTGAACCCTGGCTTCTCAGGTCCAAGTCCATCACCTTATCCACTAAAACCACTGAGTCCACTTGGTCTGAGGCAGCCACCCCACCCGAGGAGCAGCAGCTACTCCCTTTTGCCTCCCAAAGTGCTGCTTTCCCTCCCAGTTTGCATTTTCTCTGAGTTGGGATTAGTTGGGAGGAGGGTGTCGACTCGGCTAAGATCCCCATTGTGCCTGCGTCCTGGGGTGTGTGACAGTGGCGAGCTGCGACAGGAAAGAGACCCGGCAGCGATAGCGTCTATTCCCCTGGATTTACATGATCCTGTCTGGGAACAATGGCTTAGGTGGCAGCCCTGCTGTAAGTAAAGCTAAGCCCAGGTGCCGCTAATATTACTGACAATGCTGCAGTCGATGTAATTCCTTGAGATGGAGAAGATACGCCCTGTCAAAATGGCATGATAGCCGTGTTTGTGACACAGGCTCAGCCCGGCTGTTTACAGATTTGCATTGTCCTGCAGGTTTAAATTCATTAGCCTCTCCTGTGCATGCCTCTCTGGGAGCCCTCATCGTGGCACCTTCCCTCTGGGATGGCAGGGTTAGCGCGGGTCCGTATCAGGGGAGTATCCGGGTGGCCACTGTTGCTATGTTGTCTGAGCGCCTCAGTCGTTAATGCCTTCAGCCCCACGTCTCCCCGGTGAGACAGTAGCCCCATTCTGCAGATGGGGAAGAGAGGCCCCATGAGTCTAAGGCAGAGGTGAGGAACCTCTGGCCCAGATCCTGGCTGTGTCCCATGGATCCAGTGGCTGAAAGTGTGAGCTCAGCGGAAAGAGAGCAGAGATGAGCAGGGGGTTGGACTAGATTACCTTCCAGCTCTGACTCTGATTCTATGAGGACATGCACGCAAGGGCAGGGGGTGGATCCATAGTAGAGATCAATAACCCAGGCCTCCTCTTCCTTGAATAAGAGACTCTTTGTGTTGGAAGAGACCTGAGGAGTCATCTGGTTCAGCCTCTGGTTTGGGTGCAGGATGAGCACACTCCATAAGCAGCTGTGCCTCCAGTTCCACAGCCCTTGGGCTCATTTTCAGAGTGACCTTCGGGAGAAGTTCCCCGCTCCTGGACTAAGGCTCAACTCCAGAAAAGTTTGTTTCTCTGTTTGTAGACAGGCTCTGCTCTGCAGTAGTTTTCAGGGGACTGGTGAGGTAACACTCTGTCATGGGAGTTGTCACTCCGCGGCAGATTAACAACAGAATTACTACTCTTCATGAGTGCGGCGTAAAGAGTTTGTGTGCACAGATCTGATGTGCCTCGTCCAAGGTCACGCAAAGAACTGAACCCAGCTGGCTCAGTGAACTCCCCGATCATTGGCACTCTGGTGGCCCGGAATCACTTATAAGTTAACCGCCCATTGGGAGTGCCTGGCTCACAGAACAGTGGGCAAATGGAAATTAGTTAGTGAGCTGGGCAGAGGAGAAGCCACCCAGCAGGGTTGGCCAAAGTTCCAAACCCCAAGAGCTGTGTCCCAAAATCTTCAGACCTCCGGGAGTCACAGCGGCACACGCACACACCTCCTGGACTTACCTGGCCTCTTCCCTGCTGGCGGAGCCAGTGCCCTGCGATTCTGCCTGCTGAGATTCGAAAGAGCAGCCGCAGTTCAGCTGCAGAGTCTCGGGGGCACCAGGGAGAGTGAGGCCTGGGAACCAGTTTGGCCATTGAGCCCCCATATGGGGAGGTGAGCTGGCAGGAGCTAGTAGCCTAGAAAAGACACACCTCAAAGAACTCCTCAGTACAATGGTTCCCAGCCTGTGCTCTGGGGCAACCAGTTTTCCGCAGGGTTATAGTACGTGCCCTGCAGACATCCTGCAGTGGGCTTCAGTCCCTGCTGGTGCTGCAGGCATCTCCTGGAGGCAGGGAGTGGTGACCGTAATGTGGGGGCTGGCTGCATCTCTGCCCACGGACCTGGAAGAGACATAGGCCACTTTCAGACATGCCCCCCCCCCGCCCATATTCTGGCTGCAGGAGGAAATATGCACGGGGATCGGCCAGTCTGAAAGCCCCCACCCCCCGCCCCCCTGCGTGGCTTTGCTGGCAGAGATGGGTGGGAGGCAGAGCAGGAAACCGAGCTCTGCATCCCATGCGGCTTTACCTTTCAGACCCACCGATCCCCGCGCATGTTTGGGCTGCGCATTCCCCCCGCGCAGCCCAAATAGGGGGGGGGGGGGGGCATGTCTGAAAGTGGTTAAGTCCCCATTTCCCATCGCCAACCTGCCGTGAGCGAGTGTGGGGCTTTAGCCATCTCCAGCGGGTGACGGGTCCACAAAGGTTTTTGAGAGTTGACAGTGGCTTGTTGGTCTGAAGAGTTTGGAACCCTCAAGATTGGGGCAGCGGGATACCGTTTCCAGGACACAGAAGCAACCATTGGCTGCCTGACACCCTAACCCCCCCTCTCTCTCTCTCTTTCTCTCTCAGGCGTACAGTTTTGCCATGGGGAGTTGGCCAAAGAACGGACTGTTAGACATGAACAAAGGACTGAACCTACAGCACATAGGGAGGCCTCACAGCGGAATAGGTCAGTATGGCATCCCTCCACCTCATTCCCTGCGGCAGCGGCGGCGCCAACCGTGATGGCACGGACAACTCTGCTTGGCCCAGCAGGTGTCTCTGACACACCTGGAGACACTGGTTCTGGTGGGTGGGAACTGGCATTTGTGTGTGCTGTCTGCGAGGGGTGGGGTGGGGGAGCTGAGGGTGCTGCTGCCTCTGAAACAACGAGGGCTACGGGGTCTGGGAGCACCTGTTCTCTCTGTGGGGCTGGGAGCTCCCGTTGCTAGTTCCTTGTCAGTCTGTTTCTAAGTGCTCTCTGCCCCAGAGTGCTGTGTGACTCCCATTTCTGCAGCTCAGCTCTCAGCAGCAAGGTGAGTGGCTCGAGAGAGAGAGAGCAAGCCGTCTTCCCCTGCTCCCTCTGACGTTATCCTCTCCCTGCACATCTGTGGGCCTTGCTGAGGGGAGCAGCTCTCTTTGCCAATTCCCTGATTATTTTCCATGCCTGGGACTTGCTCCTGGGCTGAGAATGCTGCTGGCACACTCTGTAATCTGTGCTTGCACGCTCTTCCATGGGATGGCAGTGGCTCCCCTCCGAATCCAGCTACTCCTGAGAACTGGGGGTCTCTCTGGTCCTGCTGCACAGGAGCTTCCTTGGAGCTGAGAGCCAGGCTGCTGCTACGGCTTTAAACGGGGGGGGGAAGCAGGCTGGAGAGATGAAGCGATTTCTGGGTTAGTTTGACAGTATGGTGAGTTCCATGGTCAGACTGACCGGGCACAGATAAGGGGGCAGTGGGGAGTTGCAGATTGGGGTTGAAGGTCGTTGGTCGAGCGGCATGTGGGAGGTTTGTATGGCTAATGGTAGCAGCGTTTCACAATCAGTTACCTGGAGCCTTGCCCTTTACACGCTTGCACGCGTGTGTGAATCCCGCTACGTTTCTTTTAGAAGCAGAGTAACTTTCTGTGCAGCCCAGGAGGCTCCAGACCCTCTCTCCACCTGCTGCTTAAGTTAAGTTTGCAGGTGTGCAAGATTTCCTTGGGAAAGTTGTCCACTCCCTGAGCCTGAAGGGAGCTGTTTAATATTGTTTCAAGACTCTAACCACTAAACTATCAAATCAATCCGAGTTAAGGAGATGAATTATTTAAAGCTCACCAGCTTTTAATTAGCAAGCTCCTTTTGAACTATGGATCTGGTTGCATTATTGACGGAGGTAGCATTAAAATGGGCTTCCTTGCCTGGGAGCACATTCATTTTGCTGGCATGTTGGGGCGGGGGGAGAGCCCACCGATTGTGGGAGCCCATGACAAGTCCCACGAGCTCTGCTCTTGTGATTGCAGCCACTGCTGGGGCCTCCTCCTTGCTCTGGTGCAGCTATTAGAGCGCCTGTGTCTCTGGCATCTCCTCTCACCTCGATAAAGCTCGCAACACCCCTGCAGTATCATCTGTCTTTGCCTTTAATTACCGGGTGCGTTTATCACAGCGTCATTAGCCGGCTTTGGTGTTTGTCTGCCCTGATGGATAGTTCAGAGCCACGGGTGTTTGTTCTCCCTGCCTCAAGCCTTTTATTTTATTCCCCCCCCCCCTTCCTTTGAAAAGGCTTTGCTCCTACATTTCAGCAGAACAGCCTCAAGGTGGGAGCACAGGCTGCTGCTGTGTGCCGTGGTGTGAAGTGCCGGCACGCCGCCCGGAGACAGGGCCAGCTGAGATTAAACGCCGCCAGAATCCCCTCGTGGAGCACAGCATTTAGCCCTCTTTTTAGGCTGGCACATCGTATTTTCCTTTCCAAATCCCCCTTTTCTTCTCTTCAAGTGACTTTGCTCTAGGGCCGCGGACCAGAGCCAGAGTGACGTCCTGGAAGGACGCCCTGCAGCAGCCTTAGGGGAGGCTGGTAACGCTGGCTTGCCGTGCTGCCACCCAGTGTATCCCAATCCCAACCAGCCCAGGAGGGGACCCCAGAGCAGATTACATTTGTGCTCTGCTGGGGTCTGAGTCTCTCCACTGTGAGCCGCTAGTGTCCAAAGGGATGGGGGAGCTAGATGGAATCTCCTAGGCAGCTCTCAGCAGCAGGAGGAAGCCAGGGTCAGTGCCAGCCCGTGCCAGAGTTGGGCACAGCTCTGAGCTCCATTCCCCTCCCTCGAGAAGGATTTGGGCCTTGGTTGCTCAGCCTCCTCTTGGGAGAGTGGGGCCTTGTGCTGCAGTGTGCTCTTTAAGGGGGGTGCTGTGCATTGCGTGTGCGTGTTTGGGACTGTTTGTGTTTAGCTGCTCATTGTGTACCTTGTTGTAGCACCAGCCTCCATGGAGTGATTCCCCAGGGCTTCCTGTGTGACCAGTAGACAAGGTAGTGGCCTGCACTCTCGGGGGTGACTGTGTAGTTTGAATTAGAAAGCTCTTCAGGATTGGGCTGCAAAACACCTAACATGGGCCATCCCCAAATTGTTGCCTGTATGATCCCCATTTTGAGAGTTAATTCTAATCCCACACCCCCCTGCAAAGTATATCCCGTCCGGGATTGTGCCCCTATCCACATACAGCAAGCATCACCCCATGTAGGATCCAAGCCCCCACGTTGGGAACCTCTCCCTTAGCATCGCCTGCTCTCTAATGCTGCACCCAGGCTGTGTGCTTGCTCTGCGTTTTCCAAAAAATCGCTGCCCCTTTAGGGTGTCTCAGATTGGGTCCCCGGTGTCATTCCTGGTGGCTCTTCTGCCTGCAGCGCTGCCCAAAGAGCCAACCATCACTCTTAAGAATCACGGGCCTGCAAACCCAGCAAAAAATAAAGTTTCTTGTCTCTTATTAGCATCCTCGTTTAGCTGCTTCTAGGGTTTTGCCCCAGTCATGTTTTTAAAAAATGAAAGCTGAGAGTCTCACAATTTTATTGCAAGTCTTGGTCGATCAGAAATGGCCTAAACTTGCAAGTATTGGCAAGCCTGCTACAGCACAGGAGGCAACTGAGATATGGAGGGGAGGTATTGAAAGTCCATCAGAAGCAAGACGTCTGCTAGAGAGTCAGTTGGGTCATTGGATGACCAGGGGGTGAAAGGGGTGCTCAGGGAGGATAAGGACATTGGAGAGAAACTGAATGAATTCTTTGCTTCGGTCTTCACTGCAGAGGATGTTGGGGAGATTCCCACGCCTGAACCTTACTTTGTAGGGGATGAATCGGAAGAACTGTCACAAATAAGTGCATCTCTGGATGAGGTTCTAGAGCAAATTGGCAAACTAAATAGTAACAAATCACCAGGCCAAATAGTATTCATTCCAGAGTTTTGAAGGAACTCAAATATTAAGTTGCAGACCTACCGCTAAAATCTGTCACTGTATCAGAGGATTGGAGGTAGCAAATGCAATGCCAATATTTCAAAAGGGCTCCAGAGGTGATCCTGGGAACTTCAGACAGGTGAGCCTGATGTTGGTGCCAGGCAAACTGGTAGAAATGGTTGTTAAGAACAGAATTACTGAGCATGATAACCGTGGCTTAATAAGGAATTGTCAACATGGATTTAGGAAAGGGAAGTTGTGCCTCACTAATCTATTGGAATTTTTTGTGGGTGTAAATAAGCAGGTGGATAAAGGTGAGCTGGTCAGTATAGTGTATCTGGACGTTCAGAAGGCGGAGACTCTTGCGAAAATTAAAGAGTCATGGTATAGGAGGCAGTATCCTATCATGGATCAGCAACTGGTTAAAAGATAGGAAGCAAAGAGCAGGACTAAATGGTCAGTTTTCACAGTGGAGAGAATAATGATCTGGAGAAGAGAGTAAAGAGTGAGGTGATCAAATTTGCAGAAAATTATTCAAGGTAGTTAAAACTCAAGGAGACTGTGAAGAATTGCAGGAGGATCTTGCGAGACTGGGTGACTGGACATCTAAACAGCAGATGAGATTAATGTGGACAAGTGCAAAGTGATGCACATAGGGGGAAATAACCCAAACTATATGTACACAATGCTGGGTTCTAAATTAGGAGTTACCACTCAGGAAAAGGATCTTCCTATCATCGTGGACAATACATTGAAATCCTCAGCTCAGTGTGTGGCGACCATCAAAAAAGCAAACAGAATTTTAGGAATCCTTCAGAGAAAACTGAAAATATCATAATGCCTCTAAATAGATCTGTGGTATGACCACACCTGGAATATTGTGTACAGTTCTGGTCGCCCCCGTACAAAAAAGCTATAGTAGAACTAGAAAAGGTGCAGAGAAGAGCAACACAAATAATCAGGGTTTGGAACAGCTCCCGTATGAAGGAAGACTTGACAGGTTGGGGCTCTTCAGCTTGGAGAAGAGATGACTGAGAGGAGATAGGATAGAAGTTTATGAGATCATGAGTGGGGTGGAACATGTAAATAGGGAGCAGTTATTTACCCTCTCGAACAGCACTAGAACAAGGGGACACTTCATGAAATTAACTGGCAGCAGATTTAAAACAAATAAGAGAAAGTATTTTTTTCACTCAGCACAGAATTAATTTGTGGAATTTACTACCAGAGGAAGTGGTCAAAGCCAGTAGTGCAGCGAGTTTTAAAAGGGGATTGGATAAGTTCTTGGCGGGTCGGTCCATTAATGGCTATTAGCGAAGTAGGTTTTGGGGACGTAGCCTCTTACTGTTGGGGGCTGGAACAACAGGGAATGGATCGCCCTCTGTGACCTGTCGGGTACTTTTCCCAAGAGACCAAGGTTGGCCACTGTCGGAGACAGGATGCTGGGCTGGATGGACCATTGGTCTGACCCAGTACAGCACTGCTTATGATCTTATGGTCTCGTCATCCTCCTTGTGGCAGAATGCCACTGGCACAGACGCCCGCCTGAAACTGCGAGGCAGGCTGTAACCTTTAACTAAGCCTCTAAATGAGCACATGGTCAAGACCCCATATTTCAGGAATTCCTCTGGGATCTCCTACAGCCAGCAGGAAACAGGAATGTGATTGGCCTGGATGGGTCCGCTGGAATTGGTACTTGGGCCAGATGGCTTACCGGGACAAATCACAGGGAGGGGGAAGGGAGCTTTAAAAGCCTCAGACCCTCTCCATTTTGGCTCTCTTCTCTCTGGGACTTTGATGGGGCGTGTGTTGTGACTGTGAACTCTGTAACTCTGGCCTAGCCAGCACAAGGACTTGGACCCCATAGAGAAACCATCCCCTATGGAGATCAGAGCAGGACTAACCCTGTGTGAGTAATTGCTTGCCTGCCTGCTACTCCAGATACTGTACTAAATCGGCACATTCCAATCGGGGTACCAGTCCCCAAACCAGACTTGCTTTGCTGAAAGGGTTATCAACCCCTAATTCTATGCTTTTATTCCTTTCTGTATGTACCGGTAAAGTCTACGTTTTCTTTTTACCCTGCTGGGTGTGTGCGTTATTGGCTGAACGTTATACGTCTCCCTAGGCCAGGTAACCAGGCCAAGCTACCAAAGAGGGGGAAATCTACCCATTGGACTAGAAGCCAACAGCTTTGGAACCAAAGGAAGCCTCCCGTGGGTAGCTCTGGGGATCTGCCTCTAACGCAGAGGAGGAAATCCCAGGAACAGAGTGCCAGGAAAGGGGAGTTCTTTTGGGAATCTGTGAGGCTTATGCCTTTTGGGGGTTCACATTTCCTGAGTGGTGTGAATGCCCTCTGGGAAAGACTCGGGTGGTGGCAGCGGAATGTCAAGGGTTTGGGGGAGTTTGCCAGCCGTGGGAACCCCTGGCCAGAGATTTGGAGAAACACTGTGGTGGGTTGCTCAGCTGTATAGCGCCCCCTACTGGCGTTTTGCCACACTCCTTACCAAGGTTTCTGCAGTTCCCTTGTGCATTCCATCTCTCCTGGCATACTGATCCCAGACAAGCACCACTAAAGGGGGTAGGTCACCATCTAAAATGCAGGGAGAAAAACCAGTGCTCCCTTGCTGAGGAATGCTGCGGCTTTGGGGATGCCTGTTGGGAAGACCCCTTAGGAAGTGGGAACTTCACACTGACCCCCACCCCGTGTGCACACTCTCTCTCTGTCCAGATTGTGGAGCGGTCACCATCATCTGCTCTTCGTACGGTGCCAGGCAAGCGAGGGTCAAGCCTTAATCATGCAAGACTGAGTGATTAAGAACATAAGATCAGTGTCCAACCAACGGTCCACCAAGTCCAGTGTCGGAGGATGGGCAGCACTGGCCAGTTCAGAGGAAAGTCTGGCAAAAGCCACAGGGCAATTATAGATTGATCCACCCCCTGCCAATCTCCCAGATTTTAGCCCTAGAGCCTCCCTGACCACGAGGTTGTCTCTCAAAGCATCCTGGCTGCCGGCTCCAGGCAGACTTTTCCTTTATCATTTTATATAATCCATTTTTGAATCCACTTAACACGATTTGGCCTTCACAACATCTCGTGGCAGGGAGTGCCAAAGGTTAACTGTTTTGTGCGGGGCGGAAAAGTCCTTCTTTTTTTTAGTTTAAAACTGCTGCTTACTGATGTTATTGGATCCCCCTGACTACTTGCGTCACGGCAGAGGGTTCAATAGCAGGTCCCCTCTGTTTCTCCAGCCCCTTCAGGAGTTTATAAGCGCTGTCATATCCGCTTATTTGTGTCTCTTTAAGCTGAAGAGTCCAAATCCTTTAAGTCTCTTCTCTCAAGGAATCCAAGGCTAACAATAATTTTACTAAAGAATAGTGATTACTACTAATCATTTCTATCGCGCTTCTAGGTATACGCAGCACTTTCCAGTCACAGATCTTGGGAGACAGCTCCCTGCCCAGGGGGCTTACAATTTAAGATGGCCGAGGATGAGGGGAACACAGGGACAGACACACACACTCCCATTTTACAGATGGGGAACTGAGGCTGAAACTTGCCCAAGGCCACCCAGGGAGTTCATGGCGAAGGTGAGATTCAAACCCTGGCTTCCCAGGATCATGTCCAGCACCTTCTCCACTACACCACCCTGGCATCATTGAAAGTGCACGTGTCAAGCAGGTGACACTCGTAGTAAAACGGACGAGGTTTTGGCCCTGCATGTCTCTGCTGAGCGGTGAATATTTCAGTTCATTTTATTTTTCTGTGACTAGATAAATATATTTTAGACGAACGTTGTAACTGGTGTTGGATTGTATGGACTGGTGGTTCTAATGCTTCCTGGGTTTGAGCTGGTTCTTGCAGATTGTGGGAGCCTGAGTGGCCATTGTAAGATCCAGCTGGTTGGTAGCAGCAGAGAAGTGATCAGAGGCTCCGCTGTGGCCAGTGGCCTCCCTGAGCCCTGCCACAGAGAACAGCATCCTCCTTGCTGCAGTTGGAGCCCATGTTAGGGGAGAACGGCCAGTGAAAGCCCCCGTTGTCTGGCTGCGTTTTACTGCTCCTTGCTGTTGGCTTCCTGGCAAGGCTGAGAGGGGCTATAGAGGTGATTTTCTCCCTGGGTTCCCTTGGGATGTGAGGCTGAGGCAACGGGAGACAGAGGGTCTCAAAGAAGCAGGCTCCAACCCAGGACTCTAGGGGGAACATGAAGCCTCTCTTGTGTTTTCCTGCAAGCAGTGAAAACGAATTGGCATCATGGCTTGTAAAGAGAGCGACCGCAATGGCTGCCTTGCTGCCAGCCGAGCATTAAATGAGCGTCATTTCCCAGTAAAGGCAGAAAGCGCCTTTTGAGGGGAGTCGGGTGATAAACCAGGGCATTTCCATGCTTGGGGAGCTGGTTGTGGCACAGTGACCCAGAATGTTGCCAGGGGAGCACTGGGGAAGACAGGCTCCTCAAAGACCTCAGTGGCCCTTGGCCCAAGCGGTGCCCGGTTCATGCGGTGCTCGGCACTGAGGAGACTGCAGATGGGGGCAGCCAATCACAGAGAGTAGGGGGGTGTCGCGGTGCTGGATCTCCATTGGGACCAGGCCCCCTTACCGTGCACTTGGAGTTCAGGCCACGTACCACCCCCTGCTTTGTGTGGATGGGTGAGACGGGGACCTTCTGTAGCCCCAGGCCTGGCTTTGCTGGCTGCTAGCCCCTGGCAGTCCAGGGCCCTGGGATTCCACTCCGCTGGCTTGCCCTCTTTCCTGGCATGCTGCCTTGTAACATCTACTCCATGGGGTCTCTCTCTGTGCGACATCTCCTGGGTGGGAGAGGCCAAGGGCTCGGGCAGACCGGTGTCGTCTCTGTGGCAGCAGCCAATCCCGACCAGGTCGCGTGGCTGCTGGTCGGCCTGTCGCGGCGTGGGAGGATAAACGCTCCTGTGACTTTCACCCGACCGCAGCCATGCCACAGCAGAGACCACGCTTGCTTCAGTCCCGGACACATTCTGCGCTGATGATGTGCTCTTGCAAAGGCCTCTCTCTGCTTCTTGGTACTCAGGGGAGAGCCTTGCTTGCCTGCAGGGTTCCTCTGATTGGTTAGGATTGTTATTTATATATATGTTTTGTATTTATGTTTATAGTGTGATTGGTTTTTATGATTGTAAGCTGCCCCGAGTCACTTTTGTGAGAGGGGTGGGGTAAAATGGAAATAATAATAATAATGAATGATCGCACCAGGCCCCACTGTGCATAGCGGGCCCTCAACAAACACACAGCAGGAAGGCCAGTCTCTGCCTCAAAGAGCTCACAATCTGAAGCGAGCATAAGTCACTTGCAGGGAGCCTAAGAGACTCGTGAGACAATATTAATGAGCAGAATAGATGGTGGCTCCGCCGGGGCCAGCAGAGATGTCTGCTAAGAACAGCCTGAACAGCAGGGACAAACTGGTGCCTTTGTATTATTTCATATTTATATAGCGCCAGCAATGTACCTGGGACTGTACAGTCATCGACCGGTCCCTGCCCCAGTGGGCTTACAGTCTGAGAGAGACAAAGGCTAGGGGAACGGAAGGCAAGACAGGAATCCATCCATGAAGTTGTAGGTGCTGGTTAGTGTGAGTGGGTCCAGTACCCAGGCTGCTCCCCTCCCAAGCCCTGCCTCTGCAATCTTTACCCTATCCTCCATTGCAGCCCACTGTTCCTGTCGTCTCATTCGCCATCGTTAATGAATACAAGTAAATAAACATGATCAATGGCCGTCAGGCTCGGCGGCCCTGCCCAGCCCTGCAGAGGTGGCTCTGCCCTCGCTTGCGCTAGCCACATGGAAAAGCCCTACCTATTTGGAAGGGTCAGCCGGCAATATGGTGCACAATGCCGCCAGTGCGCCTGTCTTTCTGGCTCCCCTTTTCTTTCTTTTCATTTACTGATTGGAAATCTAGGAAGGTTAGGGTGTTATATTGTTCCTGATCCCGAGCATTAATTAGGCCTGCAAGAGAAGAAGAGGAATTGTGTGTTTTTAACAGGGAGGTTAATGGGATGCTCACAGAGTAGACAGTTTTAATGAGCTTCAACTCGCTGTGCAGTGAGTTTACTCTTTGTGTTAAAAGGGTCACACTGCAGTAGCTTGATGTGGATTGTCTCCTGGCCCCCGGTGTCAGAGGTGAGCGTCTGTCAGAGTCCAGGCAGGGCGCATTCACTTAGCGACACGATTCTAATTAACTCCCGTTGAGCCGCCCGCGTGGCGGGGAGCCACCAGGGTGCAGCCCGGCCTCCTTCCAAATCCCCAGCTCTCTCTATGTGTGTTTGGGAGATGGCACCTCCATCTCGGGGCTGACAGTGAAGGAGAGGGCAGCAGCGGCTGGGGGCGCGGGGGGGAGGCCTGCGCTAAGTGCAGTGACAGGCAAAAGGCTGTCTGGCATAATGGCTGGGCTCTCTCCTTTTCATGCAGCGCTCTTTAACCTGGGATCTGGCAGATGAGTCTGCGCCTTGCCCTCGAAGCTCCCCGACTCACTTCTCCCTCCTCCTTCCCCTCGTTTGCGCACCCACTCTCTCCCAGCCTCTGTCCCCGGCAGGAGGAGTTAGATTGGAACAGCCCCGTGGCCTAGGGGCCGCATGTGGCTCAGGAGGTGCAGCTTGGGGGGGGCGGGGCAGAACGATCAGCTGAAAATCTAAGTCCCCCTGCTGTGCGTGGCCTGGCCCGGGATCCAGCTAGTTCGCAGGCCGTCTCCAGCAGTGGCTGGGCTTGATGTTTCAAGGGAAAATGCCAGACTCCTTTGCTAGGCCGCCACAGGCAAATCTGCCCCCCCATGATGGCCTCCCTCTAGCCCCTCAGTGTTAGAATTGGTTTCCCCCTGAAGCAAGAGGGTTCTTCGCTCTTGGCAAACAGTTGGCAGCACTTGTTGTCGTAGCTCTGGGCATTCTGGCCATCTGGATAAGTATCACTGGTGTCAGTACTATCCTGTGCCAGGGAGTTCCACAGGCTAACTATATCTTCCTCTTCGGCACAGCCATCAATGTGCCTGGCACTGAAGAGATGTCATTTCAGAAAAGCCCCTGCCCAGAGGGGCTTCCAGTCTAGGCTGGGGGGGGGGGAGAAGAGGGGGAAGGGAGATGTGGGTGTGAGAGAGTGTTTGTTTGTCTGTCTAATCCTCTCCGCTTAGAGCCGCAATTCCCAGGCTTTGCTCAGTGTACGCTGGCAGTTAAGGAATCCCTAGATATCGTTCTGCCTGGCTGCTTGGAGACGTCGGGTGGTTGGGATGCACAAGCACCTTCTGCAGCTGCCCGGCTTCCCCCGTCGGTGTGTCCCTACAGACTGCATGCCTCTCGCGCTGTCCCTAGAGGCTGGGCACAGACGTGGAGCAGCTGGTATGCCTATACCCCTGTCGCCCACAGCCCCTGTGGTAGCAAGGAGGCTGGAGTTGCTCCGATTCCTGGGCTGGTCCTAGTTTCCTTGCAGTTTCTGTGAGTTCTGCGTGCCAGGTCTGTGCTGTGATGCTGCGTCGTTGTGTTATGCATAGAGGGGTTGCATTCCCTTGGGCACACCTATCTTCTGCCTTCTCTTGGCCATCTCTCATGCCTAGTGGGACCCCCGCTCAGGAGGCCGTTGTAGGGCACCCCCTCCCAGAACTACAGGATCCGACGGTCACTGCTTGCACTACACAGCACAGCCAGTCAGAGGGAATCCCGTTTGCCTCCCCAAGGGGATTTAGTGTCCCCACAGCACCTTTAATGGGATTCTGCCCTCTCCCAAGCCTGTTTCCCTCCAGCAAACACCCACTCTCTGGGGGATTATTATTATTATTATAAACATTTATATCGCGCCAGCCTTGTGCCTGGTGCTGTACAGAACATAGAAATAGACGCGGTCCCTGCCGGTGGCTTACAATCTAAAAGACAAGGAGGGGGAGACAGGGAGAGGGGACAGTGGGAGAGACAGGGGAGAAGACAGACAAACATTCAGGCGGATGCGAAGTCTCAGGTGCGTGTGCTTGGCTTGGTTACAGTCAGGTTGGAGGGGATTCACCCCTCCCCTTTACCAGCCTTTCCTGGCACTGTCTGGGCAAGCTCTGCCTCCCCCCTGCAGTATGTGCCCTTCCCTTGGCAGGGCCTAGGACACCTAGGAGCCCTCCCAACCTCCATTGCAGTGGGATTGCTCAGTCCCATTGTCCAGAGGCCTATCAGGCTCTTAGCCCCGGAGTTTGCTGCAGCCATGCCCCCTGGAGGGCAGCTTCTCCCTCGCTGTGTAGCGATGCCAGGAGCCTTATCCTCCCCATGGTACCCCAGGCATCCTCCATCTCACCCAGGCTGGTTGGGATTGTGACATTGGCCCAGATCCTGGTCTCCCTGATAGCTGTGGGGAGAGGGGCAAATACTCACAGTTAAATAATTAAAAGAGACTTAAGTAAAAATCAACAGAAATGTCATCAAATGAGCAGTGTCATTTTGAATTAGTGCTGGTAAAGGTCAGGCAGCTCGGAACAGGTGGAGCGGATGCTTCGCAAGTGTGGCAATAAGGCCGATCATCCTGGTGTTGGAGAGGGGTGGGAGGCCACCCTGTCTCCAGCCAGGACATGGAGAAAGGCTTCCGGAGCGGAGGGGTGCTGCCCCGCGCGTTCTGTCCGCCTGCGCGGCGGAGGGGCGGCGGCGGCGGCGGCAGGGGTGGGATGCAGGCTGAGCGTCTGTCAGAGTCCAGTCAGAGCACATTAACGTGGTGACATGATTCTAATTAACTACCGTGAGAGGTGTCACAGCGGGAATGCCAGCGAGCACAGACAAGCTTTTAGAAAGAGAAAAAAGCAACGTGACAGTCCCTTTTGTGTGTGTGTGCGCGTGCCCGCTCCCCCCTCCAAGTGGGAGTGGATGTAAAGATAATTAGGATGTCTGGGCTGGCTGGGAACCTGGAACCAGCGCTCTTTTGCTTTCAGTCATTTAAGTTTTCGACACCCCTCTGAAGGGACTTGGTGGCACAGTGGATTACTGCGTGCTAAAGTGACAGAACACTCTTCTCATCGTAAACCCTTTTTAGCAAAGATTCGGCGCTCCCTTTTTCCTGGGAGCGGCAGGGGGTATGTTCTGATCACTGCAGCTCTGTTCCTCTACATGGTACGGTGAGAAACTCAAGGGTTTTCAGCCCTTTCCTACAGTTAACGAAACAGGCTCAGGAGAAAGGAAGGATGGGTGATGGTTTGTTGACTGCTTGCCTCCACTCTAGAGTTGAGCAGCACTCACTTCCTGTGCCCGTGGCAAGGGGCTGGGGCAAGCAAGCTGGTCTTGGGCAGTTTGAGGTACACTGACCAGACTAGGGCACACTGCACTGGTTGTAGTTAGTCTTGTAGCCAGCAAGATGGCTGCCATCTTGGCCACCCCCCTGAGGACTGAACCAGGAATATCCAGAGCCAGGACCATGAGTGGTTAAAGGGTTGGGCTGTGACACTCCTGCGCTCAGTCCACAGAGGGTGGGACACATTAGCAGCCTGCCCCTCGGAAGCTCAACGCTTGGCTGGCGTCACTCCAGTTCCACTGAATGATGCTGGTTCCTCCGCTGGCGCTAAGACAGGGAGAAGGAGGTTTGTTCTACTGACCTATGACATCTACCTCCAGGGGTTCAATGGGCCAGAAATATAGCAGTTGTAGGAACATACCCAGTGCCATACTGGGTCAGACCAATGGTCCATCCAGCCCAGTATCCTGTCTCCAACAGTGGCCATCTTCGGTCGCTTCAGAGAAGTGTGCAACAAATCATAATGGAATGATCCATTCCCTGGCCCCAACAATCAGAGGTTACATCCCCCAATGAACTGAGCTTTGGCTAATACCATTTATGGACCAATTCTCCAAGAAATCACCCAATCCTCGTTTAAACCCAGCTATAGTACTGGCCTTGACCATATCCTTTGGCCACAAGTTCCACCAGTTAACTCTGCGTTGAGTGAAAAAGTACTTTCTTTTTAAAAAATCTTCTCCCAGTTAGTCGGTAGCATTGCCTAGTTCTCGTATTATTAGACAAGGGAAATAACAGCTCCCTATTTTCTTGTTTTAAGCCACTCATGATTTTACAAACTTCCATCAACCTCACAAGCTCTGTCTGTGAAGGGGCAACAAGTGGGCACCACTCACACTCGGAAGTGTGCAGGATTTCATGCCAAGCTACCTTGTTCTTTCTTGATGCGCTGATCAGCAGTGAAATAGTTAATGATCCTGACATTTCAGTAATTCCCCATAGACTTCAAAGTGCAGGAGCAGGGGCAGTTCATCAGCTGCCATCTAAGGCTCTTTGCAGACTCACGCGGACGTCACCATCTGGATTCCACTTGGGTTATTGCTTGACGCATGTCTTGTATTTCACTCTGGACTGCTGTGCCATTCCTCAAAGCCAGTTGTGACTAGTATTCCGGCACTGCTTTCTGGTGGGGATGGGGATAGGGTGCAGCCCTGGCCTCCCTCTTACTGTTTAATATTTGTAGTGTTATCCATGACCATGACTCAGTTGTGCCCAGGACTGCACTAATCCATAGACTGTTTTTGTGTTTTGATATTGTAAGCTGTCCCAGGCTGCTTGGAGCAGGAGGGGCGGAGTATTCAATTGTTTTATAAATAATAAATAAATAAAAGCACAGCTTTTGCCCCAAAGAGCTTGCATTCCAGAACTGGACTGTGTCCTCCGGGGAGGAGAGAGCTTTATCTCCTGTGATCAGTCTATCTGCCGGCTCTGAAGCAATAGTGGTTACAAGCCTGCTAGTGTGCGTATCCCACGCACAGTACAGAGCGATGCTGATGGCCGCCTGGCCAAGGACTCCCTCCCTGAGCGTGTACGCTCTGCGCCCTCCGATCTCGCTTGAAAACCTTCCACTTCCACCAGGCTCTCCTGGCTAGAACAAGTACTCACTTACGTTCCTCCTTAGCCTCCCGTGTCCTCTAGGGTCCCTGGGCTTCCCTTTCAGCCAAACCCCCCTTCCTGTCACTCGCCCCCCATTGTCTCTAGTCCTCCCAGTGTAGCCAGGCAGACGAGTTCCTTGGTGGCAGACCTTTGAAAACTATGCTCATGCTCTTCAGTCTTCACTTTGCTAGGCTGAACATACCCAGTTCCTTCCCTTCCAGACTCTCTCTCATCTTTGTCGCTCGCCTCGGAACCCGCTCCAATTCTTCAAACAAGGGGCCTAAAGCTGGCCACAGCACTCTAGGGTGAGGTCTGACCGGTTCTGAATCGAGTGGAATTAGGAGACCAGGCTTCTGTTAATGCTGCCTAGAATTGCATCGGCCCTCTTTGCAGCTGCATCCTATTGCCGACGCCTGTTCGCTTTGTGATCAGTCACAGTCCCTAGATCCCTTTTTCATGTGCTGCTGCGGCTAAGTCGGGTATCCCTCATCTTATACTTGTGCATTTAATTTTTCTTCCGCAAACGCAGAACTTTGTTTATCTTGATTGAATTGCATTTTGTTAATTTCAACTTAGATTTCCAACCTACCAAGATTTTTATTTTTTTGTATGTATCGTTGTCTTTCCCTATCTGTCCTCTTGCCCAGTCTGGATTACAAGCCCCTTGTGGCAGGGACCTGTGTCTCATGATAACTCTCCAGCTCCAGGCACATTGTAGATATGAACATGGACCAATGCCCATCGAGCCCAGCATCCTGTCTCCGACAGTGGCCAAGCTCAGTTGCTCCGGAGAAGTGCCCAAGAGGTCACAATGGTAACACTAACAAGAATGTCAGGGAATACTTTTAGAAAGTAGCTGAATGACTGGTTAATTTTCCAAACCCCACTGGAACGCCTACTTGGCTCCACAGAGACTTGGTCCCATCTCACTGTCTCCAAGACATACTAATACCACAATGCTGGAGCTGCTCTGGAAGGATGCCGGATGCCCATCAGTAGACCCCACCACGGAGGGGGAGCAGCTGTGCTCCTTGACTCTCATTCACATCTCATTGGCTCTGCCCATGTCTCCAGCTTCCAGGAGGTTCGAATGTCAGAGAGGAGCCAAGTGGCACAGAAGACCGCCACCGCAGGGGCCTGAATGAAGGCTTCCTATAGCTTTCTGGGTACAATTCAAGGTGCTGATTTTGATCCCACATATCTGAAAGACTGGGTGATTTCAGAAGTGACTTGGTGAATGTCCACCACAGTCAACCTCAGTCAAACGCGGGTGTGTGTGTGTGAAAGAGCCATGCATGTCTGTTTGCTCGCATCCAGATATTCACCACAGTCAAACGCAGCCCGGGGTGAAGCTAACCACGCTTCGTGAGGTCGGGTCGGGAGGAGGTCCAGAAGTGTGGTGAATGGTCACCACGGCAGGGGTGAATGAAAAGTAACTTCTGAACGGAAACCTGCAGCCGCGGTGGAAGGAATTGACCCCAGCCGCGGTGCATTCTGGGGCTCGAACCGTGGTCCACGTCTCCACTGCACGTCTTTTGTGTTCCCCCGGCCCATGTTCTCTCTGATTGCCCCCGGGCAGTGGTCACGATCCTGTCACTTCTGTTGGGGCCGCACGTGTCACCACAGCCCTCTGTGAATCTGTTCACACTGTGGTTGTATTCACTGTGGTGAATTGGAACGTGTCACTTCTGAAATCACCCACTGACTTTCCTTCCGTGCTCCACTGTGACCCCTGCCGTTTGCCAGGAGTGCTCTCTTGCAGGTACCGCCTGCCAAGCTTGTCCATCTGACAAGGCCCACAGAGAGGTGTTCTTGATCGCTGCCCTGGTATTATTGAACTCCCTTCCCCTGGAGGTCTGTCAGAGCATATTCCGAGCTAGATCTGGGCATTGCACTTTTAGGAGGACATCGACAAACTGGAACGGGTTCAGAGGAGGGCAGCAAAGATGGTCAGGGGACTGGAAACCAAGTCCTATGAGGAAAGGTTGAAGGAGCCAGGTATGTTTAGCCTGGAGAAGAGAAGACTAAGGGGGAGATATGATAACTGTCTTCCACTGCCTGAAGGGCCGTCGCAGAGAGGACGGCAAAGACTTGTTCTCTGTTGCTCCTGAGGGCAAGACTAGAACCCATGGGCTCAAATGACAGGAAAGCAGATTTCACACTAAACATTAGGAAGAACTTTCTAATGATAAGAGCTGTTTGACGATGGAACCAGTTGCCTAGGGCAGGGGTGGACTCTCCGTCGCTGGAGGTTTTCAAACAGAGGCTGAACGGCCACCCGTCAGGGATGCTGTCACTGTGGAGTTCCTGCACGGAGCAGGGGGCTGGACAACTTTATGGGAGAATCTGACCAACTCAATGATTCTATGATGATATTGGCAAAGCATTTGGCAGGAGGGGTTTAGAGGTGAGGGTGGTTTTTGACGGTTTTTTTATAGGGAGTTTTATTGTATTTTGTGGTGGTATGATGTAAGCAATCCTGAACCTTTGGGGAAGGACAGGGTAGAAATTCAAATAAGTAAATAAAATACTGCTCCAAGCGCAGCCAAGCGTGCCAGCATTGCTGTGTCAGGTGGCGAAAGCAGGTGTCGTCCTAGTGCCGGGGGTGTAGCTAGCAGTTGTACAGACAGGCCCCTGCCCCAAAGGGCTTGCAATCTAGGAGAGACACGGAGACGAGGGAGAGGGGAATGTCAGGAGAGACAAGGAGACATTCATGAGGGTGAGAATGAGTCACAAAATTGTCATCCCAGTAACGGTGGGAATCCTGGTCCGCTCCCAGTGCTTTAACCTGCCGTGCCGACCTAGCCTCTGGATTTCAGAACTTCAGGGGCAAGCAGTAATACCAGCAGAGGGAGGCGTGTGGGTGGATCTTCGGAGCAGGAGCTGGAGGCTCGGCCCCTCAGCAGAAGGACTTGGAACAGGTGAGGGGCACAGGGAAGAAAAACCCAGTTGTGGGGCTTAGAAACGTGGGCTCCCAGAGAGGCTGTGGTGACGGACCCACACAGGGGCTCCTGTCATAAACCCTCGTTGCTCCTTCGCTGTCTGAGCAAGTGTGCACGTGAATGCAGTTGTAGTGTGTGTTGGGGGGGGGGGGGCAGTCCTTCCTCTCTCTCTGCTGCTGCTTGTGCTGTGCCCCGTTTGCTAACGCCCCAGATGGAGGGTGTACAAAGTGCAGAGTGGTTCGTCCAGCTTTTTCTTCCTGTCCCTGCAAATAGCCCTTGAGATAGCGGGGAAGTGAGGTGCTGAGCAGGAGCTTTGAGCCAGCACCTTGGGAGCTCAGAGTAGGACAGTATGGGGGAGAATGTGTGGCACGCAAGCAGATCCTGCCAAAGTTTAACAAAAGACCCACTTTTTTCTTTAATGAGACTCATTTGAGAGGTATGAAGGCAAGGCTGCGTCAGCGCAGGACACCGGGCTTCAGCCAACCCCGCTTCACCTAATGAGAAACAATTGAGAGAGGTGTGTGCATGGGGGGGGGGGGGGGCAGCAACCAACCGGAGAGACTCTACTGCAATTTAACAAGTTTCCTTTCCCTTGAGTTCCCTGACAAGACCCCCCTCTAAGTCAGTACAGGAATTCCTAAGAATAAGATAATTAGGATGTCTCAGAGCTGCGACCCTCAGCGGAGTCCTTGGCTTAATCTTTTTCTTCCCTTAAAGACATCTGTAACTACAATCTTTGTTTCTCTCCTTTCCTCCCCCCTCCGTTCCTTTCCCCCCCCCTTGTCTGTCTCTGTATCTCCTGTCAAATCGTTGCAGACGTAAATGACAAAGAAATCAGAAAGCGAGATCAATGCAGTCCAAATTAGCACTTGGAGGATAGACTGTGCCGGGGATGTCAGAGCCTGACCCCTGTTGATCTCGCAGCCTCCGCCGGTGATATTATGCAAATTGCAGCCATCTGGCAGAACCCGCTCAAAGGAATAATGGAGCCGGGCGGCAAGGGGGGCTGGGGGCGTGTGCGGGGGTGTGTGTTTGTTTGGGGGGGGGTGTTGATTGACAGGAAGGATAAGGTGATGCATGAAATATATTTGTGCTTCTGGAAGGATTAAGAACCAAACCAAACTTGAGTTAGCTTTTATTTCTTATGTGTGTCCCCCCCTGCAAAAACCATGTACTAAAATAAAATTCTCTGTGCTCTTGTTTCTACAAGTCATTACCGCCAATGGCAGTTTGAGGGGAGAGGCAAAGCCAAAGGAGGAAAGCAACCGAGAGAGAGAGAGAGACGGCCGCTTAAATGGTGGCTGTAATAGGAGCAGGGATAATAGAAATCTCAAATTACGGTGATCGCCTTGTTAAGAAGTTTGAAAATACGGACAGATTGTCTTTAATGAGAGAAATATGGCTGTTAGTTAGTGAAGGAGGAGGGAATAGACCTTGTTTCAAGATCTGTAGCTTGCTCATCAAAGAGTCACCGGCTTTTTCATTTCAAAATCCTGCTCCTCGGCCTGATATTAAAAATAGTTGTTAAAGGCTTTGACTAGCAGGATGATTCTCTTTGGCTTCCTTGTCTCCCTCCTCCTCCTCCTCCTGCAAAAGACTTGGCGAGGAGAGAACTAATGGTTGTTTTTTTTAAAAAAAAAGTTTTGTTCCTCTGTAGGAGTTGGGTGGTTCTGGTGGCTGGTGTGGGGTCAAGTATGGGATTTGGAGTGATGTCCATTGCAGTCTCCATTCAGAGCCAAACCTCCGCAGGACAGTCAGTACTGGGGGCTTTTGGGTTGCTCCAGTCACCTGCAAGATATGCATAGTGTAGCTGGCTTGGAGCTGCTTTCCAGACCTGATTGGGAGGCACCAAAATTCTTGCATTCTCTAAGGCGAGAAGAACTACGATCAGCTAGCCTGCTCTCCTACCTACCAGCGCTGTGGAATTTGTCCTGGTTGGATTAAAACCACTGGGACCACTGACTTGCTCCCCAGCCTGAGGAAGGGTCCTGTGTGCCCTCAAAGCCTGCATACACTTGGCAACAGACATTGAACCAATAAAAGAGATCATCTAAGTTATCTTGTCTGCATCTATTACTTTGGGGACCAGCATAGCAACAAACTCTCCAGAGCACTTACGTTTGACTGTAAATGTGCAACCCTGTATTTATTGGATGGCTTTGGACTCCATTTAAAGAGGGGAGGTAAAGAGGGAGGGCAGAATACATTTGGGGACAAACCAACTGTGGATCTTAAAATCACCTGGAGAATAAATAAGTCTTCAGGCAGCTTTTAAAGGTGAGGAGGGAGGAACCGAGACGGACATTTGGAGTGAGTGAGTTCCATGCCGGGGGCCTGCCATAGCAAAGGCCCAATCGCCTGCAACTTAAGGCACGATGGCAGGATTCCCAAACAGCAGGTGGTTTCTGAGTGCAGCTAACCATCAGGGCAAGGTTTCAGGAGCAAGTCTGAATATAGCCAGAGCCTCAACGGTTCAAGACCCTGAAAACCAGCAGTGCAATTTAAAATCCAATCCATCGCTCTCCAGGCAGCCAAGGCAGAGAACACAGCATGGGCATAATGTGATCCCAGGTACCTGAACCAGTCAGCAGCCATGCTGCCACATTCTGAACAAGCTGCAAGTGACACGAAAGCACCGCTGGAAGAGGGAATTACAAAAATCAAGCCTTAAAGACCCCTCTCATTGTGACCAAAGAAAAGGTCAGAGATGTCCTTTCACTCACGTTCCAACTTGCGAGGAAGTACCTTGGCCCTTCGCACACCTCCAGAGTTTCCTTTTCTCATCAGGAAGTAGGGTTAAAACAAGTAAAAGGAAGATACTTCGCTCGGTGTACAATTAACCTGTGGAACCCCTTGTCAGAGGATGTTGTGAAAGCCAGTAGCTTAGCTAGGTTTAAAAGGGGGATTGGTTAGGGCTATAAAATAGCTATTAGGCAGTTGGTCAGGGTAGGAGACCTCTGGTTGTCTGAGGCTGGGAGCGAACAGCAGGGAATGGATCCCTCCACAGTGACGCATTGGGAACTCAGCAGAAGCGACTGAATGTAGCCACCATGGGAAAGAGGATGCTGGACTGGGTGCGCTAACTTAGTCTGCCACTGTCTCTGTTTCTAGTTGTGTCTCCACATACTTCCAGCAACATTTCACTGGGGCTGTGGGCAGGGAGCAAATCACTTGTTGTTCCCCTGCTAAGATAGCCGACAGTTCACATTCTGTGTTTTCCCAGCCTGACTCGCAGTCCCTGCTTTCCATCTCTGGCAGCTGGGGGATGCAGACACCCTCCTGCTAGAGGGGGAGCCCATCCTAACTGAACTTGGATCTTTGCAAACCTCCCGAGTTCCCTTTTCTCATCACTGTGCAGACGTTTCCTGTGACAGAGCCGTGGGGTCTGACCACAGTGCACCAACCCTCAACCATCATTAAAGCAAATGGGCACCTTGTTCTGGTTTGCCGTGACCCGTGACACGTTCCTTCCTGTGCGCTGACATCTCCCTCTTGAAGGCTGACTTGTGGCTCCTCTCCTGGAAATGGAGGATCCTGTTAATTGGTTTAAGCCTCACTGCCCCGCATCCTGACTGGCCTGTTCAAGATAATGAACTCTGAGTATATTAATAGCTGGTGCATCTCGGCAGCCTGAGCTGGCAACGCGGCCAGGTGTGTGCCATGCTGGGAGCCGCAGAGTACCGATTTCGGTAACGTCCCTGTCTCCTGAGTTCAAGTATCAAGCCGCACGGCAGCAGAGCGCCGGAACTGGAGGAGAATTTCCTCTTCGCGGAGAGCTTACTGCTCAAAAGGCTATTTCCTGACCCTTGGGGAATGAGACTAGAATTCCACCGGGCTCGATAGAGCCCCTTTCTCCCTCCATGCGCTCCCAGGCAACCTGCGCCATTAGCGCCTCTTACGGTGATGAGCGAAAGCTGTGGGAGGTGACAGGCACAGCTTCACGCCCACCCCCAAAATGGCAGCAGCTCCACCCACTTATCCTGTTTCTGGGATATTCAAATGTCAGTGGGAAGAAATGATGGAAGGGGCATTGTTAAAATGAGGGAGGTGACTGTTCCCTGTGTCTCAAACGTGTGTGTGTGTGGGGCGGGGGGGTCCTCCTCTGTCCCCATTCCCATCACTGTAGCAAAGCTACTGGGTCTGTCTTCTTGTCATTACACAAAGGGTTGTAGACGCCTTTGGTTTCCATGGGCTCAACACAGAAAGGGCCCCAGGATAATTAGGTGCTGGGAGCACCGTGAGCTCAGCACAGGACTGGGAACCAGGATTTTCTTTCCAGCCATCCTGCATATATACTTGCTGTGTGATATGGGACAACTTGCTTCTGTATACACGCCTGTAATATGGGAACTGGGGAAAGAGGACCGACAGGTCAAGGGTTCAAATAAGGATCTTGTAAGGGACTAGTAACAAGATCCTTATTTGAAGGAAGGGGACTGTGAGGTGAGCTGAGTCCCAAGTGTGAGGTGCGTCCCAGTGGAAGGACTGTGTGCATGGTAGAGCTCACTTGGCATGGGGGTATATAAGCTAAGGAGTTGGGGGAAGTGCTGTGGTAGAGCTTTAAAATCTAGGTTGGCAGGACAAGGGTTGAAGTCTGGCTTAGGAGAGAGGTTATAGTTTGGGGGTGGGGGGTGGAGTATCCTTTTGTTTGTTTCAGTTTGCTTTCAGTATATACGCCACCTTCTGCCACGTACGTCCTCATGCTTGCTTCGCCAGCTAGAGGAGCATTGCTGCTGGGGTCACTTTAATAGTCTCCTGCTATCCCTGTGGCAAAAAATAAAACAAAGGGGGGCCTTCCCCAGCTGCAAAACTAGGCATTTGGGCTATTCAAATATGCATGAATTGACATCAGTCCGTATCTGTAAATGTTATGTAAACGATGCCCCTCATTTTGGAGTCCAGAGGTTGAGCGGCACACTGGCCCCACAATGACCTGCCATTGTATCTCGGCCATCTCGACCCAGAGTCCCAATCATCGTGATTGCTTGCCCTACTCAAGGAATGAGTACGTCCGTTGCTAGCACTGGCCCGAACCAAGACTCATTCACAAGACCTATCCCTCAAGGCTGCCGGTTAGCGAAGTGGGGACCAGCAATTCTGATGGCTGATGAGCACTCTCTTAGCACAGCATCAGAACAGGGGTGGCTGGCAGCAGCTTCCGTGCCTTGCAAACAAGGGGCACTGTTGCATGGGCCCCTGTTTGTAGCAAGGACATGGGGTGACGCATAAGGACGTGAAATCCCCAGAGCCAGTTCTCACGCGCACCAGGGAATGGGGACTGCATATCTGTAGCTGTAGGGTTTCCTGGGTTGAAGCAGAGCTTGGAACGAGGGCATCTTGAGGTCCCTTCCATTGCCATGATTCTGAGGTCTACCTGCAGCAACATTGCTCCAGCCCTGGAAGTGGAGAGAGTGAGTCGGGGAACTGATCTGTGTCAGCAGCATTGCCCTCTGGGTCCCCTGTGCCTGCTGCAGGAAGACCAGTCACTTGTTACATTGGCTATATGGACTCCACAAGCCTGGGAAATTGCTCCGCTCTGCCTCAGACTTGGGACCCAGCCAGACCTAGGGTTGTGTGCCATGGTGCTTGTCTAGAGCAATGTGTGTTCCCAAGCCAGAGTCTATGGATTACTAGCAGGGTGGTAATGGGGCAGCTCGGTCCTCGTTTCAAGGACTGGTCTGCACAGAATAAGGAATTGCAGCCTGCCCATCTTGCCACCAGAGTTTAAGACTGGTGTGTAAGCACGCTTGGGACTCAGCTGCAGACCGTCCCGACACTGGCACGTTCTAGGGTCTACGCCATGGGCCAGCTCTGCGCAAAAAGCAAGCTCTGAGCCAAGGCCCTGTGCTAGCCTAGAGCACCGGTCTTTTGACTTGCTGTGGTCCCGTCCAGACAGCCTGACCAAGAGACCAGTTTGGCCGGACCTGAGGTGGACGCTGCTATAAGGAGAAAGGAGACTGCATTTCAGCTCATAAAGGAATGCTAATCTGCTGGGATCCTCCAGGGAAGAACAACCCCCTGAGGGCCAGCTGGTACTAGAACCAGAGCGGGAACCCAAGCATCCCAAGTCGCTTGTCCCACGAGACACCACGGAAATGAATGGTGGGGGCCGAGGGAACGTCCCTCTTTCCTATTGTTTATTGAAATGAGAGCCAGCTCCAGTGGGACAGTAAGTTTGGCAGTGCTCCTAGTGCCTCCATCTCCCCCCTCCCCTCAAACTCTCTCTCTAATCATGGCGAGAGGGGGAGACGGTTTGGATTTGCCTGTGTGCTTCTGTACAGAGCAGTCTCCTAATGAGAAGAATATGGCTGCTAGTTAGCAGAGGGGTGGGTCCCGGAGGCTAAAATGAGATAGTTAAACTGCACTGATTGAAGGTGCGGGTGAAAGGGCAGCACAATTATGTGCCGGAGAATCAAGGGCCCTGTTTGATATGGGAGTTCTAAGCGCCCAGCCAGTGTCAGTAGTTTAACTGAGGGATTTTTTTTTTTTTGGTGGGCTAAAGACAGGAAGGATAAAAACTATGAGAATGAGTTGTTACTATTATTACAAACCCCCAGCTTCCCCCCTTCCCACTTTAACTGTTTCCTGATTCTGGATCATTATATTTTAAGCCTCCCCAAAAGGGCACTTCTCTGTGTCCACCTCCCTCTGAGCAAGGCCTATGCTTGGGGTCTCCGATTACAAACTAGGGGAGCAATTAGCGGTGCAGATTATGCCAGGGTGGGATTCTTTGTCTCAAAAATGCAGGCTAAGAGTTGCAGAAGGAAACGAATCGACCAGAGCTGTCTTGCAGGACAAGGATTCCTGCTGCCCAGGCTGTTTGCAAGGGGGACACTGCTTGGGTTTCCAAAAATCTGCAAGAGAAGTGCCCTTCGTCTGAGCCAAGGATGGGCCCAGGCTGGGCCCAGTTTCAGGCACTTATATTGCGATATGGTTATTTCTACCTGCTCATCTCAGTTTTGTCTGAGAGCCTCCTCTCATTGCCTTCCCTGCTGCCCTTGCTTCTAATCTAGCGGGGCCTCTTTTTGCCCCCTGCCAGCATTCCCCCTCTGAAGTATGGGAATGAGCGCTCTCCTGCAGGGACAGCACATTGCAAACCTGTGTCACGCAGGAGGCCGCTGCTAGAGCTCCAGGTTTACAGCTGCTTTGCCAGGCCAAGCACAAAGGGCCAACGTGGCTGAGCCAAGAAACGGGGCTCTCCCCTGCTGCCCCACCCTCTTGGAAAGACCTATCTTCCTAATGAGATTTGTATCCAAAGCCCACGGTCTCCGTTGCCTTTTGATCCGAGTGACAATCTCCTTTATTTACTCTAATGGATCTCATTCGTAAATGTTAATTTCCCCCTCAAGAAAATGTCTTTTCAAGATGAGTTGGCCGTTAACATGTTGAGCGCATCGTGCTCCATTAGTGCGTGCATGGTCTCTGCACCGCTACCGAGGTCCGAAGACTCACAGACTAGCTTTGAGCCCGAGCCGTTTGGCTCCACGTCCCTTCAGTCCCTTCTCCTGCCCAACATGTCTCATTGCCGAGCTAGGGGCCAGCCTGCGAGCAGACACCTGCTTTCTCCAAATGTGTGCCCGTACTGCTTGGTGCAGGAAGAGCAGCTTGGCTGCACGTGGGAGATGAAACGGCGGATTCTGTGCGTAAAGGGCACAGTGCCAAACGGTCATAGCGACTTTTCTTGCAGGAGGCCCCCGCCCCTTCCAAGGCCTGCTCTTGCCTTTCTCTCCAGTTGCAGGTTGGCTTTAGTGACTTCTGATTACAGTTAGGGTACAAGTAGCACAGCCTGTGCCCCAAACCAGCCTCCCTCGGTGTTCAGAACTGTGAGAGAGAGCTTGATTCGTTTCTTATAGAAAGAAGCTGCGTTTGGGAAGGACCTGGTGCAGCTGAGGTCTGCCTGCTCCTCCCCTTGTTGTGTGCTTTGGTTGGCCTTTCCCCTGCAGGAGAGTCAGTCCAGTGGATTTGTGTCCCGTCCCCAGTGAGCTCTCCGCTGCCCTTGGATTTACTTCTGGAAGCCACCCTGCCAAGTACGTCATCACTATTGCATAGCCACTGGGGTCACTTTCATAGTCTCCTGCTCTCCCTGTGGCCAACAGTGAACTAGGGCTAATCCCCACTGCAAAACTCTCCTCTGCATAGAAAGAGCAGGACAGCGGTGTCTGTGCTTCTATGCTCCACCCTCCAGGGCTACGGCATATGGGGACAACACAGTGGGGTGGGTGAGCTCTGGGTTCCTCTCTCACCATGTCAGTGCAGAGCTGTGTGAGCAGAGAGACAGTAGAATGAGGGACTTCCAAGCTCCATCCTGGTCCACTTGGGTAACAGAGCCAGCAGCTGTAGAAGTTTTTTATGTGTCCCCGGCGCGCTGCAGGGGTTTGTTTATTTATCTATTTGCCCACAGGGCAGCTCGGGGCGGCAAACAACATTCATTAAAACAATATCAAATTTTAAAACAATTTAAAAATACAATATGTGGGGAAAGCCCCCATCCTCGCCAAAAGCCTGATGGAACAGCCAGGTCTTGCATACACGCCGAAACAGCAGGAGAGTGGGAGCCAACCGAGCCTCCTCCGGGAGCGAATTCCACAGCACAGGGGCAGCCACCGAAAAAGATCTAACATCGGTGGCCACCCGCCTCTCCTGGGGAACCTCCAAAAAGGCTCCCACGGACGATCTCAAGGGTCGCACGGGCACATGGGGAGTGAGGCGGTCCCGCAGATAAGCAGGGCCCTGGTAGAACTTTGCCTGCCTGCAGGGGGCAGTAGCACATTCCTAGGGTAGGAAGGGACCCAGCCCGCCCTTTAAGATCCATAGCAGCTGGGGGGTTAAAAGAAATGAGGCTGGGCTCCTGCAGCCCAATACCAGGGGTTGTGGCTGCTTCTAGGAGTTTCCGGTCCCCACATTCGTGCTGAAAGCCTGGGACTTGCTCGGGAGAGGTTTATACAGGATTCTAGCTTCTGGGTGGATCCTCTGTCAGCACAGCAAGCCTGCTCTGGCATGGGACGATCCTTTTCCCCATGGGGGAGACTGCAGAGCACGCTTGGCTGGTGGAGGTTCCTCCAGGCACTGCCTGCCCTGCAAGCTCAGAATAGCTTCCCCATGATGGTGTCTCGCTTGGTCTCCGTGCTGCCTCCGCATCCCCAAGAGCTAGTGCTGCCTTGGCCAGACACACAAGCCCAGACCTGCTTCCCTGCCTCCCTTGTTTCATTGGGCAATTGGATGCCGGATGTATGGGCGGGGCTGGCTTTGTAGCTGCTGGAGAGGAGACTCTTAATGATGGGTAACCTCTCCAGGGTCAGACTTTGTTGCTAGCTGAACGCTGGCTCAGTCGGGGGATACTGCAACAGGTGAAGCAGGGCCTCTGCCAGCCCAGCCCCATGCTCTCGGGGCCAGGCGGTGCAGCCCAGCGAGACAGCAGTGCACGGAGGCCAGGCTCCCTGTGTGACCGGAATGACTAAGCCAGTGGGGGAGAACAGCAGCAGCCCAAACCATCGTGGCAGTTGACTACCCGCCTTCCCCTTCCCAGGGGAAATAAAAGGAACCATTGATTTTCCTGGCTGCTTGTCCACCCTAGTTCTGGCTTAGAACAACAGGAGTGTGCACATGTATATGAGGGAAGGACTGGCCCAGGGAAAAGTCAATAAATAATAACCGTGCCGGGCTAAGGGCTTAGCAGGGGACAGAGTGTCGAGCCGGGGGGGGATTTGAAGCAGTGTCTCTCACAAAGCAATGAGCTCTCAGCCTGCTGCCGCAGGGGGACACAGAGCCACTGCTCCAGGCTGCCTCAGGCCACGGAACTGCTCGCTGCCCCAGAGACAGCCCTGAGCCCTCTTGCAGCTGGGAGCTTCGACTCGCTCTTGGGCATTGATCCATGGGGTGAGTCTGACTGCAGGGTGAGTGGAAGGTGCTGGCTTGGTCAGTGCATGGGCTGCGTATTCCTGCTGTCGGGTTGTCTCCGGTGGCTACAAGCCTGACTACCAGCATTGGGAGCTGTCACACAACAGCTGCTGCCACGTCCTTTCTTGCCTGTGGCTGCCTCTGTTCTAATCTGATTTCTGTCCCTGTGCCCATCAGCAAGGTCTCTGGGTGCCTCCCCGAGTGCCTGGCCTCTTGCTCTGTTCCTGCCCCTCAGCAGGGGAAAGCGGTGGTGGCTACTGGTGTAGCTCCCCCTGCCATGCTCCATGTGGCTCTGCGGGAAAGCAGAGGCAGGAGAGCGCTTTGCTCTAGAGCTACTGGGAGGGAGGCACTGGTCTGAAGGAGGGAGCGCCAGAGTTCCTGAGAGAGGCCCAGAGCTCATCACCCATCTAGCCCCTGCCCTGAGTGAGCTCCATTGCTAGCTGGGGCAAAGCAGAGGCTTTGGGCAGACTGGTGGAGACAATTGTCAAGAAGAGAATCACGGGGCATACTGATAAACACGGCATAATGGGGAAACACCGACATGGATTTAGCAAAGGGAAGGTGTGCCTCGCTAATCTACTGGAATTCTTTGCAGAGAGTAAATAAGCCTATGAATACGGATGAGCTAGTTGATCTAGTGTATCTGGATTTTCAGAAGGCATATGTTTGAAAGGTGCCATGCGGACTCTTGAGGAAACGAAGTAGTCATGGGATAAGAGGCTGTGTCCTATTGTGGATTGGTAACTGGTTAAAGGCTAGGAATCAAAGAATTGTGAAGAATTGCAGGAGGATCTTGTGAGACTCGGTGATTGGGCATCCAAATGGCAGATGAGATTGAATGTGGACAAGTACAAAGTGATGCACATAGGGAAAAATAATCCAAACTATGAGTACACAATGCTGGGTGCTAAGCTAGGAGTTACCACTCAGGAAAAGGACCTTGAAGTCATGTTGACTTTATTTATTTATTTATTTCTATACACTTCTATCCTGCACCCTCCTGCTTGCAATGGCAGTTCGGGGTGGCTCACAACATCAGTCAAATTTAAACAATTCTACAATTAAAACTTGTTAAAACTCATCAAATCAATCAAATACATTTAAAAGGGCAGAACTAACCCCCCAACCCAACCCAAGTCCACTACCCGTCTCCCTCCCCAAAGGCCTGGTGGAACAGCCAGCTCTTGCACTGTCTTCAGAAAGAAGGGTGGTCCGAGGCTAGGCAGGCCCCAACGGGAGGGAATTCCCCAGCCTAGGAGTGGCCGCCGAGACCGCCCTCCGCAGCGTCGCCGCCCGGACAGTACATTGAAATCCTCCGTTCCGTGGGCGGCGGCCGCCGCCACCAAAACAGGATGTTCGGAATGATTCAGAATGGGATAGAGAATCAATCTGAGGCTGCCCTAATGCTCCTCTATAAATGGCTGGTGAAGGGGCCCCACTCCGTGCCTCCACTTTCTCTGGCCAAGCCCAGGTGCAGCCCAGCATCCTGCCATGGGATTCAGTCACCCAGCCCCTCCCGCTGGCTGGGCCACGGCTCCTTAGCAGCAATAAGAGTCGAGAGGGGCCCCCTTGCAGCAGATACTGTGCTCAGGCAGGGGGAACCGGGGGCCAGCGTTGGCCAGAATGGTGGGCCTGGCGATCCTGCATGATCAGACCCGGGACCCCCTCAGGGAGTGCCCGGCCTGATGGATTGCCCCTGGGCTGGGGAATCCTGTTTGTCCTGGGAAGGGAATGCTGCTTCTGCCGAGGCAGCTGGGGGCCTGCGGTGCCAGCTCTGTTTAGCAACAATTTCTCCTCTTGATTGGAGAGGAGGGAGGCAGGTGGGGGGCAGAGGAATTGGAGATAAATGTTAGCTCATTTCTTAAGTAATTAGTTACCTCCTCATCCCCGTGTTGTAATTGTGAACAAGCTGTAATGTTTAATTAGTGTGTAAATGAAACCCCAATTTCATAATGGCTGCGGTGACAGCAGCGCTAAGTGAGACGGGCACAGAAGGGGCGCATTGTTTCAGCAGGAGATGAAGCTGTCGCCCGGCAAGCCGTGCGTCTCCGGGAGAAAATGGAAATGATAAACGAAGTGAGGCTAATTAGCAAAATCATACAGGCCCCACTGATGGTTCTCATCAAGGGGAGGTAATGAAGCGGGCAGGCCGAGCTGAGAGGGGATTAATTGGAGCTGATTCCCGCTCACACAGCTCAGGGTCGCTGCCTTCCCCCTCGGTTGCCTGGCTGATTCCCCAGGGGCTCTTGGGGGCCCCGGGGCCTGGTGAGAGAGGGAGCAAACACCCTCTGGAATGGGTCGCGTTCAGACTCCAAAGCGGAGTCAGAGCTGCCTCTGTCAGCGGAGAGGCCGGGGCAGAGCATAAGGGGAGTTTCCGCAGGCCCCTGCACTGCAGCGGCCAGACGCAGAGCCAGCTGAGGAGCCTGCTCATTCTGTGTGCGGCCAGCAAGGAGAAGCCTGGGGCAAGCATAGCTAGGGTGAGCAGGGGCAGGCAGGAATCTAGTCTAGGGGTTCACTTGCTCTCTCTAGCTTGGGTCTGGCAGGGATCCATCCTTTCCCATTCCATCCCAGCCTCTGGTACTCACAGGTCTCCTCCTCTGACCAACTTGGCTAATAGCTGTTTATGGATCTACCCTCTATGAGCTCATGCCGCCCTTGCAATTGGTCTTCACAACATCCCATGGCAATGGGTTCCACAGGTTAAATGTGTGGGCTGTGAAAAGGCAGTTCCTAATTCCGTCATGGGTGAGAAAGGGGAAATAACGTCTTCCTATTGACTTGCTCTGTCCCGTTCATGATTTTATCAACCTCTGTCATATCAGGTCTCTCTTTTTTTTAAAAACCCCCAAAAGGCCCTAACTTTTTGAGCCTCTACTCGTACAGAAGCTGTTCTCCCCCCCCCCCCCCCCCCCCNAGGTGAGCATGCTCCTCCAGCCTCCCCCCCCCCCCAATCATCTTTATTGCCCTTCCCTGCACCTTTTCCAAATTTATTCTGGTCTTTTCGAGACGGGGTGGCCAGGCCTGCACACGCAATTCAAGGCAGGAGTGCCCCAAACATTTTATATAGTGGCATTATGACTGATATTTTTGATATGATTTTTCATCCTTCTCCAGGTAATTCCCAGCATGGTTTGCCTTTTTGGCGGCTGCTGTGCCCTGAGCTGATGTTTTCAGTGAGCTATCCACAACACCTCCCAAGATCTTTCTCCTGATTGGCAACGCTTAATTTAGAGCCCAGCACTGGGCTTGTGCAGTTAGGATTATTTTTTCCTAGGTGTATTACTTTGCATTTATCAGCAATGAATTTAATCTGCCATTTTATTGCCCAGCCACCCGTTGTTTGAGATCCTTCTGTAATTCTTCTTGATCTGCTTTGGAGTTAACTATGTTGAATATTTTTGTATCATCCAAAGATTCTTGTCACCTCACTGTTCATCCCCCTTTCCAGATCATTAATGAATATGTTGAACAGCACTGGTCCCTGAAGAGACCCTTGGAACTTAAACTCCCCACTGTTTACTTCTCTCGATTGTGAAAAATGATAATTTTTTTCTTTTTGTTTCCTATCCTTCAACCAGTTACTGATCCATGAGAGGATTATCTCCTTTATCCTATAACTACTTAGTTTTCTTATGTGTCCTGAAGAGAAAACTTTCTGACTGAATCACCCTTATTCACGTGCTTGTTAACACTCTCAAAGAATTCCAATAGACTGGTGAGGCATGACTTTCCTTTACAAAAACCATGTTGTCTCTTTCCCATAATATTTGTCTATATGCCTTAATAATCCTGTCCTTCAAGGACTCTGTCAGGTTGTCTGATACTGATGTCAGACTCCCCAGCCTGTAGAATTTCCAGGAACTCCTCTGGAGCCTTCTTCAAAGATTGGAATTACATTAGCTGCTTTCCAGTCCCTGCGCACAGAGGCTGTTTTGAGTGGTAAGTTACCTATTGCTGTTAGTAGTTCTCCAGTGTCACATGATAGTTCCTCCTGAGCTCTTGGGTGAATCCCATCAGGTTCTGGCTTCTTTATTCCTGTTTAGTTTATCAGTTTACTCTAAAACCTCTTTTCAACCACATCAATTTGTGGCAGTTCTTTAGATCTCTCACCTAAAACAAATAGGTGTGTTGTGGGCATTTACCTCCTTTTCCCCTTCACCCAATACTCTGCAATGAAGATGTATGTATGTAAAGAACTCATCTAGCTTGTCTCCTTTAAGTTCTCTTCTTTCCCCTTGACGGTCTAATGGCCCAACTGACACTCTGGTATCATAGAATAACGTCAAAAGGTGTAAGGTGCCTCAAGAGTCATCTCGTCCAACCCCCTTGTTTCACATGTACTTTAGAAAATTCTTAGTTTGGGATTTTGTATCATTAGGAAGTTGCTTCTCCAATTCCTTCTTGGCTTGTCTTATTCTAGTTGCCTGAGTTTATGCTGCTTGCTGTTTTCCTCATTTAGATCTCATTTCCGCTCCTTGAGCGGTGTGTCTCTGAATGCTCCAACTGCCTTCTTTACTTTGCTGTTTAGCCATGTTGGCATTTGTTTGGTGGTCTTGCTATTTATTTTTTTTAATTTGGACTGTACATTTCGTTCAGACCTCCTAACAGCTCCTTTACATTTCTTTCTAAGGGAGGTAGAAAGGAGAAGGGGGAGATCTAGGGAATTACAGGCCGGTCAGCCTGACTTCGGTACCTGGAAAGATTTTCAAACAAATTATAAAACCATCGATTTGTGTATGGCTTGAGGAAAAGGGACAATAACTAGTAGCCAACATGGATTCATTCAGAACAAATCATGACAGACCAGCCTAATTTCCTCCTTCGACAGGGCCGTTAGCTTGGCCAACAAGGGGGATGCAAGAGAGAAGGTTTTTGACATGGTTCTGTATTATATTCTTGCAAGAAAGATTGTGAACTGTGGGATGGATGGAAAATTAATGTAATGGTATCAAATTTAGAAAAAGGTATCAAGTGGTGCCCTGCGGGGGTCTGACTTGGGCTTAGTCCTCTTCAACATTTTCATCAGTGATTTGGAGGAGGGAGTAGAGAGTTTACTCATCAAATTTGCAGATGACACTAAATTGTGAGGAGTAACAAACACTTTGGAAGACAGGATTAGATACAAAATGATAAACTAGGGACATAAGCAGTGCCATACTGAGTCAGACCAATGGTCCACCAAGCCCAGCATCCTGTCCTCCAACACTGGCCAGTCTCGATAGGAGATCTTGCATGGGAGAAGAATCAACAGTCACAATGGGCAATCCATTCCCCGTTGTTCACTCCCAGCTCCCGACAAGTAAGAAGTTCATCCCGTAAGCTACTTGGTTAATAGCCATTAATGGACCTACTCTCCAAGAACTTATCCAGGCCTTTTTTAAACCCAGCTCTACTACTGGCCTTGACAACGTCCTCTGGCAACAAATTCCATAAGTTAATTATGCGTTGAGTGAAAAAGTACTTCCTTTTATTTGTTTTAAATTGGTCGGCAGCTAGTTTCATGGAGTGCCCCTTAGTTCTAGTACTATTTGAGAGGGTAAATAATTGTTCTCGATCTACTCATTTCACACCACTAAAGATTTTATAAACCTCTATCATGTCCCCTCTCAGCCTTCTCTTTAAGCTGAAGAGACCCACCTTGTCAAGCTTCTCTTTGTCCGGAAGCCGTTCCGTACCCTTTATCATTCTCGTTGCCCTTCTCTGCACCTTTTCTAGTTCAGCGATGTCTTTTTTGAGACGGGGCGACCAGTCTCAAAATATTCCAGGTGCGGTCACACCATTGATTTGTACAGAGGCATTATGACATCCTCAGTTTTATTCTCGATCCCTTTGCGAATAACTCCTAACATTCTGCTGCAGCGCACTGGACTGAAGATTTCAGTGTATTGTCCACAATCACCCCAGATCCTTTTCCCGAGTGGTAACTCCTCGCTTAGTACCCAGCATTGTGTACTCATAATTTGGATTATTTTTCCCTACGTGCATCACTTTGCACTTGTTCACATTAAATCTCATCTGCCATTTAGATGCCCAGGCGCCCAGTCTCGTAAGATCCTGTTGCAGTTCTTCAGTCTGCTCATGTTTTAACTACCTTGAATAACTTGGTGTCGTCTGCAAATTTGATCCCCTCACTCTCAGCACCCTTTTCCAGATCATTAATTAATACATTAAACAGCACCGATCCCAATACAGATCCAGGGGGCACGCCACTTTTTACATCTCTCCATTGTGAAAACTGACCATTCAGTCCTACTCTTTGCTTCCTATCCTTTAACCAGTTACCGATCCATAGTAAGACACTACCTACTATCTCATGACTTTTTAATTTTCTCAAGAGTCTTTTATGTGGGACCTTATCAAATGCTTTCTGGAAATCCAGGTACACTGTATCTACCGGGTCTCCCTTGTTCACATGCTTATTTACAGCCTTGAAGAATTCCAACAGATTAGTGAGGCGTGACTTACCGGATTCAGAAGATACAAAATGAGATTTAACAAACGCAAATGCAAAGTATTTTCCATAGGAATGAAAAGCCAAATGTACAAGTATTAAACGGGGAATGGCTGCCTAGGCAGTAGCACCGCAAAGAAGGATATGGGTCATAAGGGGAACGTTCCTCTGAATGCAACACAGAGCTGGCCAGGAATAGCGTGTTTAGGTGCGGGCATGGCACTTCCAAAAGGAAGATTTAGAGGCGAGCAGCTAGGATAATAAAGGGGCTGAAAGAACGGGGGATGTTCAGCCTAGAGAAAAGACCCGGGGAGGGGGGGACATGAGAGCAGGTTTCCAGTATCTAAGAGGATATCACAATCGCATATCACATCTGGCCTTCGCTGTCACGGAGGGAATGGGCTTCGACTGATTCAAGGGAGCTTTTGGTTCAATGTTAGAGAGAACTTCCTCACTGAGAACTCTCAGGCAGTGGAAGAAGCTGCCTGGGAAGGTTGGGGAATCTCCTTCCTTGGATGTTTTTAGAACCTAGTCTGTGGCAGACTGGGTCAGACCAGTGGTCCATGAAACCCAGCATCCTGTCTCTGACAGTGGCCAGCCTCAATCGTTTGGGAGAAGTACCCAACAGGTCATGATTGGGCAATCGGTTGTTCATTCCCAGCTCCCGACGGTCAGAGGTTATGTCTCCCAGTAAGCTTTCAAAGCCTGGCTGGGTGAGCACCTTGCTATGATGCTATAGGTAGAGGATAACCTGCCTTGGAGCAGGGGGGTGGGCTAGATGACCCTAGAGGGTCCCTACCAGCTCGACAGTTCTGTGATTCTAACCAGAATCCCCCCCCCCTTTTTTCTATTTTCCTTTTTAGAAGTTGTGTTACCTTTTTTGTTGTTGAATTTAATTCCATTACGGTCTCTGTTACCAAGCAGCTCAGCTACAGTCATTTTATGAGCCAGATAGTCACCTCTTAGGCCTGTGGCGCGGTGGCTACGCCGCTCAGAGAGAGCCGTCCCCTCCCCAGCAGCCAATTGCCAGACTGAGCGTGTGGTTGGGCAGGTGCAGATGTACCCATCCCCTGCTCTGAGCCATCGTGGCACCGCACACGGTTTGCTCCCCAGTGCTCTCTCTCTCTGTCACGCTGACAGGCTTGTGGTTTGGAATAGGGTGGGGGTGGGAGTTGGCAGAGACGGACTTGATTGTAGCCAGAGGAATCCAGGGCTTTTCAGGAGCTGAACTTTAAAGGATACAAGTCCTGTAAGAAATGCCCTTTATACAGATGTTGGCACATAACCCTGATCATGTTACATTACTTATTGACATTTATGTGAGCGGAAAGCCTCATCTGCCTCGTGCTGCTCCATCCCTTGCAACTCCAACTGTCCGGGGTCTGTTTCAGACTCCGCCCTGATGCTCCCCCCCCCCCCGAGATCATGTTCCCTCCTGGCTTCTGCACCTGCCTCTTATCAACCCTCTCACCACGTCCCCCATCGGCAGGAATAGCCAAGCAGCAAGCACAGAAACTTCCATGCGCAACCACTGCCGGGCCTTTCGCTCCCATGGAGAGAGTTCAAGGAGCTGGGCCAGCATCTGCCTGCCTCTCCCCCTACACACCATTGCCTGTTCGTCTCTTTATCCCCATGATCTATCAGTCTGTCTTACTAGCCATCCAGCCCCACGGTCCAGCTCTGTCTGTCTGTCTGTGCTTTCTCTGCTCTCTTCCCTTACACACACCCCCAGAACCATCTTCTCTCCCTCACCTCCCGTTTCTGTCTGTGTTCTGTATTGGTTCTGTTAATAGCACTGGGCTGGGAATCTGGAGAGCAGGGTTGTCTCCCCATCTCTGCCACTGGCTCACCAGGTGACCTTGAGTGAGTCCTGCCCTGCTCTCTGCCTCGGTTCTCCTCTGTAATGTGGCGACTTGAGATCTCTGGGCAACAGAGGCCAGTGTAATCAGGGTTTCCTTTCACTGCCTGTGCCTTGTCACTTTTAATCTACCCCCGCACCAGCTCCTCCGACCCCCCCTGCTCCCTCCCAGTCTGTGTAATGAGAGATTTCCCCAGGCCGGGAAGGGCTTTAAAGAGGGGATCAGAAATATTATTTATTCAGTTGTTTACAGAAGCATTTGATCGGGAATAGTTCTTCACTGCCAGCCCATTCTGTATTATTCATTGCAATAATCTCTGCAGATTGTGATAAACTGTAACTGCGCTGGGGCAGCACACGGCCCAGCTCTGCTGACGCTGACGCCCGCGCACAGCTCTAAAATATCGGCAGCTGCAATCATAAATCTCAATTTACAAGTGTGACTATTGCATGGGGAGTTATAGTTATACTAATGATTGCTTCTCTGTCTTATTTTTCATGTTGCAACAGCGTAATAAATTTTTAAGAACAGCCCAGACAGAGCGTTAGGGAAGCGCAGGGTGTCCACTCCCAGCAGCCTCGGTGGCTGGCGGGCTCGCTCTGCACAGGGAAGTGCATCCCTCTGCATGGCTTTGGGTGTGTGTGTGCTGGATACCAGCCTGCCAGGTGGATGGGATGATGGGGAGGGCACAGTCTGGGAGGAGCCATCCCTCGAAATTGGGAGACCAGGGTCGGTTCCCTTCCCAGCTCTGCTACTCTGTGTTCTTGGGGAAGTCAGTCATGGCGTCTCTTGTACCTCGGTCTCTTCTCCCACCTGAATTCTACAAAGCATTTCGGAGAGCGGGCTCTAGTGGGGCAGCATCGTTAGTGGCCTAATTTACAAGAGCAGCACCTCCGGTCCCGGCAGGAATAGGCTTCACCCCGTGGCCCTAGAACTCTGCTGGGATTTGACAGTGCATCTTGTAGGCGTTAGGGCTGGATGAGGTCTGACAGGGCCCTTGCGGCTAACCCACCCACACGCTGCCCACACCCATGGCATGCTGCCCCACGCAAGTCCCAGGCCAAGCCCATTCTGAGTCTTTCCAAGCCAGGGGGCCGGAGCGCAGGGTTCGCTGAGCATTTCCCAAGTGCTTACCCCCGCCCCGAGATCGGCGGCTGATGGATGCCTCCATTCACAGACTTGACACAGTGATGTACATGGAGCCTAGAGACATATAGATTTTCCAAGTGGCCACTTTGAGCATAATTATAAATACGCAGCCCCTTGACACGATAATTTGCTGTCGGTAAAAAGCAGAACTCCATGGGGGCTGGCCCGCTCTGCCTTCTCAAATACACTCCTGCACCTCTGTTGCCAGAGCTCCCTGGGGATAGTCACACCGGCACCTACCCCTTCCCCCACCTCCCAAGAGCTGCCTCCGACGCTCCCCGCAACAGGGCACGGCTCCCTGGGTCCCCACGCGCTCCTGCTGATTGGAATGAACACATCTCAGTTGGATTCCAGTGTCTTCCAAATGACTGACTCCTCTTCCACAGCACAGTGCTGGCCAGGTGCGGGGGAGAAAGGGGCGGCGGATTGAACCTGGGAATTAATTGATTGATTGATTTTGCATTTTTAAGACTCAGGGTGGGTTACAGTATCCAAAATCGTATGCAAAAATACACAAAATAAGAGCAATAAAATTCCTTAGCCCCTAATATACTAGAATACACAAAACCAAATAAAAATGAGTAACATCCTTTAGCCCACAACTTCCCAAGCCCTAGTCCTGCCTGCCAAATGCCTGGCCAAGCAGAAAGGTCTTCCATCGCCTCCAGAAGATGAGCAGGCTCGGGCTTAGATGAACCTCCAAGGGGAGGGACTTCCATCATTGTGGGGGCAGCTATGAGAGCGCCTCTCTGTGTGCCCTCCTTTTGCAGACTTGATGGGCAGATGGGTATCTGCAGGAGTGTTCTCCTGACCGACCTCAGAGGCTACGATGAGACACAAGGCGAGAGGGAGACTTTCAGAGATTCAGTCCAATGAGGACTTTATAGATCTTCGTGCTGCAGAGGCTCACAGTTTGGGATCCACAGGTTTCATAGGGCGTGTGAGCATTGGGGAGAAGGCCCAAGATTCACCAGGAGGCAGGGAGCAGACTAACCCCACCTGCACTGAGCTGCTCTGGGCAACTTGGCCCCAGACCTACAGCTGATGGTCCATGCCTGCCATTGGTCACATGGAGACCCATCTCCCTTTTGTAGTCATTCCCATGTGCCTGTACAGTCACAGTGGGGTTGCCACCCACCACCGTTTTGAACCCGACACTCCCATGTTGGCCAATGGGAGTCTCGGGGTCGAAACAACATGAGGTGGCAACTCCAGTGTGCAAGCATGAACCAAACCTGGAGTTCCCTATGGCTGCTGATAGGACAAGGCCCGGGAAGTGGGACGGGGGGGGGGGGGGTGAGGCCTTACCTGGAGGTGTGTGGCCAGTTTGGGACGCTGCCCTTCAAGAAGGACATTGGCAAATTGGAGACGATTCAGAGGAGAGCAGCTAGGAGGACAAAGGATCTGGAAGACAAGTCAAGGGAGGGAAGAGTGAAAGAACTGGGGAGAAGACGATTAAGGGGAGATAGGAGAGCAGTTTTCAAATATCTAAAAGGAGGCAACAAAGAAGTGGGTGAACTGCCCCCCCCCCCCCCGGACAAGCCTCCGTCTGGGATGCTGCAGGCAGAGGACAGCCTGCTGCCTTGGAGCAGGGGGTTGGACTTGTGGCAAAATGGCGCTGGCACAGACGCCCGCCTGAAACTGCAAGGCAGGCTGTAACCTTCAACTAGGCCTCTAACCGAGCACATGGTCAGGACCCCACATTCCAGGAATTCCTCAGGGATCCCCTACAGCCAGTAGGAAACAGGAATCTGATTGGCTTGGACTGGCCGGGGAATTTGTCCCTGGACCAGGTGACTTACCTGGACAAGTCACAGGGCGGGGGAAGGGAGCTTTAAAAGCCTCAGCCCCTCTCCCATTTGCCTCTCTCTTCTCTGGGACTTTGATGGGGCGTGTGTTGTGACTGAACTCTGTAACTCTGGCCTAGCCAGCACAAGGACTTGGACCCCATAGGGAAACCATCCCCTATGGAGATCAGAGCAGGAGGACTAACCCTGCGTAATTGCTTGCCTGCCTGCTACTCCAGATACTGTACTAGATCGGCACATTCCAAACGGGGTACCATTCCCCAAACCGGACTTGGTTTGCTCAAAGGGTTATCAACCCCTAATTCTATACTTTTATTCCTGTTTATATGTACCAGGAAAGTCTACGTTTTCTTTTTACCCTACTGGGTGTATGTGTGCGTTATTGGCCTTTAAACGTCTCCCTAGGCCAGGTAACCAGGCCAAGCTACCAAAGAGGGGGAAACTACCTATTGGGCTAGAAGCCAACAGCTCCAAGGGAAGCCAGCCGTGGGTAGCTCTGGGGATCTGCCTCCAACGCAGGGGAGGAAATCCCAGGAACAGAGTGCCAGGAAAGGGGAGTGCTTTTGGGAAGCCATGAGGCCGATGCCTTTTGGGGGTTCACATTTCCTGAGTGGTGTGAATGCCCTCACGGATACACTCGGGTGGTGGCAGCGGAATATCAAGGGTTTTGGGGGGGTTTGCCAGCCGTGGGAACCCTTGGTCAGAGATTTGGAGAAACACAGTGAGGTGGGTGGCTCAGCTGTATAGCGCCCCCTGCTGGTGTTTCGCCACAGGACTCGATGGCCCCTGCGGTCCCTCTAATCTGTGGCAGCGTGTAGAAATCCTTGGGAAGCAAGTTCTGCTCTTGTGCCCTTTGGACCAAGCTCACCGTGTTCCAAAAGCAAACTCTGCAGCAACCATGTCCTCCCACTGGAGCAAAGCAACTGTCGCTTCAGAGCAAAGAGCCACTCTGTTCATGGGGAGTCAAACTTTTTCATTTCATCTTTAATTTGTACCCCGCACTCTCCCAACCAAAGTTGGCTCGAGGTGACTCACATCAATAATTAATACTATATTAGGGTTTTTATCCCACGCAGGGGAAACCCAACACTAAATACATCATAATACACAAGAAAACCCTACCCTCCCATTGAACATTTCAATAGTAATATCTAACAATATGCCTTACTAACCCATCCCAATACCCACTCTACCAGTCTCAAACCATCCTTCCTTCCATCCCCTGCTGCCACCAGGGGTAGCCCTCCCTCTCCACCCCTCTCTCACCGGCCTCCTCACAACTTTCACCAGTAGAAACCTCACATTGGGCAACCCCACCAGCGACCGCTCCATCCCAACCTCCAGGCACGACCGAAGGGCACGACCAAAGGACAGGCTCCTTTGATTGTGCCCCTTCAAGCCGTGCCCTCGACTTGCACCTCTGGCACGGCTGGCAGCCACCACTGATGTTATGGGGAGCGGCCCAGAGGCGCCAGCCCTCTGGTGACACCTAAAGGGTGTCGGCCGTTGGCTGGGGCCATTTGCTGGGCCGGGGGCCCGTCTGCCGGACAGACACCATATTAAACACCACGCTGCCAACGGCTCCTGGGGGAAGAAACTGACCGGGGCTTTCCACCTGCCGGACCTCCGAGGGTGCTCGTTGTGCCTTAGTTACTGTCGCTGCCCCTGCTGGGATGCTCTGCCGCTGCCGCTCTGTAGTGATGACTACATGTTTGATCAAGGAAAGAAGCATTTCAAGCATCTGGTGGCCCATGATCACAGTTCTTGCACGGCATTCCTGCATGCATGGTGCAGCGTACCTGCCAGGCTGTCATGGGGAATGAGCCACTTTGTGGCAGAGCTCATTGTTCCCCTGGGCACAGCCTCGGCGTGGCAAGCTGTGATGCCAGCCCAGCAGCAGCAAATGCTGATTCTGCGCTGGCCAGCCCAGCTCGGACTGGGCTTCAATATGCAGCATGGCGAGGACAGTGGAGGCAAAGGAGCATCCCATGTCCCGTAAGCCTGTTTTTTGGCTGGGCTGCTATTCATCTCCCAGTTCCAGTGGGAGGCTGCTGTGGTGCTGGTGTCAGAGCTTAACAAATGGGGTAGTCATGAAGAGGCTTGTACGGGATCCAGCTTTGTTAACCAGACAAACATCATTACTTAGTCAGCAGTTGGGATGGAGCGGTGACTTGCGACCTTTCTCACTGGGGTAGCAGCAAAATCTTTCTAACACAATTACGGGCCACCAGCAAGTGCCCGCTCCATACATCAGGAGTGGTGCTCTGTGTGTGTGTGTGTGAGAGAGAGAGAGAGAGAGAGAGAGAGAATGAGAACGAACAGCATCTCTACCTTGATCCCAAAGCATCATCAACTCATAACATTCCCTTCCCAAAATGACAACGGCTCTGCTTGCTTCAGAGTGGCACAGGGAGCCACGACCACCTTAATTTCAGCCTCCTGTGCTGAAATCTGGGAGAGGGGGGGCTGTCCCATGCATCCCAATCTCGAGGGAGGGAATATGTCCTCTCCATTGTTTCCCAGAGACAAGGGAGCTGCCCTCTGGCTCCACATCTCTGCCAAACCGGCAGGTATCTCGCCGCTCGAGCCATTGCTCGGGGCTGTCTCGCCCCTCGAGCCATTGCTCGGGGTTGTCTCGCCCCTCGAGCCATTGCTCGGGGTTGTCTCGCCCCTCGAGCCATTGCTCAGGGCTGTCTCGCCCCTCGAGCCATTGCTCGGGGCTGTCTTGCCCCTCGAGCCATTGCTCGGGGTTGTTTTCACCTGGAGTTGGAAAATGTGTTATTTTAGCAGAGATCACATCCCTAGCAGAGGAGTATATGAGGCAGTAAACGGGCCTGTGCGTGTGATTAAACACTGGGTCAACAGCACCATGGAGCATAGGCCTGTTGTGAGGCAGGAGAGAAGGCTCAGCAAAGCATGCTGTTAAATCAAGGTTATCTCAGAAAGGGCAGCATTTGGACAGAGAACCACCCAGGGGCTGATTAGGGGTTGGATGGGGGTTGGATGGGGCCTGAGTTACTCTGTATGGGACACTGAACTTCACATAAACCTTCTGTGAAATCATTGGCTCAGACACAACCAGGCACATTGCTGGCGTTGCCGCATTATATAAATAGTGAAAACGTTTCTTCTCCAGTGGGAGGAGATCTGGTAATAGACTGGAACTTTCTCCTGATCCTCTGGCCAATCAGGCCTGGAGGCAACCAGATAAACCAACTCTCTGCCCATCCCTGACCAATCAGGCCTCTGAGGGCAGGGCTGGCCATCACAACACTACTGCTGATAGGTGGACAGAAAGAGGGTGTGGCAAAATGCCAGTAGGGGGCACTATACAGCTGAGCCACCCACCTCACTGTATTTCTCCTAACCCCCCAAAAACACTTGACATTCCGCTGCCACCACCTGAATGTTTCCCAGCGGGCATTCACACCACTCAGGAAATGTGAACCCCCAAAAAGCATAAGCCTCACAGCTTCCCAAAAGCACTCCCCTTTCCTGGCACTCTGTTCCTGGGATTTCCTCCCCTACGTTGGAGGCAGATCCCCAGAGCTACCCGCGGGAGGCTTCCCTTGGTCCCAAAGCTGTTGGCTTCTAGCCAAATAGGTAGATTTTTTAATTAATATTTTATCAGGCCTGTTAGTGCAGAGGATTGGGGAGCTGTTGTCTATGGGAAACGAGTGCAGTGAATAGAGGACAGGTCGGATGTGCTTAAGAGCAGCTTGAGTTAGCTGGAGCTTCCTTGGGGCTGAGGGCTCCATACATTGGGGCGGAGGGGGTTGCGTTGCTCTAGTCCGGACAGGAGGTGACAAAGCCAGGGATAATGGCTTTTGGAAATCCACCAAGTCCCAGGGCTTTCGGCACTCAGAACAGACACTGGGTGGTAGCCAAATGCCCCATGGGGGCACTTTTACAGGGAAGAATTGATTCCTGCTCTTCAGAGGTGCAGCGTGTAGGCTCGCTGGCTGCCCCAGGATTCCCCCATGCTAATCACACCTCCCCGGGAGGCCGCCCGTCGTAACAAATGTTCTAATTAGTGCCTGTGCAAACAGGTCAACCCGTTGCCATCTCAGTAATCCAACCACCTCGGTATTGTCAGGTACTTAACGGTGCTCTTGTGTACTCGGAGGATGGGGGGAGGCCCAGGAGAAGGGTGGCCTGTGCAGATTCAAAGTGGTTGGCTAAAATGGAGTAACCAAGCGATGGGTGAGAACCCAGAAACGGTAAATCGATAGCATGGAAATCAGCAAATTGGCAAAACAGAAAGTCGCTAGAAAACAGGAAGTAACCTGATAACAGGATTACCCGGCATGTTGGAATCGTCAGCAGGAAGTTTTGGGGGTCGACTGCCCGATTAAGTAATCCGTTCTCGTTTGCTCGAGATTGTGGCTATTACCAGCACGGAGCAGATCTGCCACCTGCTTCAGCACTGTTTGCAATCCAGATTCGCTGGGAATGGAATGGCTTTGGCAGCCAGGGGAATTCCCCAAATGTACGTGTGTGTGCCTGGCTCCCCACTGCCCTTTCTGTAGGTGTCCAAGGCCCCAGGCTTCTAGGAGAGCCTCCTTGCCTACTCTGGGCAGGCGGAAGCTGCTGCAGCGGTGCCGTGTGGCATGGCCCTGGTATGCAGCGCAGTGATGGCTTTGAGGTGGGATGCTCTGTGGCAGGCAGCTGTCTCTGCCCGGACTCAAAGAGAAGCTGCTTTCAGGGCTCATTTGCCTTTGATTAGGGCTCGCTGGGATTTTTCTGAGAAAATCAGAAAGATGCTTGAGATTTGTTTGCTGGTTTGGGAGCAAGGGTTAGAGGAGAGAAGGTCATGGCAGAAAATTGGAGCTGAATCGAAATCAATGGCAGAGGGAGAGATTAGAGACCTGCCTGAGTTAATTGTAGCAGCTTGGGCCTGGGAGAAGGGCTCGGTGGTGCGGTCACTTAGTGCCACTCTGGACAGAGAGCTGAGTGCGACTGGGAAGCGTGTTCCCGGCACGGATCCAGCTGGCTCCGTGGAGCGATTTCGGCAGCAGGCTACGAGTCAAGGCTGAGAGAATCCGGCGCCGGCACCGGCCGTGGCTGTAGGTCAGGACTGAGGGACACAGGAGCAGGGCTCTCTCTGTTGGGTTGGGCTGGGCACATACAGGTGTAGAGAGCAGTTTCCCAAACGTTTGCTACCTGGAGCACACTTCTTTACTGGATTAAAATGGATGGCACACCTCGTTCTTATACCCCAAAAGGGGTGGGTGGGAACGTACCTATGTTGTAAGCCACCCTGAGCCGATTTGGGAAGGGCAGCATATAAGTTTAAAGAAAGAAAGAAATGTATATATCATATGATATTTGATATCATCCTATAGGTATCTCTATAATATTATAAATGTTTACAATTTAAAAGGATCCTTTTTCATGGCACACTTCCACCACGTTCAGGGTGCAGTATTATTCCGTGGCACGCCCGTTGGGAATCCCTGCTGTAGCGTGTTCAGGACTGGGATCCAAGGGGGCTGCTGGTTGGCATTGGCAGTGCTGTGGAGTGGGCAAGGAGTGCTGCAGGCCAGGATTGAGGGGCGCTGCCAGAGCTGGGGAGGGGGCGGGGTAACGCAGATCCCTTGATTTCTCGCTCACTACACCTGTGGCTTCCTAAAAGTCCAGCATCAGGGGCAGCATGGTGCTTGGAGGCTCCCGCCCGGGCCGTGCTGCTCCCCGCAGCATGGCAGCATGCCGCCGCACGCAGGAATTAACATTTCTCCAGGATCTTGGGAGAGGTGCAGTTTGAACGATCAGGCTCTGCAGTCATTGGGATGCCTAGTTAATTCAGTCCCTGCGCACAGGGCTCCTACAGATTGTTGGCTTTAAACAAACACCGCTGACAGATTTGTTGCTGTAGAAATGTGGTCATTAAGCCAGGCGCGTGTGTTTGACCTGAAAGCGATTGAGTGATAGATGCAAGTAATTTTAAAGCTACAGCCGCCGACAGGGCGCTGCTTTCGCTGCAAGATCTTGCATCTGAGGAGTGTAAATAATTTAAACAAACAAGTAAGGTAAGGTAAAAGTGCTATCACACACGGCTGTGTTGTGTGACAAAATGAAATGCAAAGCAGGGCCTGGCTTTCTAGTGATGGCTCCCTGGCTCTGGGCTGGAGGGAGTAACAAAGGGTCTTGGCTTGGTGACCGTCCATTCTACGCTGTGCTTCCCGGGCCCTCGTCGCTACCATAGTAGCATACTGAGGAGACATGCGGCTCATTTCATTTTATTTTATTTGTTTTACCATTGCCTGACTCTCCTCCAGTCAGGAGATTTCTGTCTGAGGCTCAGTGGGAAGCTCTCTTCCTGCAGCTTGTACCCAGGGGAGAACAATTGTTCCTCTCTCCCCACTGGCCTCTGTGCCCTTGCACCAGGAATGAACCTGGGCCAAGCCGGCAATTTCCGTCCGACGCTCCGCCAAAGCGCGAGTCGTGCGACTCAGACGCAGCGTTTTTTAAAATCAAAGTTCTCTGAGAGAGAGGAAGCAAAGGATGAGTTCCCTCGAGCAAGGCCCAGAGGTGGCTCTGGTCTGGACCTGCCTGTTGGGTAGCCAGCACTGCTGTGGCTAGGTCTCCCAGTGTCCTAGCGGGAGTGTGAGAGATGTGAGGGAGGAAGCCCTGTTTGGCTGATGGGCTCTTTAGCATCGATACAGTCTTTGAAATGAGAGCCCCCGGGCCTGTGCAGAACCTGGCAAGGACACGGCACCAGAGAGAGAGGGCTTGAAGGTTCCCAGTAGCCTGAGTTGCCTCCCCATAGCCCCTGCTAGAGGGTGGATTCTGGGGCAGAGAGCAGCCCCGTTCACCTTTCTGTTTGTGGGATCTCCCCCCCTCATCCTTCTCAGGCGTGACCAAGAGACGCACATTCCTGAGCGTCCAGAGCCAGCTGACCTGGCTTTGCTGCTCCATTCATTTCTCCACCGGAGGCTGTGGCTGCGGCAGTCCCTGGGAGCTCTGAGGAAGAGAATTGAGGACAAACTCTCTGCTTACAACAATAGAAAGGGAAAAAAGGCAGTGGCAGATAATCAGACAGGATCCCGGAGAGCTTGACTGTCAAAGTGTTGCAACAAATCTGCAGGCCATAAGTTCAAATGCTGTTGCCTTCAACTACGGAGCTTTAAAAAGCGCTGAACAGGTGCTATTCATGCTGCTTGGGAAGAACTATTATAGATCACTTTGTGCATTAGCCTTGAGAACTTTGGAACTGCAGTATCGGAACAGATCAATAGAGCTTCTAACCTGGGATTGGAACAGACCCTGCTGCTGTATCACAACAGACCTGTGTAGCTTCCAGCCCAGTGGCCTGTTTCCAGACTCCTGCTGGTAGCCAATGCAAGCTCTTGGGCCCTACATGTCTGAGAAACCACCTCTCCCCTATGCTCCATTGCAGTTCCTAGGCGGGTCAGCCCAGAATGACCTCCTCTTAATTCCAGCACAACGCCAAGGCCGTACAGCAAGCACACGCAGAACGGCATTCTCTGTGGCTTCCCCACAGCTGTGGAACTCCCTGCCCTTGGAGGGTCACCAAAGCTCTTTCCAGAAGCAATGTAGAACCTTTTTATTTAGCCAGGTGTTTGGTGGGCAGAGAGAGGCTCTGGGAGGGTTTATTTATATAGTGAAAGCAATGTACCTGGTGCTTTACAAAGTAATGGAATAGACACGGTACCTGTCCTAGGGCTCACAATCTGAGAGACGGGGCAAGGGGGGGGAGACGAAGGAAGGGGAACAGAGGGAGAGACAAGGAGTGTAACATTCACGAGGATGCGAGGTCCCAGGTGCACGCGCTTGGCTTGGTTCCATCGAGAATGATGGCTGGCTGGTCCGTGTGGTGAGGATATGAGTACACAGATCTCAGGTAACAGATTGTACTGGATGGAGGGGATCAGCAGGAGTTAGGTGAGGGGAGCGAGGATTCGGGGAGGGCAGAGCGGAAGTGGTGGGTCTTGAGGAGGGATTTGAAGGTACGAAAGGAGGGGGCGACGTGGATGTGGGCAGGGAGGGAGTTCCAGGTGTGGGGGGCAGCTAGGGAAAAGGGACGAAGATGGTTAGGGGAGCAGGGGAGACGTGGGAGGGCAAGAGAGGGGACAGAGGAGGAGCAGAGTTCACAGCCTGGAGTATGGAGGGAAATTAGCGCAGAGAGGTAGTGGGGTATATTCTTTTTATAGCATATATTTTTATTATTTATATAGTGCCAGCAATGTACCTAGTGCTATACAATCTATTAGAGACAGGTCCAAGGGGGTCTACAGTCTAGGAAAGACAGGGATACATTCACATGTTACACCTATTTTATGTCTGGTTTTTAGGTGTTGTCCCCCACCCAAGCCAGAGGGATAAGGCAGGAAAGACATAGAAAGAAAGATGTTCCAGAGGAAGGTGTGAAACCCTTAGAATTACTCTAAGCATGGAGTGAAGGCTTTAGGAGAACGTACTAGGGTGCTGAGCTATTAGTATCGCTAGTTTAACGAAGGGATTGGACTGTAATTGGGGGATCCGGGGTGGCTCCAGAGCAGCTTCGTCTCTTTGCTTCTGTTCTTACAAACAAGGCAGCCAGGGGCTACATCCCTCCTTCCCTCTCCTGAGCTCCCTCTTGTAACATCAGCAATGGCCTGAGCTCTCTCAGCAGAGCCCAGTGGGACAGAACATGCGGGGTGCTGGGACAGCAGAGGACTACACAGAGAAACACAGAACAGTCCCCCTCCACGGTACGGATGAACACGACCTCCAGAGAAGGGGACGTTAATGAGGATTGGGTGTGTGCAAGCACTGAGCCTCGGGGAAGCTTGATGGCAGCGAGTGCCCCTGGCTAGCCAGTGTCTGTGGTGTTGGGGATTTGGGGTGGTGTGGAACCACTGGGCTCAGCGATGCTTACATAGGTAGCTCAGTAAGTACATTTCCCTGTTAAGCCATTCAAATCCTGCTGACGTACTGTTAAGAATGGGAGCCACCTTCTTCTTCTTCTGCTCTGAAGGGTAAATACTTAGGAGTTTGAAAGATCTTCTCTGCACCATCTTGAGGCAAGAAGCTAATTTTCATGGTAGGGTTTGAGGCAAGTTTTCCTCTATAAGTTTCATCTCAACCTCCATATTGAAGGTTGCTGGAATTAAACCAACCTGCCAGATATTTCCTAGGCTGGGGCCAGCCTGGCCACATGCTTAAGTGATCTGTATCTTTTGTGTTTGTTTTGTTTTTAATAAATAAAATCTGTGCCTCTCTATTTTTATTAGTGGCTTTTTTCCATCTTTAACTTTTGGCTTCTGGTTCTTTTTGCACCACCTCTGCTGGACTGAAGAATCATTTAGTGCTGGTAGATTCTCCCCGGGAAAGTGCTTTCCGACCGTCCTCGAGTCTCCTCAAAGAGCTTGCACTCCTTCGGTCTCTCGTTGCCTGACTTGTTTCTCAGCCCCGGACGCCTTCTCCTTGCTCTTTTCTGCCTCATTGCAGTTCTCCAGCACCCTTTCGACAGGGTGGGCAGTACAGCTGGCTGCAGCAGCCTCCCGACCCCCTCCCTGCGCCTGCTTGTGAGGGTGCCAGGGCGGCCTCCCGGGAGCTGGGCTAGTTTCTGCCCCCACGAAGCCACAGAGGGCTCGGCTCCTCACACGCTGACGCGTGCTGCATCCTGGGGATGGGCATCAATGCAGCACCTCATGGATCTGTAATTCAGAGTGCAGAATTGGCACACCAGTAATGAGCTCAGAGTTACTGTGCATTGGACGCGGCCACTGCTTAAACCTCAATATCTCGGCCATTTAATTTAATGGGGCTTTTTAAATACCAAAAGCGATTAAGTTCACATTGTGAGCTAATTGCCTACAAAATTTCATTTCTGGGAGATGCAGCCTGTTTGGAAGAGAATGGACAGAAAAAGACTCCAGCCCCTTCCTCTCTGCCATGCTTCCCTCTTCTAGAACTTCTTTGTCAATTTGTGGGAAAGAACTGGGTTCCCGGGTTCACCCAGGGTCAGCTAACCTTCCTGCTGAATCCAAATTCCCTAAAATGTGAGGCTCGTGCTACGAAGGGACGCAGAGACCATGACGCCCATGGGGGTTGGCTGGGGCCAGAGCTCTCTATGGATGAGAGTGTCTCAGCCGACAAGGGGACCTGGAGACGCAGGCAGCGTTGATGAGAGCAGCCTGCCCAAGTCCTCATGGAAGCTCTGCAGCTGCCGGCCTGTGTGTGAGCGCTGACATGTCTGCGGGGTGGGTGTGTGTGCACTGCTCATGGAGGTGTTGGCTATCTATTCATGCACGTGTTGTCTGTGGATGGGTGCAGGCTCAGAGCGGCAGCGAGTCTTGTACATGCAGAGACTCGGTGGGGGAGTTCTTGGTTAGTCTGTCCGCACAGGACTGGGCCCAGGGGTGGGATGGAGTCGCAGTGGCTGGACACACTGTGGTAAAGATCAAGAAACCAAGCTACCTGTTGACAAATGACCACTCTGGATTAGTATTGTACAGCCATGTCCACATCTTCACTGTTTGCTCTCCTCACAGGCACAGAGGCAGACCTGCAGGGTTCCTTTGGGGCGGAGCGGCTCCTCCTCCTCTTCAGCTTCCTTTGAGGAACCCAGCCTGGGTGGTTCTCCCAGCTGCCTGCAGGGTAGGGAGCTCCAGGCGCCTCCTTACTCTGGGTATCCATACCGGGGGTTTTACGCTCACGCCAAGCCGGCCAGGGGTACTCAGTGCCTGGTTCAGGAGACATTGAGTGTACGCTTTTAGAAAAGCCCCCTCCCGTGTTGGAACCCTGATTTCCCAGAAGACGAGGAAGCCCCACCCTGATTCTAGCTCTCCGCCCATTAGAGTTTCCAGTTGGAGGGAGAAGCTGCAGGGGAGGGCGCAGGTGTGGGGCTGTGCGGTGCCAACAGTTGGGAGCCACTGGTCTAGGTGAAATTCCCTGCAGAGGCAGCAGGGGGCACAAGGGTCCTGCTCATGCCATGCGGGGGTAGGCCTTGTGCCTCCCTTCTGCCGAGAGGGGTGTTTGCCCTGCAGCGTCTCCCCTGCAAAGTGTTAGGAGAATCATCCCTTCCCATGGGGTGTCAGAAGACCAAGCGCAAGGGGTGAGGCGTGGAAGGCGGTAAACCAGCCCCTAGAGGCCAGCGCAAACCAAGACTTATCAGATCAAACCAGGAGCTAGAGGCCTTTGCCAGAGGTGACGTGTTCTCCCAGGTGCCCGTGTTCCTGAATACGCCATCATCTCCCTCGGCAGGCGGCCAGCCATGCCCCTTGCAAAGTCACGCTCTCCCCCTCCTGCGCTAAGCCACCAGAGCACTGCTTGTGAGCCCCCCTCAGCTCCTGGAAGAGCAAGGCCCAGCGGTCGCTCCGCGGTGCCCCCCTCCTGCATGTGGGCAAGCCCTCTGTGTGGGGAGCCCGGGCAGGCTGCCTCTCCAGTGAGCTTGGCCCTAGGGCCATTAGTGCCGTCTCTGCTCCCCCAGGAGCTCTCTTGTGCGGATACAGCCCCGGGGTCTCTCTTCTCTTCCTGCGGAACCCCACCCCCAGTTTGCCCTGTGATCTGTGTGACTGACGACGAGGTACTTGTGACGCTTCACGGGCAGAAAGCATTGAGCGCGGCGCCATTGCTCCCCGTTGTCAGGCCACTGTGGGGTATTGCCCCCCTGCCCCACAGCGCTGAACGCAGACTCACCCAGCCTCTCGCACACACAGCCCTGCAATGGCCAAAGACGCCCCATTGGGCCACTGTGCCCTGTTCTCATGGTGACCTCACCCGCTGCGGAACCATCACCCTTCTTCCTGACTGACTGGTTTATAATCCGCTCCGGCGTTTCCCCAGGTATGGAGTCAGACTGACAGTTTGCAAGCAACCCAGTGATTACTCCTAGCCGGTGCGGATTTGTCAGGAATAACTCGTGCCAGTCTAATCTTGTCTCCTCCTCTGATAGACGAGCTAGTTTAGTGAATGGGGGGAATGCTGTGGACATAAAATAGCTTGATTTCAGCAGGACATTTGACAAAGTTCCACATGAGATCCTCCTGACAAGCTACACACACTGTGGGCTGGGAGACACTGCAACAAGGTAGATTCACAACTGGCTGAAGTGATCATTAATGGCTCCTCATCAAACTGGAGGGAGGTAGCAGGAGGGGGTCCCACAGGGCTGTGTCCTAAGTCAGTGCTATTTAACATTATTAATGGCTTGGACGAAGGAATAGAAGGAATACTTTATTCAACACTGGCCAGACCTGACCTGGAGTATCATGTCCAGTTTTGAGCGCCTCATTTTAAGAAGGACATTGACAAATTGGAGCAGGTTCAGAAGGGGGTGACAAAGATGGTGAAGGGTTTTGAGAGAAAACCTTATGAAGATTGAAGGAACTGGATATGTTTAGCCTGGCGGAGAGAAGACTAAGAGAAGACATGCTTTCAGTCTTCAGATATCTAACGGGCGGCCCCCAAGAAGATGACAAGGAACTATTCTGCACGGCTACAAAAGGCACGACTAGATATAATGGGCTCGGGTTACAGGAAGGGCGATATCAGGAAAAACTTCCTAACAGTCCGAGCTGTGCGGCAGTGGATCAGATTGCTTAGGGAGGTCGTGTAGGCTCCATTGCTGGAGGTTTTCAGAAAGAGGCTGGGCAGCCATCTGCCAGGGATGTTTTCGCTGTCGTGATCCTGCAGGCAAGCAGGGGTTTGGACTAGATGACCCTCGGGGGTCCTCTCCAATACCTCTCCCAGCTCACTTACATGGCTGGAGAGTACTGGCCAGAAGTCTTCCACAGGAGGCTTGTGAAATTTCTAGCCAGGCAGGCAGGGGATTGACTGGCTTTTGATGATGCGTATACAGTAGTAGTAATGTCGGTATCCAGTAACCAGCTTGGAAGGGCAAGGCCATGGTTTGGGCATTAGCCTGGGTTCGGTTTCCTGCTGTGCTACAAACCCTTGGTACCCTAGAGGCAGACCATCTGGGCCATGCTTCCCTGAGTGCCTCCCGGCACCTCCAGCATCCTCTTGGATCAGCTTTTCAGAAGAGCTCAGAGTGCTTTGCAAAGGGGAACAGATTCCTTCTGAACTGTGCTCCCTAGTGCAGTGGGCACACTAGCCATCCCTCACGGTGCGTGTGGGGGTAGGGAGGCTGGATATTGCAGCCGTCGGGACGCACTCTCCTCCTGCTGGCTTATTCCCACAGATAGGTGGGATTAGTCATCCCCTGTGCAGTCTCAGGAGAGTGGGATTCCTTCACCCGCCTGGTCCCCACAGTTCTCCTGGTATGGCCAGGGCCTCACTCTGATTTACGGAGTCCGGCACATGCTCCCGCAGATCCATCGAGCTCTGGGGAGGTCAGCAAGCTGCAGGTTTGATAACCTTCCTCGCTTATTAAAAATGGTAAAAGCCTCCCCGAGGACTCATGAAGTATAGATCCAGAGCACTGCGCATGAGGCCGTCCTTAATGAGATGTCTACCTGAAGAGCAATTGCAAGGCGCAGCATCCGGCTCAGGGTCCCGCTAGTGTGATGGGCCCAGCTGTAAACAGAGCCGTCTACCTTAATGGGCTGTTGTGTAAAAACTTCTCCCACTCAATAAATCAAAGGGGCTTTGCTTTGTATCCCACACCGCCTGCGCAGCTGCTCTCAGGTGGGACTTCCAAAGACCGCCAGCTCTAACGGCCATTTAATTTAGCACTCCCTGGCTGCCAGCCATTTAGAGTTCGGTGACTGGGCTCACAGGTGTGGCTCACAGTGGAGATAATGCTGCTGGCAGATGCCGCGGAAATAGCTCCATTCCTTGTTGCTCTGTGGGGTCTGGGGACCCTGTTGGGGCCCAGACCCCAGAAACGCTGCCCACCCCTGCTAAAACTGACCAACCTCTCTTGTACAGACAGGATTCTGCACCATGGGTCTCCTGCTGCCAAGGATCCCAGGTCCCCTAAGCCCAGATGACTGGCAGGGGCCCAAGTGGCTGGTGGGTGGTGTCCGATTTAGCTACGCTTCCCCCGGAATAGAGTTAGAGTGGGGATGGTACCACTCTGCAAACGGAGCAGGGCGCCGTGGGACCTGGTGCCCTCTCTCCAGCACAAGAGCATGGGCCAGGTGCCTTCTCACAATGCTTTGGGCCTCTTGGGGCTACCCTAGGAAATACCTGTTGGGTGGCTGTGGGGAGGGAGGCCTCTCTCCTCATGCCACCCTGGGGTCAGAGGCCTGTGTGTGTTGCCAGCACCAAGAAAATCATAGGGCCTAGCCCATCAGGAGTAGATATAGCAGGCAGGAGGCTCATCTAGCTCCCCCCTTCCTTTAAGCAGGACACGTTCTACCTCAATTACCCCTGACAGGCATTTCTCTTCTAAAAGCTCTCAACGAGGGGGACTCCCCAGCCTCCCTTGGTGCCTTGTTCCTTCCGCCGCCTGCCTGCCCTTACCATTAGGAAATTCCCCCCGATATCTCACTTCAATCTTTCTGCTAACACACTGTGTTATCTTGAGAAGCCGGGGTTTGGCGAGGGGCAGGCTGCGAAGCCAGGGAGGCTTGTGGTCCCAATTTACCACTGGGAACATCCCGGTTGGCAAAATGCTGCGTCCCCCTGCTGAAGAGGGGCCCGGCAAATGGGGACTGAAGCAGACAGACAGAAGCTGACATTAAGGGGTGGCAGCAGAGTGGAACCCTGGTTTGGGATTGCTTGGGGGTGGGGAGAAAGGGATCGATTAGATGACCTAACTTCCAGCCCTGAAATGTGGCCTCCATGATCCTATCCCCCTAGCTCAGGGGTGAGGAACCGCAGGCCCGGGGGCCAAATGTGGCCCCCAGCAAGTTTTAATGTGGCCCCTTTTCTAGTTTCTGGATCTGGCTCCAGTTCAAACACCAAAGCACTGAAAAACTGAGCTCAGGACAAGGGAGCAGAGAGGAGGGCGTGCCCACATGGATAGGGAACGGATCCATGATCTGAGCTTCCTTGACTTGTGCGTATCCCTTACACATCTCCTCTCCCGACTCAAAGCATGTGTTCATTCTCAGAGTGGCCCCCAGGAAGGACAAGGTTCCCCACCCCTGCCCTAGCTGATGTCTGGCCTCATTGCTAGCAAATGGGGCTGCCTTGGCCGGGTTGGTGGAAGAGGCCCGTGCAGGGGGTATTACCCCAGTCTTGAGGCCTCTGTGCCAGTCCACAGGCTGCATAGTGACGTTAAAGCAACTAAGTTGGCAGCTGTAGCCCTCCCATCCCTGGCCCCGGCTGCTCTTCCATTGCTCACCCAGCTTGTGCGCGCCTGCCTGCACTTTGCAGAATAAATCCAGCGTCTCTCCAGCAGGTGATAAATAAAGGCCTTGGGGCTGCTTGTTTCTCTGGGACTGGGTGACGGTTTGAGAGAGAGGCTCCCCCGTCCTCCTCTTCATCTCTAATCCCCACTGCTCCCCTCCCCCGGCCCTGCCTCCCTCCTTCCACCAGAGGGGAGTTCCGCTCCAGCCAGCATGCCAGGCAGGGATATTAGTCCTCATTACTAATTAAAGGAAGCAGGAGTAATTGACGGATGGTGGATGGCGGGGGAGCCAGGGTGATTAACGGCCCCTGTCCCAGCGCTGGGGATGCATGCTGAGCGCTACCTGTTAGGTACAAATAAACAAACCTGATAAATAATAAAGAGTTTGGAAGAGTGGCCCGGCATCACTTAAATTAATAGGGATTAGAGCGCGCTCCCTGACGTGCAGGCGGGGAGGGAGTCATTTGGAGAAGGGGCTGGAGTAAACAAGGAGAAGGAGGGATCCATCACCCAGACCTCGCTGCACCTCTCCAGCGCTGCCACTCTTTTCCTGAGCTTAACTCTCCAGTGCCAGCTTATCTGGGGCAGCCTCCACGCCCAAAAGGCAGCAGCTCCCCACACTTGCCTGACTTCTGAGAAATGCAAGGGTCAATGGGGAGCAGAATGGTGCAGAGAACTTCCCCTTCCTTAATTTCACCCTCTGTGACCCCTGCCTGCATCGTTGTCTCCCTGGCTACCCAACTGTTACAGTCCCCTGGTGCATCAGCCAAGAGCCAGGTCGTCACCTCAGCCCAGGCCTCTGCGAGAGTCGGGGAGGCAGGGAGGTCATGATGGTCACAGAGGGTGAAGTTAGGAGGGGGGCTGTTCCCTGTGTCACTGAGACGTGAGATAATCCCGTGACCCCCGTGGGACAGCAACCACAAGTAGCAAGTATGTCACAGATCTGCTACAAATACTGTGGCCCCATTTGGAGTCACAACCAGAGCCTCAGCCTTGGACAATAAACCCTCCACCCCGTTGAACCCCAGCCACCACCTTGACGGCTGTCAAGCAGGCGTGGGACTGGGCCAAGCTCCTGTGAGTTTGCAGAGAAAGTCTCCTGTGTGTGAACATGCCCTGCTGTGGAAGGGCCTTTGTGCAATGCCGTGGTGTAAGGAGCCGCTGCTGCCTTGGCCCAAGCCTCTGGCTGTCATTTGCTGTTTGGTCTCAGCCAGCGAATGAAGGCGCTAGAGGGCATCTCCTCACCCCCCGATGACATTTGAATAAAGCGCTCTGCCTCTTCGCGGCATGGCTGCTGTTGGTGATGCCGGGCCGGGGGAAAGAGGTGAGGTCAGGGGCTTCTGCTTCCTATCACGTCAACTCTATCTTATCGCCACGGTAATTCAATGATAAAAAATAATCCTAGGCTGGAGAGGAAACATTTGTAGTGGAGTAAAGATTGAATGTAGGTGGATTGTACCCCGGGGCACCGACTGAGATATAAGGCAATGTCCTTCTGTTTGACATACTGCTGAGACACAGCCCCCCACCACCACCCTGCTCGGCGCTGCTGAACATTGTCTTACATGAAGGAGGGGATGGGGGACAGACACAGCGCGGGTTAACTGATAGCCTCAGGGCATGAGATCATGGAGAGACAGATAGCTCTGCCTGCTCCTGCACTCCCTGCTCGGCAAGCCACCTACAGATGCCAGGAGTGTCTGCTGGGGCAGCAGTGGCATGGAGCCAAAGCTTGTTCCTCTGAGGCCCCAGGAAAGGGGGTGGCACCTTGACGCAGCTTTGGGAGGGACTGTCAGCCTCTTGCTGGCACTGCACAGCCAAGCACATCTGAAGAAGAGTGCAGCATGGTCACAGCTCTCAGGCGCTGTTGTCGGCACAAGCACTGGCACTTGTAGAGGACCCCGGAAGGAAACTGCAGGGAGCAGTAGGAAGTTTGCTGTCTGCGCTGAGCGCAGTGCTCCAGTTGTAGCACATGGGGGCACTGTGCTGCAGGGAGCATGCTCCCCTTAGAGACTATGCAGCGTGCAGTGCCCCAGTTGTAGCACTAGGGGGCACTGTGCTGCAGGAAGCATGCTCCCCTTAGAGACTATGCAGAGTGCAGTGTCCCAGTTGTAGCACTAGGGGGCACTGTACAGGGAACAGTAGGGACTAAGGGGTGCAGAAGGCACCCCATTTGTTTCTGTTTTAGTTTTCATTTTCATCTACATAAACCCTTTGTTTTCGGAGGGAGGGGGTCGTAAACAAAATGCTTTTCTTTTTTTTTAAATTAAATTTTCATTAAATGTGAATTTTAAATTTTATTTTAAAAATCATTGCACATGTACAAATTCTGTGCCTGCACAGCCCTTCTCTAAAATGGCGCTAGCAGCATCAGTGCCATTTCAGAAAAAAGCAGCCGTTCTGCACATGTGCAGACTGGCTGACTTTTCCAAAATGGTGCTGCTGGAAAACGGCACGCAGGCGCAGAACGGCCCCAGTGGGCATTTAGCACAGGCACAGAGTGGTTATTGGTGGGGTTTTTGTTTTAAATATTTTAAAATGAAAACAGATGAAAGCAAACAACGGTCGTTTGCTTATTCATCGATTTTCGTAACACTAGTTATGAATACGAATGGGACTCGACTCGTTTTCATAACAACTAGAAAATGTTAGAGGCACACTCCTAGCAGGGACTGCTCCCCTTGGAGTGGGGCTGAGCGCAGTACCCCAGTGTAGCACTAGTGGGCACTGTGCTGCAGGGAGCAGCAGGGGCCATGCTCGCCTTGGAGTGGGGGCTGAGCGCAGTGCCCCAGTGTAGCACTAGTGGGCACTGTGCTGCAGGGAGCAGCAGGGGCCGTGCTCGCCTTGGAGTGGGGGCTGAGCGCAGTGCCCCAGTGTAGCACTAGTGGGCACTGTGCTGCAGGGAGCAGCAGGGGCCGTGCTCGCCTTGGAGTGGGGGCTGAGCGCAGTGCCCCAGTGTAGCACTAGTGGGCACTGTGCTGCAGGGAGCAGCAGGGGCCGTGCTCGCCTTGGAGTGGGGGCTGAGCGCAGTGCCCCAGTGTAGCACTAGTGGGCACTGTGCTGCAGGGAGCAGCAGGGGCCGTGCTCGCCTTGGAGTGGGGGCTGAGCGCAGTGCCCCAGTGTAGCACTAGTGGGCACTGTGCTGCAGGGAGCAGCAGGGGCCGTGCTCGCCTTGGAGTGGGGGCTGAGCGCAGTGCCCCAGCGTAGCACTAGTGGGCACTGTGCTGCAGGGAGCAGCAGGGGCCGTGCTCGCCTTGGAGTGGGGGCTGAGCGCAGTGCCCCAGCGTAGCACTAGTGGGCACTGTGCTGCAGGGAGCAGCAGGGGCCGTGCTCGCCTTGGAGTGGGGGCTGAGCGCAGTGCCCCAGCGTAGCACTAGTGGGCACTGTGCTGCAGGGAGCAGCAGGGGCCGTGCTCGCCTTGGAGTGGGGGCTGAGCGCAGTGCCCCAGCGTAGCACTAGTGGGCACTGTGCTGCAGGGAGCAGCAGGGGCCGTGCTCGCCTTGGAGTGGGGGCTGAGCGCAGTGCCCCAGCGTAGCACTAGTGGGCACTGTGCTGCAGGGAGCAGCAGGGGCCATGCTCTCCTTGGAGTGGGGGCTGAGCGCAATACCCCAGCGTAGCACTAGTGGGCACTGTGCTGCAGGGAGCAGCAGGGGCCATACTCTCCTTGGAGTGGGGGCTGAGCGCAATACCCCAGCGTAGCACTAGTGGGCACTGTGCTGCAGGGAGCAGCAGGGGCCGTGCTCGCCTTGGAGTCAGTGCTGTGCAGTGCCCCAGTGCAGCGCTAGGGAGTGCTGCTGCGGGGAATTGGTGGCTTGTTAGGTGCTCATATCCTTGGAGTGGATGCTGAGCTCAGGGTGGGCCCCAGTGCAGCATGAAGTGATGCTTTTGTGCAAGGTGTGGTGCTGGAGGCTTAGTAGGAGAGGCTCTTCCCCCAAGGTCTTGGTCTAGCCTTGTAGCACTGGGGAGCGTCGTGCTGGCAAAGGTGCCAGGCATGAGACCAGAGGGCCAAGGGGACGCTATGTGGACCTGCGCCTACAGCGCAGGGGCCCCTGTATCCTCCCTCCCCATTCCATCCACCTTTCCTGACTCTGTGTATCAGGGTTCGCGCCCGGGCCCTCCGACCCCGCCGGCGGCCGCAGCCTAAAGTCGATGTACGGCACAGCCCCCCGCCAGACCCCATGACAGAGCCAGCCACTTCCCCCAATAGTGCCGACACAGACGCGGCGGTTGTGGAGCAACCACCAGGACACACAGCTCAGACGCCGCCCCCTGACGCCACGCAGAGCGCAGGGGCGGGACCGACAGCGCTTGGACGCTCTGCGAGCTTGCAGGTGCGTGGAAGGGGCGTGGTCTCTCCCTCAAATGCTGGCGCTGTGAAGCATGCAACGCCGGTGATCTGTTTAGACTGGCCCCCCTGCTAGAGAGAGAGAGAAAGGCCATTGAGCTCTGGAGAGTGGCGAGCCTGCTTCTCTTCCCTTTCCCTTCCCTGGGCGGCTGTGTGGCGTGTATCAGTGGACTGTCTGTGTGTGAGAGTGAACCCTCCCTGCTTTTCCTTGTTCCCATGTGGTAAGTGGGACCTTGTTATTTGTTTGGGGCGAGTGGGGGTGTGAGTCAGCCTTCCCCCTCCTGGGGAGCCCTGCCCCCATTTCCTTCAGCCCTGTACGAGTGGCTTCCCTGTCCTTTTTGTGTTCCTTGGACCTTTCCCTGTATTCCCACACCTTGCGCACTAATCTTCCACCCCCGTGGTGTAACTGGGGATTGAGCGTGTGGTGGGTGGTGGGAGAGCAGGACCATACCAGCACGGTTGACCCGGCGCCCTATGATGATATAGGCCTAATCCTTCTGGGACTTCAAGGGCTGCACTACTATCCTGACGGGCATATTCCACCCCTGGAGCCAGTCCGGAAACCGTGCCAAGTTTGTGTCTCCTGGGAAGGGGTTTGAGTGTAAAGGGGCGTATTGCCCTGGCCTTAGGTTGCTTGGCCCTGAATGACCCCATCCCCCCTGACAGTATCACTGGCATAATAGCCTTCTCGATTGAGAAGGATTCACTTTCAGTCATGGAGGTAGCTGAGCTGGTGCGAGCCGTCCAGTCCCTTGCCATGGAAATGCAGGATGTTAAGGCAAAGCAAGCGGAATTGGAACAGGCAGTCAAGGCAGCGCCCGCGGCCGCAGCCCCAGTGGTCGGGGCCGTACCCCCATTGGGTCCACCACCTAATCCTGAGCACCGGGGCTGCCACACCTCGGGAGGCAAAAGGTCCCAAGATTGAGAAGTTCCTGGGGGACCGGAAGGCCTTCCAGGGATTTCTGTCCCTCTGCGACCTGACCTTTACGGTACAACCTGCTACATATTATACGGATGAACTAAAGGTGGCTTTTGTCATCGGCCATTTAGGGGGTATAGCCTTGGATTGGGCCACCTCACTTTTAAAGGACAAGAGCCCCTTGCTAACCCAATATGCAAACTTCCTCAAGGAATTTGCCACCCTTTTTGATCATCCCCGGCGGGTCCGAGATGCCCAGACCCAGATCATGGCCTTAAGGCAAGGGAAAGGTGGAGTACTGGAGTATACTACTAGTTTCCAGCAACTATCCCTGGATCTTCATTGGCCTGAAGATGTACTCAAGGTTCTCTTTTGGCGAGGGCTCAACGAGGATTTGAAAGACCAGCTGGCCTTCACAACTTTACCCGAGACCTGGGGACAGTTGGTGACCCTCACGCTGCAAATTGAGGAACGCCTGATGGAAAGGCGGCAGGAGCGACAACAAGGGGCCTGATTCTTCGGACCACGTCCCCCCTTCCTCAGGAAGCCCGGAGGGGAGGCCTCCAGGGCAGGGGAGGTGGAGCCCATGCAACTAGGAGCGACTCGTGGACTGCTCACCCGCGAAGAAAGAGGAAGGCGCCGGAGAGCGCGGGCATGCTTTTACTGTGTTGACCCGGGCCACTTCATCCAAGCATGCCCGGCCTTGGCTGCACAACCACAGCAACAGGGAAATTTGCCCGGCAGGGCGTGTACAAGGGTCACCCCGGCCTTGAACACCAAGTCCCTGGCCCTTGCATCAATAGAACACCTTCTTTGCGTGCCCTTGACGATCGTGATTTCTTCTCATCGCTCCCTCGTTGTCTGGGCGTTAATTAGTTCAGGAGCTTCCAGCAACTTTATGGACATGACCTTGGTGGCTGTTCATAGACTTCCCACAGAACCCAAACTCCTGCCCGAACCCGTACACACGATTGATGGGTCCCCCTTGAGCTCAGGCCCCATCACCACTCAGACCAGCCCCCTGCAGTGTGCAGATGGCAAACACTACGAGGTATTGACGTTCGACATTGGGTGCACCCCCTTATTCCCTGTGGTTCTGGGAGTTCCCTGGCTGCGGAAACATAACCCTCGCATTAGGTGGACTCAGAACCAAGTACATTTGGACTCGGAGTACTGTCAGCACCAGTGCTTACAAGACTCGCCAACATGACACGTAATGGCCACCATTTCCACCGTGTCCTGTACCGAATTCGTAAATCTTCCTAGGGAATACCAGGAGTACCGGGATGTGTTCAGCAAGCAGTCCGCGTCCATCCTGCCACCGCATCGCTCCTATGACTGTCCTATTGATCTTCAGCCAGGAGCAGAATCTCCGTTTGGGCGTATCTACGCCCTCTCCATGCCAGAACTCAAAAATCTTCGCCTCTACTTAGACGAAGCCTTGCGCAACTAATTTATACGTCATTCTTGTTCCCCAGCTGGGGCCCCGATCTTCTTCGTACCAAAAAAGGATGGGGGATTACGCCTGTGCATCGACTATCAGGGGCTGAATAATGTGACCATTAAAAATCGGTACCCCCTACCCTTAATTCCGGAACTCCTTAATCGCTTACAAGGGGCCCATATTTTTACGAAACTAGATCTTCAGGGAGCGTATAACCTCTTGCGGGTTCGACAGGGAGAGGAGTGGAAGACAGCCGTCCAAACCCGCTACGGGCATTTTGAGTATCTGGTTATGCCCTTTGGACTGACCAACATTCCCGCTGCCTTTCAGCATTTTATCAGTGATATATTTCATGACCTACTTGATGTCTTTGTCATCGCCTACCTCGACGATATTTTAATATACTCAGGCACTCCGGAGCAACACGTTTCCCATGTTCGTCGTGTCCTTCAACGGCTCCGAACACACAAGCTATATTGCAAACTAGAGAAATGTGCCTTTCATCTCACCGCAGTGGATTTTCTGGGCTTCGTGATTACCCCAGCAGGAATTCAAATGGACCCACGTAAAGTAAAAGCAGTCTGCCAGTGACCCCCACCAAAGGCAGTCAAACCTCTGCAGCGATTTCTAGGGAGTGTGAATTACTACCGCCAATATATCCCACACTACGCAGAACTCACCACCCCCTTAACGCGGTTATTGAAAAAGCACCAAGCATACGTGTAGGGGCCCGAATAACAACGCTGCTTTGCACATCTGAAACAAGCCTTTGTCTGCTCCTCTACTCCGGCACCCAGACTTCGACAAACCCTTTCAAGTAGAGGCAGATGCCTCCAGCAAGGTCTTAGGGGCGGTATTATCACAACCTGATGCTGAAGGGGAGCGAGGTCTCCCCTGTGCGTACTACTCCCGACAGCTTACCCCCGCAGAACAAAATTATACAATTTTTGACAGAGAATTGCTGGCCATCAAGGCAGCCTTTGAGAATTGGCGCCACTACCTAGAGGGGGCACAGCACTCAGTCACGGTAGTAACGGACCACAAGAACTTAACCTTTTTGCAAACAGCCCACATTGCTAATGCTAGACATGCACGTTGGGCCCTATTTTTTTCACGTTTTACCTTCTCGATTCGCTATCGCCCTGGAAAGCTCAACACCCTTGCCGAAGCCTTATCACGGTATCATGAAACCACCAATGAAGACAAACCCCCGAAAGGAGCGATTCTCGAGGCTAAGGTTTTCGCCACGACCTACGTCATGCCGGAACAACTTGTACGTGCCACCACGCAAGAACTTTTGTCACCCATGGACCCGACCTACGTAGCGGACCAGGGTCTCTTGCGACGCCAGGGGCGCATAGTCGTTCCCCCTTCGTGTCGGCCCCAGATCGTCTGGGCCCATCACGATGCCCCATTAGCAGGGCACCCCGGACGCAACCAAACCCGGCACCTAATCCAGCGCTTCTTTTGGTGGCCATCTCTTACCCAAGATGTTCAACAGTATGTCTGCAATTGTTCTACATGTGCGCATACAAAGATAACACGACAAGCTCCCCAAGGGCTACTTCAAATCACCGAGCCTCCCAAGGGGCCTTGGCAACGGATTGGCATAGACTTTATAGTGGACCTTCCCCCCTTGCAGGGGTATACCACTGTATGTGTCGTGGTAGACCACTTCACAAAATGGCACACTTCAATGCCTGCAAAAAGCTATCTACAGCGCAGCGGACAGCCTTGTTGTTCATCCTCCACATCGTCCGTTTACATGGGTGGCCGTGTGAAATTATCAGTGACCGCGGCCCGCAGTTCATTTCCCGCTTTTGGCAAACCTTTTTTAAGGCCCTACAAGTACAATTTAAGCCCTACAACCGCATACCACCCGCAGGCAAACGGCCAAGTGGAACGGATAAACCAAAACTTTGAGCAATACCTAAGCTGCTACATAAATTATCTTCAAGACGATTGGTACACCTGACTTCCTCTTGCGGAATTTGCGCACAATAATGCCCCCAACGCATCCATTGGGGAGTCCCCCTTTTACGTCTCCTATGGGTATCATCCTCAAAATTGTACACCCGACCTTGCCTCCGTACAAGTTCCCGCGGCAAGGAGCCTCTTACAACACCTGTGCCAAGTCCAACACCATGCAAAAACTACCCTTGCAGCCGCTCGACAGAAGTACAAACAATACGCGGATCTACATCGGCGACCCGCGGGACTATGTTTGGCTTGATCGGCGCCATTACCCTTCTACATGCCCCTCACGAAAACTTGATGACCGATTTATAAGGCCTTTCCCCATTCGCCGACAAATCAACGAAGTAACTTACTCCAACTTCCCCCACGACTTCGAATCCACCGCACGGTGCATGTCTCGCTTCTGAAAAAGGCACTGCCACCAACCGTACCTTTAGAGCCCCTGTCGGGGAACCCCCCAGGGCTTTCAACAGAAGCGGACTATGAGGTTCGCGCCATTTCAAATTCCAGGTATCGCCGAGGTCGTTTATATTACCTCAGTGACTGGGTCGGCTATGGGCCCGATGAGCGTTCTTGGGAGCCCGCATCCCACGTAACAGCACCTCGCCTAACCCAACGATTTCACTGTCGATACCCAGAGAAGCCGGGACCTTCCTGGACCCTTGGGCGGGGGGCTCGAGGGGGGGTTCGCCTCAAGGCCCTCCGACCCCGCCGGCAGCCGCAGCCTGAAGTCGATGTACGGCACAGCCCCCCGCCAGACCCCATGACAGAGCCAGCCACTTCCCCCAATAGTGCCGACACAGACGCGGCGGTTGCGGAGCAACCACCAGGACACACAGCTCAGACGCCGCCCCCTGATGCCACGCAGAGCGCAGGGGCGGGGCCGACAGCACTTGGACGCTCTGCGAGCTTGCAGGCGCGTGGAAGGGGTGTGGTCTCTCCCTCAAATGCTGGCGCTGTGAAGCACACAGAGCCGGTGATCTGTTTAGACTGGCCCCCCTGCTAGAGAGAGAGAGAGAGAGAGACCATTGAGCTCTGGAGAGTGGCGAGCCTGCTTCTCTTCCCTTTCCCTTCCTTGGGCGGCTGTGTGGCGTGTATCAGTGGACTGTCTGTGTGTGAGAGTGAATCCTCCCTGCTTTTCCTTGTTCCCGTGTGGTAAGTGTGACCTTGTTATTTGTTTGGGGCGATTGGGGTGTGAGTCAGCCTTCCCCCTCCTGGGGAGCCCTGCCCCCGTTTCCTTCAGCCCTGTATGAGTGGCTTCCCTGTCCTTTTTGTGTTCCTTGGACCTTTCCCTGTATTCCCACACCTTGCGCACTAATCTTCCACCCCCGTGGTGTAACTGGGGATTGAGTGGGTGGTGGGAGAGCAGGAGTACACCAGCACGGTTGACCCGGTGCCCTGTGATGATATAGGCCTAATCCTTCTGGGATTTCAAGGGCCGCACTACTATCCTGATGGGCATATTCCACCCCTGGAGCCAGTCCGGAAACCGTACCGAGTTTGTCTCTCCTGGGAAGGGGGTTTGAGTGTAAAGGGGCGTATTGCCCTGGCCCTGAGTGACCCCATCCCCCCCCGACAGTGTGCTGCAGGGGCCGTGGCTCTGATTTCTCACTGCCTGGCAGGGGGGAGTGGTGGGTCAGTCATAAGCGTTCCCTGCCTGCGGTCACCATGGGGGGGGGGGCAGTTTGAAGCAGTGGGGGCACAAATGGGCCCCCTTTCTCTTTAGATTCCCCACATTATCCCCTAAATGGCTCCCCAACCACCTTGCTTAGTACCCCTGCTGCTCTGGGGCTACCTCCCCTGGCTCTGGCTCCTCCTCTCCCCACAGCTGCAGGCAGGTGGGGAAGTTTCCTTGCTACTCTAGACCCATTCGGGGCAGGCAGGAATCACAGCCCAGGCTCGGAGACCCCTTCATTTTTGTTGGTTCTGCTTCACAACTCATTTTATCAGCTGTCAGTCGCCAAATGTCTTTTTTAAGGAGTTGGTTATAGCCCCTAATGTACTGAATGCTATTGTACTGGCTGCAGTTAGTGTTCCACAGCTAAATTGCTATAATTAATGTTCCACTAGCAGCGGGCGGAGCAGGCAGTGGCTGGGAGACCCACGCCATGCACCGCTGGCTTCTCTCTCCTCCCTGGAGAAGGGGGTGTAGGCTGGGGTCAGGCCTGGGGCAGGCTGGCTCCCTTGGACTGGCAGCACCCCCCAGCCCTCCAGCGGCGGCATGGGAGCGCATGCTCATGCTCCTCAATCCCACCCGGATACCAGGGAGGGTTCTGGGCTGGGAGTGACTGAAGTTGAATCTCCATTCCTATGATGCAAGTGGCCTGTGCAGCCGCAGCCTGAGGGGAGTCAGTCATGTTACCTGGGGGAGATAGCAGAGGGGACAAGGCAGACTGAGCTGGGGCGAGAGCCCTAGCATTGCTCCACTGGGATCCTGCTGGGGGTCTTTCTGCTTCTCGGACTTGAAGCCTCTCGTTGGTTGCAGGAACATGGGACTCCCCAGCCTGGCTTAGCCCTGTAGCCAATGCTGCCCAGTCTCCTATCACAGCAGCCAGACCCCCGGGGCACCGGGCAAATGTGGGACAGTCTGCCTCCCAGCATGTCCTCACCCCTAATAGTGAGATACCCTGGAGCCAAAGACTGGGTCTCTTCCCCCAAACCCGGTCGCCCTGGCCAGTCTAGCCCTGTGGGGAGCGGGCAGCTCTTGCCAGTGCCATTGCGAGGCCTGCGAGAGCTGGTGTCTCTTAAAGAGACAGTCACTGGATTACAGGCTGTTTGTAGGTGAAGAAAGAGGAGGACGTTTCTAGCCCTTGTGGCTCTGGAGGAAAGCATAAAAGCACGAGCTGCGACAGCCAGGAGACCAGTGGAGAAGCTCAAATGAAGAATATCGAGAAAATGAAGAGAAGGTGGAGCGCAGAGCTGTGGGAATGATGTGCGAGAGACGACCAGCTCAGGGTATAGCTTCCCCCAAATAAACCGTTTGAGAGGGATCTTGGCTCGGCAGGGCTCCTCCCTCCAGCAGGAAAAGGTGGGACGAGAACCAGCGTCTGGGTTATTTAACTAGAAATAAGGCAGCCATACTTAACAGGGATGTTGATTAACCATTGGGACAGACTGCCCAAGGAGGGGCTGGATTCTCCATCTCCCACAGCCTGTAAATGAAGATCAGATGCTCTTCTAAAAGAAAGGTGGGATCAAGCAGGCTCCATCTAGTAACTGGATGAATTCCCCGCTCAGACTAGATGACTTCAGTGCTCCAGGCTGAGCTTTAAAACCTCAGGGTCTGTGGAAGCATCATTTTAAACGTCTCCTGGCTCTGGAGTCCGTCCCCTGCTTTGGGGGGGCTGCCATGGGATTGTTAAACTCGTGTGTGTGCATCCGGGTGCTCTGCTTTGTGCTGCTACACCACTGCTGCCCTGTCCCTCTAGGAATGCCCCTCTCTGCCCATGTCCTGCCCCTGCCTTCCACCCGAGAGGGACCCCAGCCTTGTGCGGTCCCTGCAACAAGCAGATTAGCTGGTCCTTTATCGGGGAGAAGAGAAAGGAGAGCGAAATGTGATAATGGTTTTCAGCAAATCCTCGGGCTGCCACAGATTAGAGACGGGGAGCGTTATCAGACCTTTCCTCCCCCTCCCCCTTTGTCTTCCCTTTCCATCGGATTTCTCCAGCCAATCTATTGTAGCGAGAGCTGGTAAGATACAAGCAGAAGTCAGTTTCAATCTGATCTGCGATTGGTTTCCCCAGCAGCTGATCTGTGTTGCCTTATCGATCCGTGTGCCCTCCACCTTGTTTGTCTGGAGAGGAAGGTGGGAAGGAGAAGGGGGGGCTAGATTGAAGCACACGAGCCCTTGGAACCACTTTAAACTTGATACATACAATTGATCTGCAGCGCTGCCGACACCGCATGCGGGGAGCGGGAGCCTCCTGCCCTAATCAGAGGAGTTTAAATGGTTGTGACCTTCTTATTAAAAGAGAGGAATGGCCTCCGAGGGGTGGCCAGGCTGAAGGAGGAGGTGGCCACCACACTGCCTGGTGGGACTCAAGTGGCTTATTGGGCGGCAGCCAAGCCCAGGAAGTCCCTATGTTGCAGCCTGTGCCTTGGGTCTGCAGCATCGCCCAGCGTGCTAAGCTCCAGATCATGGGTGCTGGGGAAAGAAGGGAAGTCGTCAGCACCGTGCAGTGCTCCTTGGCTGCAGCCTTTCCTGAGAGGCTTCAAGGACACCCATGGCCTGTTGACTCAATGCACATGCCCATCGCAGCTCTGTGAAGGCCGCACCAGGCCCTGGGGTGGATGTAGAAAGGGCTGGTGTGATGTATGGCCCCCTGTGCTTGATACTGGCTCACCTCAGCGTGTGAGTCTGTGGAGCACGCTGCTCCATGTAAACCACTGTGTACGGCGCCGGGAACCAAGAAGCCTGGGCTCTACTCCCCACTCTGCCCCTGAAAGATCCTTGCTGCCTGTCTTGGGGAAGGGCTCGGGCATTCCAGCGATGGGGCCAGCGTCAAATCCAATGTCAAACAGAGGGACAGACACAGCTGGAAGGAGAGAGGAGTGGCTAGTTGACTAGGTGGCTGGATAAAACAAGAGAGGTGAGGTGGGTAGATAAAGGACTGATTCTGTGGATGAACAGATGGATGGACCAAGGAAGAGGGGAGATGAACAGAAGGACAGACCCCCTTGAGTTTCTGTGTCTGATTTGGTCTCTGTAGAGCGTGGCTGACGGGCCCTTTCTTGTTGGGCTGGTGTGAAACAGAACCAGCTGCAACCAGATCCTGCCAGCTAGAATCAGAGTAGAGTTGGAAGGGGCCTCGAGGGTCACCTAGTCCAACCCCTTGTTTGGATTCAGGATGACAACAGGGACAGCATCCCCGACGGGGGGGCTATCCGGTCTCTGCCTGAAACCCTCCAGCGACGGAGAGCAGAGCCTATGGCCTCCCTGGGTAGCTCGTTCCATCGCCGTACGCCCAGCTCAGACTGCTAGGGAGTTTCTCCTGATCTCTAACCGAAATCTCCCTTCCTGTGACTTAATCCCATTTCTAGTCCTGCCCTCTGGAGCCAGGCAGAACAGTTCCTTGCCCTCTCTTTTGTGGCAGGCGACCCTTTGAGATATTTGAAGACTTCTATCCTGTCTTCTCTTTGCTAGACTATATCCGGCTCCTCCAACCTTGTCTCACAAGACTTGCTTTCCAAACTCTTAATCATCGTTGTTGCCCTCCTCTGAACCCGCTCCAGTTCATGGCACCCAGTATTCCTGGTGAGGCTTGACCCGTGTGAAGAGAATGGAATGATTGGAGACAAGTCACCTTGTGTGGGTGCCAATAGGCCGGTCGGGGTTGAGTGCACAGAGGAGCCTCTAGCAGCCCTGCAAGGTGGGGTGATTGCCACTTCCAGACTCGCTCTCCCCCCCCAGCTGCCAGGGCAACAACCCTCGTCCTCAGCAGTGATACAAGAAGCTCTGGGGTCATCTTGCCTCATCTTGGCCCGTCGTGAGAGGCAGCATGGTGGGTGGGAGGGCAATGGGGATATAACAAGTAATGGGCCCGAGTGTGGAAACAGTGTTAATAAAGTGTATTTCACTTTTAATTTTGACATATAATGTAATGATCTTTTTTAAGGCCCTATCATATTATCTGCATGACTAGATTATTGAGTCTTCATCATCTCCAGATAAATTTATGGCCAGGATGATGCTCGGAATTTATTATCAGTCAATAGAGCTCAATACTCTAACAAGGCGTGTAATAAGATATACATATTTAATGATCCGGAGTAAAACAGCCCGCTAATGGGCAGGAGGAGAAGCGGGCTGGCACTTTAATTTCTCTCCTCTCCCTTTCTCCAAGGGAGCTGGCTACAGCCGCTTAAATTAGCCCCTACTTAGATCCATCATCTCGGAGAGAGGTCAGCGGGGGCCTCCTGTGCGCACTCTGAACAGGCTGGGGGCTTTGGGTCACACCCTCTTGAAGGAACAGTCCCTACGGCCGTACCTTACTCGACATAAGCGTTCACGCACATTCGTTGTGCGCACTTGGGTGGCGACCCTTCGTTCCTTCAAAGGGGCAGCATTTGCAGGGCTGGCTTTGAGACCTGTTCCTAGTCCCAAGCCTGTTGGCCTGGCATGAATTACTTGGCACGAGTGAGGGCAGTGGTATGTAATCTGAGATACACTGACAAAGTGCAGTTGCAGAATGGCAGCTGTGAGAAAGCTGAAGTTGCTCTCAAAAGGTAGACGATTTTGTGGGTCTTGGGAGAGCAGTCAGAAGCATCTGGGAGCAAGGGGCTGGGTGCAGAGGGTGGGGCCCGACTTTGACTAGAAGAAGGGTTTTGTTTGTGGGTATAAAGCAGCCCGCGCACTCCCCACCTCGGCACCACTGAGGGACTGGATGGCTGCGGCCCAGAGAGTCCGTCTTTACTCTGGATTTGCACGTCTCTATTTTGGATGCTGTTTGCTTATCGCATCCCTGGGGCTGGGATTTATACTCCCTGTTTGCCCCTTTTCCATAGGCAGACTGATAATCTATATAATAAAATGAATTCATCCACAGCTTCCGCGTCTCCGCCCTCCCTCCCCTCGCAACGGCTCAAAGGATAGCTGTGGGGGATGGGGGGAGCTGCCAGTGGCCGTGATGGTGTAAGCCACCCCCAGGGTCATCCGTAATCAATAGTCATCAATCAATACTTTTGAAAGGCTAGAGGTGTCTATAGATAATGGACACGGCAGCCTGGCTTATCGACATATCTCTGTCCAGGTTGGTCTGGGTACTACAGAGCCACCCAAGGGCTCTTGCTGCTGGGTGGGGTCAGAACTGGAAGGGAGCTCCTGGGTTGTCATCTAGTCCTACCGAAAGCATTGCCAGCAGATGCCTCTCCAGCCTTTTCTTGAAACCCTCCAGGGCAGAGGATTCCATGGCTTCCTTTAGGCAGCTCGTTCCGCTGCTGAACTGCTCTAATGGGAGGTTTTCCTGCTCTTTCACCAAAACCTTGTCTTCCTGCAATTTAAACCCATCGCTGCTTGGTCCAGTCCAGTTGTGTTGTTTTTCTTCATTCATCCTTTCATTGCATCCGATGGCAGAAGAACAGAATAAAAATGTGTTTCAGAAACTCCAAGCCCCCTTCCAGCCCTACCCCAGCCTCATTTTTTGAGATCCTCCAAACCCTTATGTGGGTTTTAGAGCACCGTGCATAATCAGCTGTCCATCCACCTGCATTTATCCCTGTCGTGCACTCTGAATCCCCCCCTACATAGTAACCTTCATGCTTGACTCTGGGCTTAAAGCATCTATTGCAACCAGCCTGACACTAGTTGTGCACAAGCAGGCCTTCTCAGCCCAACACTTTGAGCTGAGGTGGGGGGGAGGGGGGTCCAATGATTGGGGGTGTAGCATGTTCACCCTTGCCGTGGTTGAACCATTATTTCCTGCAAACCTCCATCCGGAGTGGCGGAATGGATGCGGCTGAGCAGACTGAAGCTCAACCCCGATAAGACGGAGGTGATGTTGGTGGGGAGAGCGAGGGAGGTAGTGGCCCCCCTGATTGGGGGGGGTTTCGCTCTCCTATAGCTCAGCAGGTCCGGAGTCTGGGGATGGTGCTGGACGCAGATCTCCTCCTGGAGCGGCAGGTGGAGGCAGTCGCTAAGGCTGCCTGCCGCCAGCTGTATCTGGTGCGGAGGCTGTGTCCGTTCGTCTCCAGCCCGGACCTGGCCTCCCTCATCCATGCCTTCGTCACCTCGAGGCTGGACTACTGCAACGCGCTCTACGTGGGGCTTCCCTTGTTCCTGGTTCGGAGGCTGCAGCTAGTGCAGAATGCGGCGACCCGGCTCCTGTCGGGGAAGCACCGTCGGGAGCACATAACACCTGTGCTCCAGACTCTGCACTGGCTGCCAATAGCGAGCCGAGCCAGATTCAAGGTTTTGGTGTTGATCTATAAGGCCCTTCACGGTCTGGGCCCCTCATACCTCAGGGACCGCCTTGCCCTCCGCGCCCCAGAGCAGCTCCTTCGGTCTGCCGGGGGTGCCTTCCTGGAGGTTCCCCACGTAAAGCGGGGGGCCACAATGGAGAGGGTATTCTCGGTGGCCGGGCCGCGCCTTTGGAATTCCCTCCCGGAGGAAGCTCGCCTGGCCCCTAGCCTGTTGACATTCCGACGAAGTTGCAAAACCTGGCTGTTCGCCCAGGCCTTTGGGAAGGGGGTGGGAGGGTGGGGTGAGGGTTTTTTTAGTTCCCCCAACTGATGTATTATTTATAATGTTTCAAGCCCTGTTTTAAATAATTTTATTGTTATGAATGATTTTAAATTGTATTTTATTATATTATGTTTTATACTGTTGGAAGCCGCCCTGGGCTGCTTTGCAGGAGGGGCGGGGTACAAATTCATAAAATAAATAAATAATAAAAAATAAATCCTAGCACGCTTACCTGACCGTAGGTGTGCGGCAACAGTTCGCATGGTCTGCCCCAGGAGACGTATGGAACCAGAGGGGTTCCAGAATGCTCTTGGGGTTATACCTGTTGACCTCGATGGCCGCTCCATCAATGACCTCGCAGCCTTGTGGAACGCCTGGCTGGCTGCGGCCGTCAATCAAGTGGCTCCTAGGCGTCCGCTCCCAGCGCATCAGCTCTGCAGGTCCTCGTGGCTTACGGATGACCTGGGATGTCTGAAGCGTGAGGGGAGGCGGTTAGAGTGCCGGTGGCACCACATCTGTGCCCAAGAGGATTGGTTGCGGCACAGAGCATTTTTGAAGTCCTATGCCTTGGCGGTGAGGGCAGCAAAGAAGCGGTTCTTTGGTGCACTCATTATGTCTGCTCAGTCACGTCCAACGGAGCTGTTCCAGGTGGTGAGAGGTCTGGTCGGTCCAACCTGTTTCCACCTGGAACCGGATTTGTCCACCACCCATTGTAACCTGTTTTTGAAGTACTTTTGTGGACAAAATCACTTGCATTGAGCTCGACTTCGACTCCGCCACTTTAGAGACAGTGGCAGAGCCAGAGGTTAGGGATGCCCTGTCTGGTCATACTTTATGGGATGATTTTCAATTGGTGACACCTGCCAATGCAGCTGATGTGTTGGTATCTGTTCAAGCCACAACTTGTGAACTAGATCCTTGTCTGGACTCACAGCTACGCCTGGATTCCCAGGTGTTGGCTGTGACCAGAGGCGCCTTTTGCCAATTACATCCGCCCATATGTCTCAGACTCCGATCTCGCCACTATCATCCATGCGTTCATCACCTCGAGGCTAAACTATTGCACTGCGCTCTTCGTGGGGCTGGCTATGATGACGGTTCAGAAGCTGCAACTAGTGCAGAATGCGGCGGCCTGTCATCTTACTGGGACGGGCCGCAGGGAGCACATAACACCTGTGCTCCGAGCACTGCGCCGGCTGCCTATTGTCTTCCGGGCCCAATTCACGGTGCTGGTATTGACCTTTAAAGTCCTTCACGATCTAAGCCTGCCTCAGGAGACTTGGGGGAGAGAGAGAGCAGAGGCTCAGAGAAGACTTGCCCATGGTTACAGAAGAGAATAGAACCCATGACCTCCAAGTTCCTAGGCCAGCGCTCTAACCTCTGTACCACACAGCTTCTCTGTGATCTGCTCTTGTTCCTCAAGATATTCTGGGCTCAATGCAGGGACTGCTGGCTGGGTTTCCATGCAGGAGCACAGACTAGGCAATTGAACTAGCCCATTATGACTCCTGGAAAAGCTTCCTCATAGTCAAGGACCCAGGTTCAGTGTGTTTTCCCCATTGGCAGAAAGGGGGTGTTCCCTGAGAGGGTACGTCTGGCTTTGCAAGGTCATAGTTATCCCCTAGATCCTCTCTGTCATTGTGGGCCCATGCTGGGTCATAGATAGTGCTTTGGCCCCATGGGAGTGTTCCTGATCTCAGCATGGGTTTGTACCATGAGGCCTCCAGAGAGGGCTGCTGGATTTCAGTAGGTCCCTGCAGTCTTCATTCTGTTCTCATCCCATTGAAAACAGCGGGATTTGCACCTTCTTATGTGCACAGAGAGCCAGATCCATCAATGGGATTTCAGGCAGGGGTGATGCTTGAGTCATCCCCATAGAATCACTACCGCTTTGGAGAGGGTGCCCATTGGTGACAGCTGATTCCTCTTCGAGGGATGGGGAGAGCAGGAAGTGTCCGTGGAGCCAGCTGTCCTCCTGGGTGGTCCTGCACTAGGCACAGATTCCTGCCCCTTCTGGCAACCCATTGTCTGCTTGGGAGAGTAGACAATAAATGGGATTTGGTATCTGAGTAAGTATAAAAGCAAGGAGAGGGAGGAACTAACAGGATACTATGGGTGGGGCCTACTCTACACCATCAGACCAGTCACAGGAGGTAGATAAGACCACCTTAGAGCCAATGGCTTGCCTTGAACCACTAGGTGCCTTTGGGCAAGTCACAGCCTCTCAACCTCAGTTCCCCATCTGTAAAATGGGAATGTATGTGTGTGTCTGTCTCTCCCTGTTTCCCCTCACCCAGGTCCATCTTAGATTGTAAGTCCACTGGGCAGGGACCTGTCTCTGAGAATCTGTAGTTGTAAAGCCCTGCATACTCCTTGTAGAGCTATAGAAAATGGTAAGTAGTCGTGGTGGTGGTCATGGGGGCCTTTAACTACCCTGCTATCTCTTGGAAGTCAAACTCGGCTAAGCATAGCATGTCCGGTAAACTCTTGACTTACCTTGGTGACAGCTACCTCTTTCAAAAGGTTGAGGAAGGACCAGGGGGTTGGCTGGCTTGGACTTGGCCCTAACCAAAAGGGAAGAATTGGTCAATGATGGTATACACCTCCGAGTTCTGAAGGAACTCAAATATGAAATTGCAGACCTACTACTGGTAATTTGTAACCTATCGCTAAAATCTGCCGCTGTACCTGAAGACTGGAGGGTAGCAAATGTAACGCCGATCCTGGAAACTACAGACTGGTGAGCCTGATGTCTGTGCCGGGGAGAATGGTGGAGACTATTATTAAAAACAGAATGACATGACATATTGATAAACATGGCTTAATGGGAAAGAGCGTACATAACTTTAGCAAAGGAAAGTCGTGCCTCACTAATCTATTGGAATTTTTTGATGGTGTTAATAAGCATGTGGACAAGGGTGAGCCAGTCTGATATAGTGTATCTGGATTTTCAGAAAGCATTTGATAAAGTCCCTCATGAGAGAAACTTGAGGAAATTAAAAAGTCATGGGATAGAGGGCAGTGTCCTGTTGTGGACTGGTAACTGGTTAAAGGATAGGAAGCAAGAGTAGGACTAAATGGTCAGTTTTCACAATGGAGAGAAGTGACTAGTGGAGTGCTCCAGGGATCTGTACTGGGACCAGTGTTATTTAATGTATTCATTAATGATCTGGAAAGGGGCGTAAGGAGTGAGGTGATCAAATTTGCAGACAACACCAGATTATTCAAGGTAGTTAAAATACAAGCAGACTCTGAAGAATTGCAGGAGGATCTTGCGAGACTGGGTGACTGGGCACCTAAATGGCAGGTGAAATTTAATGTGTACAAGTGTGAAGTAATGCACATAGGGAAAAACAATCCAAACTTTATTATGTACACAATACCGGGTTCTAAATAAGGAGTTACCACTCAGGAAAAGGACCTTGGAGTCATTGTGGACAATACACTGAAATCCTCAGCTCAGTGTGCAGTGGCCATCAAAAAAGCAAACAGAATGTTAGAAGTTATTCATAAAGGGATAGATAATAAAACGGAAAATATCATAATGCCTGTATATAAATCTATGCTGCAGCTGCACCTGGAATATTGTGTGCAGTTCTGGTCGCCCCATCTCAAAAAAGTTATAGTAGAACTAGGAATGGTACAGAGAAGGGCAAAACCAATAAGGGGTCTTGAACGGCCCCCCTATGAAGAGAGGTTGGATAGGTTGGGGCTCTTCAGCTTGGAGAAGAAACGACTGAGAGTGGATATGATAGTAGTTTATAAAATCATGAGTGGAGTGGAACAAGTTAACAGGGAACAGTTATTTATCCTCTCAAACAGCACTAGAACAAGGGGACACTCCATGAAACTAACAGGTAGCAGATTTAAAACAAATATAAGAGAGGTTTTTTTTTCACTCAATGCACAATTAAGTTGTGGAATTTGTTGCCAGAAGACCTGGTCAAGGCTGGTCGTGTAGCTGGCTTTAAGAAAGGGTTGGACAAGCTCCTGGAGGATCGGTCCATTAGCAGCGATTAGCCAGGTAGGTTTGGAGAATGTAACCTCTTACTGTCAGGAGCTGGGAGTGAACAACAGGGAATGGATCGCCCCGTAGTGACCTGTTGGGGACTTCTTTGTAGGTGATGAATTGGAAGAGCTTGCACAAATCAACGTGACTCTGAATGAGGTTCTAGAGCAAATTGACAAACTGAATACTAACAAGTCACCAGGGCCAGATGGCATTCACCCCAGAGTTCTGAAGGAACTCACATATGAAATTGCAGACCTACTGTTAGTAATTTGTAACCTGTCACTAAAATCTGCCACTGCACCCGAGGACTGGAGGGTGGCAAATGTAACCCCGATATTTAAAAAGGGATCCAGAGGCGATCCTGGAAACTACAGACCAATAAGCTTGACGTCTGTGCCGGGCAAAATGGTGGAAACTTATCATTGAGAACGGACTTGCTGGGCATGTTGATAAACATGGCTTAATGGGGAAGAGTCAACATGGATTCAGCAAAGGTAAGTCATGCCTCACTAATCCGTTGGAATTCTTTGAGGGTGTAAATAAGCATGTGAACAAGGGAAACCCGGTAAATATAGTGTACCTGGATTTCCAGAAAGCATGTGATAGGTCCCTCTGTTTGTTTGTTTGTTTATTTATTTGTTTATTTATATACAGATTTAATACCCTGCCCCTCCTGCACAGCAGCTCATGGCAACTTACAGCAACGGCAACATTTAAAATATATATAAAAACAATTAAATACAGGAGGATTCAAATCACAACTAAAAATCCCATCCTCCCTACTCCATACCCCACTTGAACCACCTCCCCCACGCTGCCCATCTTCCCCATTAAACGCCAGGCAGAACAGCCAGGTCTTACAACTACGTCAAAAAGAGGGGAGATCCCAGGCTAACCGGACCTCCACCAGAAGGGAGTTCCACAATGGCGGAGCGGCCACCGAGAACACCCTCCCCATTGTGGGCCCATGAGAGATTCGGAGGACCTCGAGGAGGGCACCTCCCGATGACCACAGGGGTCAATCTAAACCCTGGGGGGGTGAGGCGGTCCCGCATAAAAGACTTGAGAAAATTAAGAAGTCATGGGATAGGAGGTAGTGTCTTACTATGGATCGGTAACGGGTTAAAGGAGAGGAAGCGAAGAGTAGGACTGAATGGTCAGTTTTCACAATGGAGAGATGTAAAAAGTGGTGTGTCTCAGAGATCTGTATTGGGACCGGTGCTGTGTAATGTATTTATTAATGACCTGGAGAAGGGCGTTATGAGCGAGGTGATCAAATTTGCAGACGACACCAAGTTATTCAAGGTAGTTAAAACACGAGCAGACTGTGAGGAACTGCAACAGGATCTGACAAGACTGGGTGCCTGGGTATCTAAATGACAAATGAGATTTAATGTGGACAAGTGCAAAGTGATGCACGTAGGGAAAAATAATCCAAACTATGAGCACACAGTGCTGGGTACTAAGCTAGGAGTTACCACTCAGGAAAAGGATCTGGGCGTGATCATGGACAATACACTGAAATCCTCAGCCCAGTGTGCAGCAGTGGTCAAAAAAGCAAATAGAATATTAGGAGTTATTCACAAAGGGATAGAGAATAAAACTGAGGATGTCATAATGCCTCTATATAAATCAATGGTGCGACCGCACCTGGAATATTGTGTGCAGTTCTGGTCGCCCCATCTCAAAAAAGACATCGCTGAACTAGAAAAGGTGCAGAGAAGGGCAACGAGAATGATAAAGGGTATGGAACGGCTTCCGTGCAAAGAGAGGCTTGACAAGCTGGGTCTCTTCAGCTTAGAGAAGAGAAGACTGAGAGGGGACATGATAGAGGTTTATAAAATCTTGAGTGATGTGGAACGAGTAGATAGGGAACGGTTATTTACCCTCTCAAATAGTACTAGAACTAG
>QEPC01012035.1:2000864-2030101 GCA_003113815.1 Sphenodon punctatus | reverse complement strand
CCCCCCCCCCCCCCTCCCTCACCCGTCCCCTCCACAAAATGCCTGGCGGAACAGCCAGGTTTTACAAGCCCGACGAAAAGTCAGCAGGTCCAGGGCCCGGCGAGCCTCCTCCGGGAGGGAGTTCCACAGCCGAGGTGCAGCCACTGAGAACGCTCTCTTCATAGTGACCCCCCCCCAATTTACTCAGGGGACCTCCAAGAAGGCGCTCCCAGCGGATCGCAGGGGCCGATTGAGGACTCAGGGAGTGAGGTGGTCCCGCAGATAGGTTGGGCCAAGGCCATGTGATGGGGATAATAAGGTTTTTCAGCTTTTTGTCAAATTTTCAGATTTTGCTTTGCCACGGCTGTGGCCAGAAACGTCCTTTTTATAAGCGGGAAGCCATGATTCCCAAATAATCACAACACTCCAGCAACTAGGGGAAAACACCAAATATGGCAAGACTTGTGATAAAATCTTGGCTGCCTTGAATAGCAGAACCATTGTCATCCACGACTTCAGTGCTGTAGTTTCTGCAGGAGGAGAGTCAGAAGGCATGAAAACCCCATCTGGTCTGGTTTCATGGGGTCTGTTTCAGGAGGTGCTGCCAACAGGGGCTCTGGATGTCCTGGGGGCGGTTAGGGCCACCTGTTGTGAACTGGATCCGTGCCCGTCCCGGCTGGTTAAATAAGGCCTGCCGGGAGACGTTAGGGCCGTTGCTGGCGGGGGTGATCAGCGCCTCCCTTCGAGAGGGTAGAGTGCCGGAATGTTTGAAGGAGGCGGTGGTTTGGTCTCTGCTCAAGAAACCATCGCTTGATGTTGATTCGCTCGCCAGCTATCGGCCAGTCTCTAACCTTCCCTTTTTAGGGAAGGTTATTGAACGGGTGGTGACTCAGCAGCTCCAGGAGCATCTAGATGGCCTCAGCTTCCTAGATCCCTCCCAGTCTGGCTTTCACCCAGGGTATGGCACTGAGACTGCACTTGTGGCCTTGGTCGACGACCTGCGCCAGGAGGTGAACCAGGGACATTCGACCTTATTGGTCCTATTGGATCTCTCGGCTGCTTTTGACACGGTTGATCATGGACTGTTAGTGACTCGCTTGCGGGACTGGGTAGGATTGGGTAGGACGGTTCTTCAATGGTTCCGTTCCTACCTAGCCTGTAGGACCCAATGGGTGGTGCTGGGAGATATGTCATCTTCCCCCCGTGACCTCTCGTGTGGTGTCCCACAAGGTTCTATTCTGTCCCCGCTCTATTCAACGTGTACATGTAGTCATTAGGTGAGGTCGTGAGGTGGTTCAGAGTGAGTTGTCATCAATATGTTGGTGATGCTCAGCTGTACCTCTCATCGTCATCGGACCCAGGCCCGGCAATCTCTGTGCTTTGGCCGGTGTTTGATGGCTGTCGGGGACTGGATGAGGCAGAGCCGACTGAAGCTAAATCTTGAAAAGGAGGTAATGTTGGTGGGGAGAGCGGCGGGTGTGACTTCCCCCATCATTGACGGGACTTATCCCCCATTGGTCTCCCAGGTGGGGAGTCTAGGGGTGCTCCTGGATTCCCGGCTCTGCTTAGATATCCAGGTGGAGATGGTGGCAAAGGGGGCTTTCCGACAGTTATATCTGGTTCGGTGGCTTCGGCCTTATGTCTCCGACTCCGACCTGGCCACCATCATTCATGCTTTTGTTACCTTGAGACTGGACTATTGTAATGCACTCTACGTGGGGCTACCCCTGGTCACAGTCCAGAGGCTGCAGCTGGTGCAGAATGTGGCGGCTCGTCTCCTTACGGGGTTGGGTCACCGGGAGCACATTACACCAGTGCTTCATTCTCTGTACTGGCTGCCTATTTTCTTCCGGGCCCAATTCAAGGTGTTGGTTCTTACCTTTAAAGCCCTGCACGGCCTCGGCCCGACCTCTCTGCGGGACTGCCTCACTCCCCGGGTCCTCAATCAGCTTCTGCGGTCAGCTAGGGACACCTTCTTGGAGGTCCCCTGAGTAAATTGGGGGGAGAGGCACTATGGAGAGAGCGTTCTCGGTGGCCACACCTTGGCTGTGTAACTCCCTCCCGGAGGAGGCTCGCCTGACCCCAGACCCTACTGACTTTTCGCCGGGTTTGTAAAAGCTGGCTGTTAGGCCACTAGGCATTTGGTGGAGGGGACGGATGAGGGAGGGATGGGTTGAGGTTGAGGTTGAGGTTTAGGGTGGGGTGGGGTTGTTTTATGTTTATATTTTTATGGCTTCATCATATTGTTTTATATTGCTATTTTATATGTTTTATATTTTTGTTTTAAATTGTAAGCTGCCCTGAGCTGCTCTGCAGAAGGGGCGGGGTATAAAGTTGTAAAATAAAAATAAACTAAATAATGGTGGCGTCCCCTAGGAGCCCACGTGGTGGAACTGGCTGCTTGGGGTGTGCGGGTGGATTCTCTGCCACTCAGTCTGCTTGCTCAGAGAGTCGCCTTCGTCAAACACATGGGGTGGCTGAGAGCTGAAGGGGGTTCCCTGGCCTGAGCTAGACGTGGTCAAGCTGAGTGATTCCAGCGGTCCCTTGTGCCCAGACTCGATCCCCAAAGAGAGGCTGCATTCTGAACCAATCGGGGGACAGACAGGTGGGTGGCACACAGGAACGAGGGAGGTATCGCTGGACAGCGGGAGAGCAGTCTCCGCGCTAACGTTGCAGCCAACACTTTTGTGCCTTGTGGTATTTGCTGCAAGCTGTGGTTGGTCAGAGTCAGTCAATGCCTCTCCCGGCACTGACAGGAGACACAGACTCTTCCCCTGCCCTGGGGCACACCACTCCGCCCCACGTTCACTTTTGCACAGCTCAACTTTGAGGCGAGCCATAAAGCACTTGAGAGAGTTCTAAATAATCCAAAGCGGGCATGCTATAAATTACAGGCTGGGTGGTGGCATGGCAGCAGTGTATGCTGAATAAATTAAAGGCTGTGTGCTGTGATTCAACAGGGCGACTTGCAAGCGAGATTGATCTCCTCCTGAGCGCTTCTCAGTTTGTTGTTTAGTGACGTGCCTGCCATAACAGAGGGCTAATTATTGGCCCTGGGAGCAGCCAGTGGCAGCGGCACAACAGGCTCCTTGGCTTCCTGAATTCTCACCTCCATTATGGAACCCACTGTATCCAGCTCCCCTGATAACTTAATGTTCCCAGCAAGAGCTCCCAAACCAGAAGACAGATAAGGGGCGAGGGGGAATTAACCACCAGAGCAACCTGCATAGGGACAAACCAGAATCTCCATTACTAGGAGATCATCCTAGAAAACAATAGAATCACATGACTGGAATGGGACACCTATAGAGGCCATCTAGTCCACCCCTGCACACAGCTGGGTTAATTACCCCTTGCGGATGTTTATCTGACCTAGCCTCCAGTGATGGGGGACTGCCCAGCCCCCAGGCAGCGGGTTCCTGCCCAACTGCTCTTACCGTTCAAAATAGTATTTCACTTTTGTCTACTTGTCTGCAACATCGGCCCATTGCTTTTTGTCCTAGCTGGGTGGCCCCAGAGAACAGTTCATCTCCATCCTCTTTAGAGCAGCCTTCCATGTATTTGAACGTATGATCGTGTGTCTCTGTCCGTCATGTTTCCCTGAAACCAAACCTGCCTGATTCCCTCAACCTTTTCTCCCCAGCCTGGTTTCCTAGAGCCCTTCGTCACCTTGGCTGCTCTCTCCTGGCTCCTTTTCAATCGATCTACCTCTTCCTAAAGTGGCATACCCGTTGCTGCAGCCAGCCCTGAACCGAGCCACAGATCAGTTCTTCTTTAAAAATCCACTGCCCCCCCCGCCCCCAGTGTCGGTTTTTAAGTCAGAAGGGAACGCTGTTATCAGTTAATCTGACCCCTGCCCTAGCCAGGGAGTTCCCTCCAGTTACCAGTCCATCAAACTCACTCTCTTATTTGCTGCTTGGCAGAGGCAAACACAGACCACCCCCCAGCCTGAAGAGCCCCTGTCACTGTAGCAGCTGAGCTCCACACAAGCAGGGCAGGGCAGGGCAGGGCTAAGCTGTTATTCCCATTCCGCAGAAGGGGCACAAAGAGACTACATGGCTTGTCCATAGCCCCTTTTTAAATATCAGGGTTACATTTGCCACCCTCCAGTCCTCAGGGACAGTGGTAGATTTTAGCGATAGGTTACAAATGACCAGCAGGAGGTCTGCGATTTCATATTTGAGTTCCTTCCGAACTCTGGGGTAAATGCCATCTGGCCCTGGTGACTTGTTAGTATTCAGCTTGTCAGTTTGCTCTAGAACCTCCTCCAGAGTCACGTTGATTTGTGACGGCTCTTCCGATTCATCACCTACAAAGTAAGGTTCCGGCGTGGGTATCTCCCCAACATCCTGTGCAACGAAGACTGAAGCCTTCCTAACGTCGTGTCCTGCGGGGCGTGTGCTGCCTGCCGAGAGCCTGGCTCTGAGATGTTGCAGAAAAGATGCTGGGACTCATCAGGCCGTATGGCCACTCCCTTTTCCTGCTCATCTGCACGGGCAGATGCCAGGAATGACGTCAAGTGGATCAGAGGTGACGGCAAGACTCGGGGAGGGAGAAGGAAGGAGCTGGGGGTGCAGGGGACACCCTCCTCCATTCTCGTTGCTGAGGGGAGAGATTCAGGAAGGGATGATGTATTCTGGAGGGGAATGCTTGGTGATGCAGGTGGGCATCGCCAAGTCACAGGCTACAGCCTGGGCTTGCTGCCACTACAATCAGGATCCAGCCCAGGTAAACCTCTGGTGGCCACTTTCTAACCTGAAGGTGGCCGTGGAGTGAAGTCTGCTAAAACCGACCACCGGTCATTGACTAGTAACTGTAGTCCGGGCTCTATGGGGAATCATGAAACGCCCAAGAGTAATAATGAATCCATGGAATTCTTTGCTTCAGGATGTTATGAAGACCAATAATAGGATTGCTGGTTCAAAAAGGATTGGATAAGAATAAGTTTGTCAGCGCGTGTTGGTCAAGTTGGGTGGGGTACGAAACGTCCAACTGCTGGAAATGAAGTGTTTTTCTGTCCTTCCCCAGAAACAGCTGTAGGTTGGTGTAGTATTTATCCAACTCTTGCTGTGCATCTGCTTCGCAGTCCTTATCTGGGTCACCCTCACAATAACCCTCTGAGGTAGGTCATTATGATTCCCATTTTGCAGATAGAGAACTTAGGCTGAGAAACAGTGATTTGCCCAAGGCACTACCCAGGCAGTTTATGGTTAAGATGGGATTTGAACCCTGGTCTACCAGGTCCAAGTGCAAGACTGTATCCACTTGGCCACACTGGCTCCCATCTTGCATTGGAGACAAGATACTGAGCTTGAAGCCCCATTGGTCTGGCCCAGCATGGCAGTAACTGCGTTTTTATACAAGTATAAAACTGTGTGGGAACCTAGAGAAAGAGCTGAAGCCTTGGGAATGGGGTGGGGAGAAGAGCCTGGCAGACGACAACAAAGTCAAAGCAACAGCGGGGCAGTCTGCCAATAATCCTAGCTGCCAATGCACTAACGCAAGGGGTCTGGGGAATGAACAGGATGGTTGAGAAGTTGTAGTACACAAATCTGGCTGTGACTTCATTGGAATCGTGGAGACCTGGTGAGATCTCACATGGTCAGAATGCTCAGTGAGCTAGCTCCCATGAGGGAATGCTTTGTTTTAGTGCTATATACGCTGGCTCAGGGGGCCAAGAGAGGAGAAAAGGCATCGCTTGGGAGTCTTGGTATGAAGATAAAAGGAGGGAAGTTGAGGTATCTGTTTTAGGGCACCCCATTCCCAGGAGAAGGCTTTTTAGAGCAAATACCAGGAGTCTTCAAAGCCCAAGAAATAACAGAATGAGAAGTTTTATCAGCGGGTCAAAACGTATTGCTTGTGGGACCCCATTTTGAGACTTAAATTCAGTGCCCTGACCCCAGACAGCAACGAAGCCAGGCAAAGTCGATAAAATATCAGTCAGCATCCTGACCTGTTATTTGGGAGCCTCTGACCTAGATATTTGTTGCAAGAGTAGGAGAGTCAAATGCAGAATGGAAGGGAAATCCTCAGGAAGAGTAGGAGAGTCAAACGCAGAATGGAAGGGAAATCCTCGGGAAGAGTAGGAAAGTCAAACGCAGAACGGAAGGGAAATCCTCGGGAAGAGTAGGAGAGTCAAACGCAGAACAGAAGGGAAATCCTTGGCATGTGTAAAGAACAACTTTGGGTTTCAAAAAGCAGAGGATCAAGGAGGAGGGAAAGAAGGAAGCATCAGTAAGGAGAGATCTACAGCAGCAGTGCAGGTGGGAAGGGAGAAAATGAGGTGGTCAAAGGCACAAAATGAGTTCCTGTAGCAAGCAGTGAGAGCCCATTAAAGGACTCCACAAATGCACTAGAAGTGTAAGAGAAGCAAAGGGGAGTGCAGGCCCATTCCTTGGAAGCCAAGTTGAGCAAGAAGGCTGAAAGACGCAGTGACGACCTGGCTTCGACTTCCAGCCCTCCCAAACCAGGCACGTTGTGCCCTGTGAACAGGGCAATTGACATTAACCAAGAGCAGGAAGTGGTGCCGGTCAGAGTAAGAAAAAAAAAATCAGGATAAGTGAAATATATTGAGGGCAGCAGGGCCTGGGGATACTCACTTGTAAGGAACTAGCCACTGTAATCCCTTGGCCAGTCCAAGGAATTGTCATAGACTTTACTACGTGGTTTGCTACTAGAACAGTCATCACCAGTTTGGCAGGACCTAGAGAAAGACAGGGGGGTTAGGAAGTAGCCATTGTCGATTTGGCAAGAACCACACACACCTCCCCAGCCAGCCAACCTTCTCCTCCTTTGCTCAGGTGACTAATGAGGTGGGGAGGCAGACGACAGCTTTGTATTGAGACATGGCATTTCACCAATATTTCAACATTCAGTATTTCAACAAAGGCTTGGATTAAGGAGGGGAAACTATATTAATCCAGTCTGCAGATGATACTCAGTTGGCAGGGATTGCAAACCTGTTGGAGAACAGGAGTAGGTTTCCTTACGATCTTGATAAATGGGAGAATTGAGCTGAAACCCATAAAATGAAATTCAGCAAAGACCAATGTAAAGTATCAAGCAGAGGAGAGGGAAATTAGATGTGCCAATATCTGGCTGAGCAGCAGCTGTGCCGAGAAGGATTTGGGGGTTACAGCAAATCACAAACCAAGTAGGAGTCAACAATGAGATGCTCTTACAAAAAACAAACAAAGGCAAATGCAGTTTTGGGAATGCTTGGGCAGAAGCATTTTATCCAAAGAACGGGAAGTGGCTGTAATGACTCCACTCTGCCTGGCACTCTCCAAGCTTCTGGAAGCCAGAACCACCTCCAGTTTGGGGGTCAAGGCTTCCAGCAAGACGTCGGCAAAGTGGAGAGAGTTGAGAGGACAGCCACAGAGACAATATGTGAAAGGCTGCTAGGAGCAGGGAGGTAACGGTTCATTTTTGTAATCACTGAGACTAGGACATAAGGGGTTGTATTAAAACTGAGGTGAGGGTTTGGGTTGGATATCAGGAAGCTAAAGCCCCTCCCGTTAAAGGCATGGCTTCCCTTTGCTGCCCTCACCGTATCTGCAGGAATGGGGGTGTGGAAGAGACGGCCGTTCGGACACATGGGTAACGTTTGTGCATGTGGCTGGAGTTGGGGCCGTGGGCATGGCATGTGCCACAGCTTAGAAATCCCTATGGGAGAATCCAGGGGAAAGGGATGGATGTTGGGTGCAGAGGCATGCACTGATGTGCTTGCGAGGCAGACTTGGTAGCTTGCAAGGCTGGCAGAGACCCTTGTGACCATACAGCCTGTGGGACTTAAGGCCCTTAGAGACCTAGTCTCCGCTTAAAGAGTCAAGGCGGCGAAGGCTTGAACACAAGGGCTACCCATAGCCCAAGGCTGATGCTGGCTGTCAGGACAGCTGGCATGCAGTGGGCACAAACACCCCGTCCCGCACCCTGGTGCGGCAGAGGAGCCTGGTGAAGTTGCACACGGCGGCAGCGGGTTCCTGTCTGTCACTCAGCGGGATTATGAGTAGTGAGCATAATGCATCGGCGTATGAATAGAATTGTCTGGCTTATGGTGATGGATCGGTTTTCATTACCGCCTCTCAAGCCCTCCCTGTGCCACGTGTGGAAATCCTATTTATTCCCTAATTTGTAAAAATTCCCTCCTTATCTGATACCAATCAGGGAGGGGTAATTGCCTCTCCAGGGCCAGCGGCTGGGGGCCTGATGAAGAGATATGTGTGTCTGCTCCGGCTGTCCAGGCACAGTGGCCTGCTGCACCGCCGACACGGGCCACAATTAATAATGATTTGCAAATGGCAGACAAGCAATAACGCAGAAAGATGTCCAGCCAGCCTCCTGCCCGCCCCTTAATTTCCTCCTGCAATATAAATGGCACGGGGACGAAAATCCAGCACTATAAATTCTGAAATTAGTTATTCACCGTAATAAATGGATCCCTTATCAGCTCCCTCTCTCTTTCTCCCTCCGTCCTTACCTTCCCCCTTTCCCTGTCCCACCAAGTCACCTTCTTCATTGGAGCCCTAATATGCAAATGCCGTAATTTAACGGGATAGTGAAGTTGATTTTCATGTTAACTTAATTATTGTGATTTATGAAAGGCTGATCAGCAGACATCGCTACATCATTAGCCTGGTCCTTGCTTCCTCCGGCCCCTCTGTCATCCCCCTGACCCCCTTCTCTCCGCCACTGCCTCCCTTGCCTTTTCCCTTTCTTGCCTCTCTCCCAAGTTTAGTGTTTTATTAGCCAGCTTTAAGTGGACATAAGTCCTCGGCACAAACAGGCGATGGGGCGGGCAGGCAGGCTCCTTTCCTGCCTTGTTTAATCGTGCCTGGATAATGGATGTCTAATTGACTCATTTGAATGCTTTTGCCTACAGGAGTGCATAGCATTAAATGTTTGATTGCCTTAATTTCCAAACACATCATTATCCCCTTCTTACCCGCTCTTAATAAACACTTTATGAGGGTTTTTTGTGTTTTTTTTGGCGCAAATGGAGGGGGAAAAACCCTCCACTCCTTGCACTTCTGTGAAGTGATAAACTCTAATTAAGTCTAATATTTAAAAATATGGTAATGGCGACTTGTTTGAATAAGTGGACTGCATTTCCATAATTTCATTATTACGTAAAACACGCTAATTATTTGAAGTGCGCTTATTAATAAAAGAGAAATCTCCCACTAATAAAGATGAAATTGGCTTTTTCCCCTTATTGCCATGGCGGCTGCTATCCTTCAATATCAGCTGAGTAGTTAGCTCTCGAGGGGGGCAGAGAGCTAGTGTTGCTTTGTCTGGCCGTAGCCCTCCCCCTGGCTCGTAGGCCCCCCGCAAGCCTGCTGGAGAGCTGTGCCAAGGGTTACTTAGGTACCTGCGGTGATGGCGGCACATAGAGCCCTACAGGGATCCACTGTAGTTCAGCCTCCAGGCCTTTCTGTTAGATAGCACTGCAGTGAAAGCCCGGGGCGTGGGGGTTCTCTGAGGAGAGGCCCAGAGGTGACCAGTGTTGGGGGGGGGGGTGACAGCAGGGGCTCCCAAGCTAGTTGGAGTGGGGACCTGGCAGGACAGGATGTCCATAAATGAAGTATGCAGATTTGCACACCTTGACATATACTGCAAGTGTTTGGAGTCACAGAGGTCTCTCTTGGCTTCCCCAGGGGCAGGTGAAAGGAGTTTGCTGCATTAAGGGGAAATGGCCCCATCTCCAGAGGACTGTTCAAGCGGCAGGGTCCCCCCTTGGTTAACATTCTGCCCCCTACTTCCCTGTAACACATGGTGAAAGGCATCGCTGGGAATGCTGGGTCTACCACCCTCCCCGTGGGAGTTTGAGATGAAAGCACCCAGCGCAAGAAGCCCTAACTTGAGGAACGGTTGCTTGTTAGCAGGGGGAGAGAACGAGGCAGTTTGCCCAGGGCGGTGAGGGCATGCTGAGAGAGAGGCACTGGTGCAGCTGAGGCTCTGGCTGGGAGGCAGGGATCGTGGCCATGGCCCTCTCTGGCCTTAGGAGCTCCAGGAATGGGGAGAAATGGGTCTGAAATGCAACCTGCAGCTGAAGAAGCAGAATGGGTCCATTTTTTGACACCCGAAAGAGAAGACTTGACCACTCCTTTCATTCCTCCAACACAGAGTATATTTAGGACAGGGTTGCCAGATATTTTCCAGGATGCTTATGAAAAATACAGGTTGCCTAAAGTGCCAATGGAGGCCCTGCAACCTGTATTTTTCATAAGTGTCTTGGGGAAAGTGCCCCTCTGGCAACCCTAATTTAAGACTAGAGAGCACAGGCAGCTGCCACGGGGGTAGCACAAGGACTCGGTGCTGCTTAGCTTGGCAGACGCTGACCTGTCCCAGTAGCAGTCCCAACGTTTTTAGCTTGTGGTGTTTGGGTGAAGCCGATCCTTGGGCCGAGGGCTGTGTCCATGGTGCGTCACCTCGGGCGATGGTTCGGGGTGCGCTGAAGCAGCTTCTTGCCAGCTACGTCTCCTGGATCAAGCTTTTAAACACGGAACTTGAGGGCTGGAGACTCGGCTCCATGAGAATTCCTTTTGTCCGTCCCCCTTAAGCAGCAGAACCTATTCTCCCTAACCAAGCCCTGGCAGATGTTTCTCCAACCCTGGTTTTCAAACTTCCACAGCCTTTTCGGATTATTGGTCCCACTGTCTGAACGTCTGTCTGGCCAGAACAGTCTTCCTGATTCTCCAGCTTACAGCTTCCCTCCTGCAACTCAGCCCGCTCCTCTTCTCTACCCTCCATAGCCACAGAGGACCATTGCTTGGGGCCGCCTCTTGCCCAGGGGAGTCTTTATAAAAGATTGGAAGGAGGACCGTGAGGAGGCTTTGAGCATCTTTACAGGGAGGGGAGACTTCTCCCAGCCATAAGGCGGGGAAAGGGGGAAGGTGTTTGTCTTCACGGAGCAGAGATGGAAGTGACCACTAGTCTATGAAAGATTGTAGACGGGATAAAGAAGGCTGCTAGCATGGTCACCATTAGCTTAGGGCCCGGGGTAGCAAAGCCATTTCCCTAGCCCCTCGGATGTCCCTAGGTGTGTTCACATGAGCCTCTTCTCCCACATTTTTAATTTCCCATGGAAGACAGCTCTTGTGCCTTATGCTTTTTCCAGTGTTGCTTCTCCCACTGCCAGTTTTGCCGCGGATAGCACCACAGTCGCTGCTAGCTATCCCATCAGCCTGGGTGGCTGTGTTTTGTGGGGTGCCTTGTGGGGCACTGGTTATACGCGAGGCAGATTATCAAAGTGAGAAGTCTCCATCCTGTGCATTTCTTTTATCATGAACTTAGCCACGTTGTTAAACCTTGGTCTGAGCCCTAGTGCTTGTGGGGGGTTATTTGTGAATCGGAAACAAGCCATCCTGGGAATGAATCTAGTCATACAGTTTTGTTTTGTTTCAAAGTGCAGGACAAACCCATTCTGCTAGTTGATCACCTCATGAGAGTGCACCCTAGATGTAATCTAGAGGGGATGGGAGGTTGCCGTGCTCATCCCAAATGTAAGAGTTGAGACAGAGGCGTTCAGATGATCTTATTGGACTGACTTCTGGTAGGGAGAATGTACGTGCTTTTGGGCTACACCGGGCCCTTCCTCCCCATGGAACAAGTCAGAACTAGAGAGCAAATGCAGGACCTAGGCGGCGGCAGATGTAATTGGAGATCACACACAATGGTAATAACACAGGGTAGGACTAAATGGTCAGTTTTCACAATGGAGAGAAATGACTAGCAGGGTGCTGAAGGGATCTGTACTCGGACTGGTGTTTTTTAATATATTGAAGGGTGAGGGGATCAAACTTGCAGATGGCACAAAGTTATCCAAGGTAGTCAAGACCCGGGTGGGCTGAAATAGGAGGCTCTTGTATGGCTGGTGACCAGACAAGGAGATGGTAGATGAAATTCAATGTCAACAAGTGCAAAGCGATGGGGAAAATAACCCCAACTCTGTCTACCCGATGCTGGGCTCTAAATGAGGGTTTACCCCTCAGGAAAAGGATCTTGGCGGCGGCGTAGCCAATGCCCTCGTGTGGAGGGACAGAGCAGCTTCTGCAGCTAGTAGGAGTGACTCCTGGCACCCAGACAAAAGGAGCCACAGCGAGAGCTGCTCCTGGGCTCCCATAGGAGCAAGCTGCCCAGTTACCAGCTTTGGCTGCCGTGGGGTGGAGGAGGGGGCCCGGGCCATCACTGCCAACTGGCTCTTCCAGGGAGTCTGGGAGGGACTCGGTCTCCTTGCAGATGCTCCTTCCTTTGGCCAGAAGCCAGGTGGAGGGAAGGGCAGCCAGCCAGCCATGCTTCCTTGTGGGGCGAATGGAGAGGAAGCCGCCCGCCCTTCCGGACAGCGACAATGAGGCCAATCAGGGAGGAAGCAGGTGCCGGGCACAGCAGAGAGCAGAGCAGGTGGATTCTCACCACGTTAGTCACTGCCTGCAGCTATATCCTGCGGCCAGAGCCAGCAGTGCCAGGTATTGTTCCACAGCTGGGAAAGCCAGGCTGCCCTGGGGAAGGGCCCCCGCTGGGGGGGCAGTGGCCAGCTTTGTGCTGCCGGCAGAAGGAGACTGCTGGGGAGGGGGGGCAACTCCAGTCCCTCGGTGTTCTCGGGAGAGGGGCAGGAGCTGGGACTCTGGGGAAACGCCTGACTCCTCTAGTCTCCATCTCTCCCAGCAGCGGGGCTCTAGGAAGTGGGGTCCTGCCCCTGCAGGAGAGGGGAGCTTCCAGCAGGGGGTGAGAAGGGTGGGGATCTGTTTTCCCCAGACCTGGGCCAGGTTGACCTGCCTGGTGCATGCTTCTCGGGGCGGTGGCCCAACTGCCCCCGTGCTGCTGAGCTCTGAGTAAAACGCTGCGCGCGGCACAGCTGAGTCAGTTCCCTCCCCCCTCTGCCAATTGGTGTCTTGGGGGGGGGGCACCCCCCTTCTTTCTGAATGCAAAGAGGCGCCTGTCAGAGCAGAACCAGCTTTTAAAAGCGTTGTCCTGCCACAATTACAGCTAATGGGTGCAGAGGGGGCCGTGCACTGTGATTCCCGGGTCACCTCCTGCAGCCCGGCTGCTGGAGGGGGGGACAGTGGCAGGGTCATCTCTCCTGTCACTGGGGAAGGGAGTGAGGACTCACGACGGACGGGAACACTGACGCCAAGCCTGGCACCTTCTTACCCCATCCCTGCCCTTCACGGGCGACAACCTGCCCCCTCACCCCTGAGAGCCAGAGATTGGCTTCAGCCCCCAGCAGGGTCTGGGTCTCAGTCGCTAGGGCCTCAGATCCCCATCTCCGCCTCCCGCCCTGCCTGTCGAGGGAAGGGGGCAACAGGTGAGTAGGAAGGGGTATTAATTGTAGAGTTAAAGTGCCTCCCCTCCCCCTCGCGCCCCCACCGTGGAACATTGAACGGTTTATCCAGTGGCCAATCAAGGGAGGCACTAAGATGAAGTCAATATAAAACTAATTTTCTTTTCTTCACGGAGAAATGAGGTGTGTGGCAGTAATGTAATTGCAGATAATGAGGTAAGTTATTCTTAATATTCTGACCGCCCGCTGTCAGTGCCACCTGATATACCTGCTCTCTGCCAAAGAGACGCCCCCCTCGTCCCCAGATGGAGGCTTATTGTGCTCATCCTTTCACGGGGCGACTGCCCAGGACTCCCGCTCCTGGGCCTCCGACTAAGGTTTGGGGTGGGGAGCAGGTTGAGGTTGCGAGAGAGACCTACGGCAGTGGGGATTATTCAGTAGCAGGAGTCATAGTTGCGGTTTGTGTTCCCATAGCAGTTCTCGCTCGTTGCACAATTACCCTGTGGGATTCACTGCTGCAGGATGCCGTGGCGGGAGGGTTGTCTTTTTGCTCTGGGCTTGTGCAGGGCTTGGCCGCTGTTTGTGACAGGACACTTAAATGCAGAAACCCCAGTAAACCAGGGCCTGGCTGTTTGTGTTTAGCAAGAGTGTGCAGCGCTGTGATTGGGGATGGAGTAGCTCTGCGGCTCCCACACTCACCAAGAGTGGCAGGTCCAGTAAAAGGGATCTCTGAATGGCTTGGGCTCCTGGCACTACAGCCAGAGCTAGCACCATTAGCCATCCCAAAATGTCTGAGAGGGAGAGAAACCCTCCTGCTTCAGAGCTAAAGCCAGTCTTTGTGGGGGCAGATTATCCGGCATCTGTCTAGCATTTGGGTCTGACACCTTCCCCTGAACCACTTGCTGCTGCTGGGAGACTACCAGGCACCTGGGCTTGGCAGGAGGATGGCCTGGCCTGGCCATTGGGCTCTTAGCCTTGGTGGTGCCTCGTAGCCAGAACGGGGCAGGATGCAGTCGCCTTACGGCGTGGCAAGAAGCGAGTGAACCAGACCCCACTGTGAGAGCAGGGCCAGGGCCAGCAATTTATTTATTTTATTTTATTTTATTTCGTCAATTTATATCCCGCCCCTCCTGAAAACAGCTCGGGGGGGGGGGGGGCTAACAATTTCAAAAATCTAAAAATACAATTATAAAAATATTTTTTAAACACTCATAAAATCACAACAATTAAAACACGGCTAGGGTGACACTAATTAATACAATAAATAAGGGTGGAGGGGGATGAAACCCCTAACCCACCCTCCCCAAAGGCCTGGGCGAACAGCCAGGTTTTGCAGATTCACCAGAATGTTAAAAGGCTCGGGACCAGGCAAGCTTCCACCGGGAGGGAATTCCAAAGACGCGGTCCGGCCACCGAGAATGCCCTCTCCATTGTGGCCCCCCGCTTAACACGGGGGACCTCCAAGAAGGCACCCCCGGCAGACCGAAGGAGCCACTCTGGGGCGAGGCAGTCCCTGAGATACGAGGGGCCCAGACCGTGAAGGGCCTTGTAGATTAACACCAATACCTTGAATCTGGCTCGGCTCGCTATCGGCAGCCAGTGCAGAGCCCGGAGCACAGGTGTTTTGTGCTCCTGACGGCGCTTCCCCGACAGGAGCCAGGTCGCCGCATTCTGCACTAGCTGGAGCCTCTGAACCAGGCACAAGGGAAGCCCCACGTAGAGCGCGTTGCAGTAGTCGAGCCTCGAGGTGACGAAGGCATGGATGAGGGAGGCCAGGTCTGGGCCGGAGACGTACGGACACAGCCTCCGCACCAGGTATAACTGGCGGAAAGCCTTCGCCACTACCTCCACCTGCCGCTCCAGGCGGAGATCTGCATTCAATATCACCCCCAGACTCCGAACCTGCTGAGCTATAGGAGGGCGAACCCGGCCTACACCTCCCTCACCCTCCCCACCAACATCACCTCTGTCTTATCGGGGTTGAGCTTCAGTCTGCTCTGCCACATCCATTCCGCCACAGCCTCCAAACACTGGGATAGCAACGAGACAGCAGGGTCTGGGTCAGCTGAAAAAGAGGTACAGCTGAATATCATCAGCATATTGGTGACATCGTACCCTGAGCCCTCCCCCAAGGGTGCATATATACATTAAATAACAATGGAGACAGAATGGAACCCTGCGGAACGCCGCAGGATAAAGCGCGGGGGCAAGATGTTTTAGCTTCCAACACTACCCGCTGGCTTCTCCCCAAGAGGAATGAGCAGAACCATTCAAGAACAGTCCCGTCCAGACCCGCCAGGTCATGCAGCCGTCTCAACAGCAGTCCGTGGTCCACGGTGTCAAAAGCGGCCGAGAGATCTAGCAGGATGAGAAATGTCGAACATTCTACATCCATCTCCCGGCGGAGATCAACCAAGGCCACCAACGCCGTCTCAGTGCCATAGCCAGGGTGGAATCCAGATTGAAAAGGATCTAGGAAACCAACGCTATCTAGATGTGCCTGGAGCTGGATTGCCACCGCCCGCTCAATAACCTTCCCTAAAAAGGGGAGGTTAGAGACAGGTCGGTAGCTGGCGAGTGCGTCCACATCCAACGATGGTTTCTTCAGGGGGCGCACCACAGCCTCCTTGAGGATGAGCAATAATCTCCCCTGCTGCAGGAACCTGTTAACCACCCTCGCCAGCACCGTCCCCAACGTCTCCCTGGAGGCTTTCACCAGCCAGGACAGGCATGGATCAAGTTCACAACTGGTGGCCCTCACAGACCCCAAGAAATCCGTCGCATCGGCCGGCGTCACTTCCTGAAACTCCCCCTACAAAGTTNGCCCCCCCGCGCTCCTCCCCTACTGCCATCAACCCAGCGTCAAAGTCGGTCTGAATCCGAGCAATCTTGTCTGCGAAGTAGGTGACAAACTCCTCACAGCGGGCCTGGGACAAGTCCCCGTCCAGGCGGAGGGAGGCCGGACTAACCAGCCCCCGCACCACCCGAAACAGCTCCGCTGGGCATGACTTCGCAGACGCTATGAGGACAACAAGGAACTCCTTGCTGGGCCCTATGGGAGAAGTTGGTCGGAGTCAGATCGAGTCCGGCTCCAGCCTCCTGCCTACACGCTTCATACACCGCAGCCCCTCAGTAAACCAAGGGGCCCTGCGGGGACAGCGGCAGAGGGCGTCTCGGAGCCACCCTGTCAGTGACCTCCCCCAGCAAGATGTTCCAATGCTGGACCAGCTCATCAACAGAGTGACCATTCAGGTCCAAGGTTAACTCCCTCAGGACCTCCTGGAACCGCTGAGGTTCCAGCTAGTGTGTCTCCTGGGGAGAGAGCTCTTGGTGTGGCTGGGCCCAGAGTGCTGTCCTGGGGAAGAGAGAGAGCACTCCTGCTGGGGACAGTGGCACAGGTGATGGCGGGATTCCCCAAGAGGGAGCCTGCTTCCCTGCGACTTCTCCGTTCCCGATGCAGCACAGGCCAGAATACAGTCGCCGTTGTGTTTGTCTGAGCACGTGGCAGTGCCTGGGTGTTGTCCCTAGCACTGGGCGGGCAGGGGCTACGTGGACCAGCTCAAAGGCAACGCAGGCATCTTCCCTGCTCCAGGTAGGTTTGCAGCATGGGGGCAAAGGCAGGTGAGGGGAAGCTGGAGGCAAGGTGCCTGCTCCCCCCCGGTGCCGGGAGCCATTCTACAAAGAGAGCAGTGATATTATTCATTAGCAGGAATCTGCCATTTGAGCATTGACAAATGGCCTCTCGCCGCCCCGCCATCGGCTCCTGTACAGACCATAAAGCATGGGGACAGCTTAAATATGGACCTGCTCAGCACAGGCCGCCGGGTGATCCGTCTTGGTGGCTGTAGCACAGGTGCAGCCGGCCTCGCACCAAATGAGTATATTTCCTAGGGCTGGGATCGCAGCGGGGGCTTCTCAAGAGGCCAGATCTCTGGGCAGAGCACAAGGCTCTCTCCTTCCTCCCTCCCGTGCCAAATAGCCCAATGGGAGCCCCGGCCGCACAGCCAGTGCCCCAGCGTGAATCAGTGCTGAACTCAGCACCGTAGCTCCCCCTTCATTGCCGCATGGCAGGGCCTGGGCCCCTGCCGGTTAGAATTAGTTTCTAACAGCTCTGCCAAGGTCACCAGGCAGGGAATGGAACCTGGGTTTCCACACTGTCACGGGGTTGGGGTCCACTGCCCCACTTTTCTGGGTTGGGTGACTCAGTTTCCCTCACTTGCAGTCCATCTGAATCAGTTCTCTCTCTAGCTGATTCAGTCCTGCAAAGGGGACAACACTTTTGTCACCCAAGCTCCAGAGACTTCCCGCTCACAGACTCTTTCTCTCTGGGCTCGCAAATGCATGAGGGCACAAGATACTCAGACTGTGTTTCCCAATGTGAGACGACAGAAGGCACTTCTTAGTAAAGAAGAAAGTGTATTGATTACATAAACAAAGATAGTTTGAACACAGAGTGGCAATTAAAACAAAAGTAAATAACGCAATCCTAGTCTGTACTGAGTAGGTCCCTAGTTAAGAACTTACCCTACAGAAAGTCCATGCGGTTGGATCCATTTCTCAGCCAGATGTAGTGAGGCAGGGCTTCGAGTCCTTAAGTTGGTTAGAAAGCAAAGTCTCTGTTCTCAATACATTGCTTCAACAGGCTAGCTGACAGGCTCCTGCCCTCCAGCTATATTCCGAGACTCAGCGAGTCCAAGGTTGAGTGAGCTCCCAACTGACACTGTTCTCTACAGGTCCGAATGTCCTTTATAAGTCCTTGGGGGGGGGGACCCTAGTTTCTGCTCGAGTCTTCCAGAAAGTCCTTTTGTTTTCCCCTCTTCTCTCCTAAACCTGTGGGCTCACTCATGTATGCAGTTTCCTTTCATTTGCATTCTTAAAGTTGCTGTTAGAGACACTCACACCTTGTGGAAAGACCTCTGTTTACATATCTATGCCCTTGGGGGGTTGCGCTGCTCCTATTTTGCAATGTCTCCTCTTTCGCAATGTTACAGTAATGGTTTAACGTCTCTCAGCTTGGCCTCATTGTCAAAGATTGGTTTCTGTAACTTAATAGTACATTTTACAAACTGGTTTCTATAAATGAACAGTGCATGTATGTTCCCTCTGGTCATGTGTGACCCGATGTTCCTTTGTGACACACGCTGCAGAATAGTTGCCCCCAGCCTTCCCTGCAATAAAACCTTGACCACTCTTCTCTGACTTCAGGAATCTGCCCACCCTCATCCTCCTATGAGTGCACCTAAGTTTTGAGCATTTCTCCCAAGCAAAGTGACAGGAGACTGGAGAGAGAGGAGCCAGGCCGGGCCGCCATTCTGCGCGGAGTAACCCTGGTTTGACCCCGTCCATACATGTTACGCACCAACCCCTAAATCAATTGCATCTTATTATTACAATATCAATATACAATATTCCTACAGTAACACCATTGATTTTTCCAGTTGGAGGCTGCACATAAGCCTGCTTTAAAGAGGAGGGGGTTAATAGCGACCCTCATTAAAAATCTATAGATTGTCCCCCTCCCACTGGCCGCGTTCCCCTCCCCAAAAGAGAGAAAGCAGTTTATATTCATTAGAGCTATTGAATATAAAGTAATATGTTTGTGTTGGACATTGGGGTAATGTGATAATCTGTCCGCGTATCAGAGAGAAATCCACTTAGCAGGGCTGTCAGCTTGACAAGAAAAATGGGCCCATAAACTCGGCAAATACATTGGAAGGAAAGAGCAAAGCGTGTGTATGGGGGTGGGGGGAGAGGTGGGGGCACTAGGCAGAGCTAGGAGGGGCAGGGGTTCTCCCCCTTCCATGGCTGTGTTATTGCCCTCATGGTACCTACCACATCCAGCATTATCTCGGCCTTCCGGGAACCCTCTGCCCAGCTGCCAGGTTCTCCACAGGGGCAGGGGCCACTTTATCCAGCCCAAGTCCTAGGACTTAGACACAGCTGTGGATAAGCCATTGCTGCCCACACATTGGGCCCCAGCGGCATAGGGGCAGTGAACCCAGAGGGCAGGAGTAGCAAGGGTGGAGGGTTCTTTTGCAGACCAGCTGGGCAAGGTTGGTGGTTGAGGCGAGGTGGATTCAGCTCCACTTGGACTGGTAGCTTGATCGACTTGCACCTTACCTTCAAACCCTACATTGACTCCGTGGCCAAATCCTGCCGCGTCTCCCTCCGCAACATTGCTAAGATCCTCCCTTTCCTGTCTCTCCTCTGCCAAAACTCTCATCCACACCCTAGTCATCTCACGCCTCGACTATTGTAACCTCCTCCTCGCTGGCCTTCCCCACTCTCACCTTTCTTCCCTCATCTCTGTTCAAAACTCTGCTGCCAGGATCATCCACCTAGCCCGTCGCTTTGACCATGTGCAGCCTCTCCTCTCCTCTCTTCACTGGCTCCCCCTTCCTGAGCGTATTCTGCACAAGCTCCTCATCTTCACTTATTAAGCCCTTCACAACCTCGCTCCCCCCTACCTCTCTGCCCTGATCTTCCTCCAAACCCCTGCTCGAGCACTCCGGTCCTCTTCCATCCCCTCCCTCACCCGCCCACGCCTCCCCCAACCGCCTTCGTCCCTTCTCCCTCACTGCCCCCCATGCCTGGAAATCCCTCCCTGCCCTTGTCCGCCTTGCCCCCACCCTCCATGCCTTCAAGTCCCTCCTCAAAACCCACCTGCTCCACTCCACCCTTCCAAACTCCTGCTAATCACCCCCACCCAGGATTATCCCCCACCTGTTATCTGCAAACTCCTAATTTACTGTAACCAAGCCAAGAACGTGTCCCTGAGCTCTCGTATCCTCGTGACTGTCGCATCCCTTGTCTCTCCCTCTGTTCCCCCTTCCCTGTCTCCCCTCCCTCTGTCTTTAGCTTGTGAGCTCTCGGGCACGGACCGTGTCTAGCTTATTCTCTGTAAAGTGCCAGGTACATCGCTGGCGCTATATAAAAGCTTATAATAATAATAATAATAATAATTTCACTCGGCCTCATTCTCTCCTTATCTGTACAATCTGCTCTGCCCCCAAGGGGTGGGGGGCGGATAAATGTGTTTCAGCTTGTGCTGGGGGGTCATTAGCACGGCATGGCGGAGCTCCCAGGAAAAGTGACGGGGGGGCCAGAGAGCAAGTCATAAGGGGAGACTGGAGACTCAGTCAGTGGGGGGTCTCTGGGAGGCAGGTACCTGGTGCCTTGATCAGGGCGTGAGCGCCACCGTTTGGGTGTCCAGCCAACAAAGGCAGAGCAAGAGCCAGTGGCTAGAGCAGCCGCAAAGCTGGGAGACTAGGAGTTGTAGGATCATAGCAAGGGAAGGGTCATTTAGGATGTTTTTAAACGTGACAGCAACACAGTTTAATGCCGGTTAAACCGAGTGCCACTGTCCCACTGAAAGGCACCCACCAGATGTTGGCACGGGCTGAGTCCCACCTGGGGTGTGGGCTAGTCTGGGCTGTGACTTGGGGAACTGCCTGAGCCCCAGCCTGGGCTAGCCCCCACCAGGGCCAGGATCTGGCCGCCAGACCCAGAGTAAAGCAGGCTTTCACGGCGGAAAGCCTGCTCTACTCTACTTTACTGTTGGAGTGGCAGCTGGGGCCAGGGGCCATGGCAGCTGTCTTTGGCATCAGCCGGGGGGCTCTGTACAGCTCCCCAGCCTGGCCACCATCACGTTACTTTGGCAGCCGGCCAGGACTCCGACGGACGTGATGGTTCTCACCACCGCCAGGGCAGGAGCCGTCGTCTGACCCCCGCTCCAAATAAAGTGTAGAGTCTTACGCAGCCGACTTTGAACTGCGGTGAATCCTCTTGTCACTCCAAGGGTTTCCAGTGGCACTGGATGCCTTTCTAGACAACTGGCTATGATGGGGAATCCTGTGTGTGTGGATGCAGGAAGCACAGGATCAGCTTGATGCAGGCTCCCTAGACAGAGAGGATGTTAGGAAGCTCCCATGCCCCAGTTTGGTGGTGGTGGCAGCAGGCTGCCGCCGATGCCATTTGTCCCAGGTGTCCCGTCCTCCCCTGGTTCCAGTGCTTGCTAAGCCCCCTGGCAGGCAGGCGACTCCTTCCTGCCCCCAGCTCAGTGTCTGGCCCAGCTTTGCAAACCCCCCAAAGCTGAGTGGCCAGCACTCTTACAGGTTGCCCAATTGTCATTTCCCTTCCACAAGGTAACGAGGGGGAGATTTAGGGGATTTCATATTGCTCATAATTCCCCAAACAGCCATCTGACTGGGTTGTTTTAAAAGCCGCTTAGTTTTTTGCTTTGGAGTTTATGAAAATCTCCTGCACTAATATCCCGGGAGCCAGCCTATAATTGTGTTATTAAATCAATCGGAGCGGATTACATTGTAAAATCAATAGACGGCTGTAATTGCATATTAGAAAGTTGTTCTGCTGTTGTTGATTTTTTTTGTACATGGATAATTATAATAAGCGTGTTTACTTTCGTGCTGATTTGGAGCCCGTCTTGCTAAATGACTTACGACAAGCTCTGCAGAGGTGTGTTAGCTCCGTCTGCGTGCTCCTAGCAGGGAGACGGGGGTTACCTGCGCAGGTGGAGCACTCCTGGTATTGTGCGACTCAGGAGATGGAAAAGGCCCTGGCTGGGGAGGATCTCACAGCTCTTGGGACCCGGGGCGAATCCTAGAACTAGCAATCGGGAAGGGATCTCACGTGTTGTCAAGTCAAACCCCTGCCCTGAAGCAGAATCCCCTCTGCTAAGACAAACCTGGCAGCTGCCTGTCCCTTACCCAGAACAAAGGGTCAACAGTTAGGTGGGGAACAGGCAATAGGGAGCTGCTGCTTACCCCTTCTGAAAAGAGGAGAATCGGAAGAGATTTAAAACAATGAAAAGGTAGGACTTTTCCACCCAGTGTACGATACAACGATGGAACTCCTTGCTAGAGGTTATTGTCCGGGCCAGTAGTGTAGCAGGCTTCCAAAAGGGACGGGATGAATTTTGGAAAGTCAGGTCCATTGCAGGCTACTAGTTGGGTTGGTCAGGGGAACAAGACCCTTGACTGTCAGAAGCTGGGGGAGGATGGCAGGAAATGGATGATTACTACTACTACTCATTTGTATCTGCGGTAGCGTGCTAGCTCCCTTAAACCATTGGTTAATAAACTGTTGCTGTTTGGTATCCGTTCATTATTGGAATGGTTACTACAAATCCCAACTGTTACCGCTATCCATGGGGATAACCATTTCAGCTCAACATTTTTTCCTCTGTCCATCTTGACTGATAGCCATGTTGGATCCATCCACCATGCATTTATCGAGTCCCTTTTTGGTCTCATTTATGCGCTTGGCTTCACAACATCCCCTGGCACGGCAGTGAGTTCCGCACGTCAATCGTGCATTGTTCAACCTTTTTCTTTGTTCTAAATCTTCTGCCTTTTAATTTAATCGGATGCCCCTTCGTTCTTGTATCATGAAAGAGGGTAGAGAGCAGTTCTCCACCCCATTAATGATCCTATAGGCCTCTCTCCTTCCTACCCCCTCGGCTGTCTTCTGTCTAAACTGCCATCCCCAAACCACCAAGGGTGCTTGCCGACATTACGGGCGGGCGGGCGGGGGGATTTCCGTTAGCAAAACTAACACGAGGGAGATCATGTGAGTCCCTGATTGTGGGCACGGGGATTCAGTTTGGGGGGGGGGGGGGCTGTAAATGGCCTTACTGGTTTCAGGGGGTTCTGTTTTGGGATTTTTAAATTAAAAATTCATTTTTAAAAAATCACTCCGCATGCAGAAATGGCTATTAGGGCGTTCTGCACCTGGGCAGCCCTTTTCCAAAATGGCGCCGGCGGTGTTGCTGCCGCTTTGGAAATGGGTACACCTGCGCAGAATCGGCTGGTGGCCCAGTGCGCCGCATGCCCAGTCAATTCTTCCTTTTTGGTTTGGTTTTTTATTTAATTATTTTTGTAAAAAAATCACAGCGGCTGCTCAGATTGGCCCCTGGGCCCGTTCTGCAGACGAGCGCGCCCTTTTCCGAAATGACCCTGGTGGTGCCGGCGCCGTTTGGGGAAAGGGAACCCGTGCGCAGAACAGCCCCGGCAGCCATAGTGCGTGCACGCACACGCACACGCACGCACACACACGTGCACAGACATGCACATGCACATGCGCACGCACACACACGTGCACAGACATGCACGTGCACACATGCGCACACACGCATGCACATGCACACACACACATGCACGCGCACGCACGCACGCACGCACGCGCACACACGCACACACGCACGCGCGCACACGCACACACACGCACACGCACGCGCACACGCACGCACGCGCACACACGCGCACACACATGCACATGCACACACACACACCCCGTTTAAATGGTTCTTTTATCTTTTATTTTTTCAATGGCTACGGATGAAAGCAAACGACAATTGTTTGTTTATTCCTCCGTTTTTGTAATTGTTACAAACAGACAAGGGGGGGGGGTTCCATTCGTTTTCCATGCCCCTCTCTCAAACGAATCTGTACGTCAGTGGCTGCCAGGGAGACTCCCGTTCCCCTCGACGGGCTCCTGGGGAGTTCCGCCCGCAGCTCCCGTTGCCCCAGACAGGCCCATAGCGTGACACCGGTTGCTGTAACTGTATCATGGGGGAAGAGGGTGTTTTTCAATGGTCCATGTTTGTATTTTGTTTTGAATCCATTGCAAGCTGCCGTGAGCCTTCAGTGACAGCAGGGCGGGGACAAAGCAGAAAGAAGAAGTTAGAACTCGTGATTCCTCATGCCAAAGCCTCTTCCCTTTTGTGTGTGCTGGGTAATCAAACTCTCTGGTGACGCCCTCCCAGCCTTGGCTGTGACAGCGCAAGCTTTTTAGCCAAGAGGCGAGCAGGATGCAACGGCAGCGTTGATGCCGCAGTGTCACAAGGCCACCCTCCATTGGCCAGCGGGGATGGTGGTTGCCGGGAGGGCACAGCTGCAAGGTGCCTGCCTGTGAGTGGCTATCGGACACTCTGTGCAGCAGGAAACCGGGGCCGTGGTTGCCGTGGCTGGGGCCGGTACAATAGCTGTCACTGATTATCCAAGAGAGGAAAGGCCTGTGCATGCTCTTGGGATCCGTTACTGTTGGGTTTGGTCCCTGGAAGGGCCCCTCGGCAGAACTGATAGCTCTGTGCCGGCTCAGCCACCCCCTACGTAATGCCTCCTCTCTGCGTCACATCCTGCCATTTCACCTGCTACACAAGCAGCGCACAAGAAAGAACCTGGTTATTGGAAACAACCCGGGGGCCCATGAGTCCCCTGCCCCTATCCCTTGGCCCAGGCGGGGGGGGCTGATTGGGGGTAGATCCTGGCAACCCGGCCTCCCGTTCCATGATGGGACAGCTAGGCAAGGAATAAAAGGTCCTGGCAAAGGTTACCTCACTTCCCAGCTCATCCCCCAGCTGCCCTGGGAGCTGCAGAGGGGTCAACTTAGGTCCCTACGGCCTTGTCTTCAGGGACATAAGAACATAGCCAGTGCCAGGCTGGGTCAGAGCAGTGGTCCGTCCAGCCCAGCAGCCTGTCTCCGACGACGGCCAATCTTGGTCGCTTGGGAGAAGTACCCGACAGGTCACTACGGGACGATCCATTCCCTGTTGTTCGCTCCCAGCTCCCAACGGTCCAAGGTTACATTCCACAAACTTACCTGGCTAATAGTAACTTGTCCAGCCATTGACCTGAGAGGGGGGCTGGTCTCAACGTGTTGGAGTCTCGAGGAAAGGGGAAGAGGAGTCCTTGCTCCACAGCGCCCCCTCTGGCTGGATAAGCAGCCCCTGGGAACCCGGGACGGGGTCAGGGTGGGTAGGTGTGAAGGAGAGGCAGCCGCGTGCTGTAACGGTGAGGAGGCTGCAGCTCTGCTGCACAAAGGGGATCCTAGACTGCAAAGGGGTTTGATCTCAGCCTGTGGAGTTAGTTATACGGCACAACTTTGCACACACATGCACACCCAGCCTGGCACACTTGGGTGCATGCGCACACACACAGTTCAGGCGCTCCGTGGCTTGTCTGTCCTCTTCCCGCTCCCAAAGGGTTAACCAGGAGGGCCAGGTCTGGGGTGGGGGGCACTCTGTGTTGTGCCAGGGGGGCTAAGTGCTAGGTACCTGTGTGCCTGCACCTGGCAGCCGCTGCTCCCGGCTCAATCCGGCACACGGCATTCAGTCACCAGCCACTCACGTGCGCCTGTCTCCTAGACAGTGAAATATGGGCACAATTAGCCCGGATACAGTTCAATTATGATAAACAGCGCCTGCACCCTTTAAGCCGTGATTAAAAGGCCTCCCCCCTTTGATAGAGAGACCTAATTTCACATTATTATCGCCGCTGCTTGATTATAAAGCACTCCCTGGATTTACAGTTAAGAGATGGATGTGGAGGCTTCTTTATCATTTACACATCAGTAATGATGCAGCCACAACATCCATTTGCTGGGGGGGGGGGGGGGGGGGGCCACCTCCCCCGCCCGCGTGGCTACACCGCCCGCCCGCCCGCCGGTGTCATCCGGGCCCTGCCTGCCACATGCATGTGGGCAAAGTCACCCTTACGGTAACAGCTTGATGAATGGGCGCGCGCTAATGAAATGGAGACATCAAGGCGTTGGGTGCGGAAGAAAGACTGCTGCTGAGAGCCAGCGGAGCTGTCCCGGGGTGGAGGGAAGCGGGAAGAAGGATCGCCTCTCTGCCGTGTGCTGTCAAGGGAGAAATTACACATTTACTGTTGCTTTTTCTTAAGGAGACGGCCGCCATAGATCAAAACATGGATTTACAAGCCAATTTCCAACATGAAATATAGACACCAGGAATCAATTTAAGCCCTGCTTCCATTTTAGCAAACTCTGCCTGCATTTAGTCCCAGGTAAATAACAGGAGCCCGGCCTGGCCCCCAGCCCCCGTCTCCGGGGTGGAGGCTGTGTAGCTTGGGCGCCAGAATGCAGCTCCCAGCCAGCTGGCAAAGGTGAGGCTTGGTCCCGTTGCCATCGCACCGAAACCCCGAGCAAGCTTTGATGGAGCTGTGTCCTAGATGCCCTGGTGAGAGGCAAGGCAGGGAGCCACACACACACCCTGGGGCAGAGCTGGGCCAGCCTTTCTGCTCCTAAAGCAGCGGCTTCCTGGGACGGGAGCAGGCCAGGGTCGCCGCGGCCAGCAGCATCAGGGGAAAGGGTGGAGACAGATCTCTACCCGTTGGTCACTAGACTTTAGCGGCTGGGCCCTTGGCAAAGGGGAACTATTCCCGCGCTGCCCGGGCACCCTTGTCCTGGGTAGGCTCCACCCATCCCTTGCCGGTGCAGGAAGCCGCCACCATGGCCACAGCGAGAGGGTGCCTGGCACAACTGCTGCCGGCCGAGATGGCTCCGTGGAACCGGCTGCTGCTACGAGCCGGGCAGCCAAGCCCAGTTGTCCCCCAGGGCTTCCCCCCCTCCACACGTGAGTGCCTGTGCAGCCGTCACCATCGGCTGTGACCTGGGCCTGGCGCCAGCCTCTGGGAGGGAAGGGGAGAATTAAAGCCATGGAGCAGCTCTGGGCTTGGCATTGGGGCAGCAGAACCCCACCCCTAGAGACACTGGTCAGAGCCAACCCCTCATAGGGACCAGCGCTCTCTGCTGGGGCGTCCGCCTGCCTCTCCCCACTGGGCACAGCTGCAGGCTCTGAAATCTTCCTGCCGTTGCCTCTCTGGAATGCAGGCTTCCTTCCCCTCCCGGCAAGCAGCTTGGGATGAATTGCACCGGAAGCAGCCTGCCGCGTGGGAACCAGAGCCTCCTCTCCAAGGAGCCAGGAGATGCTGTTATTCTAGGGCTGCTCATTTCACAGACTAAGCATCTTGTGTGAATGAGCCATGGTCTGCCTTTAGCTCTGAAGCAAGGGGTTTCTCCCCACCCCCCGGTGTATCCATTGGCGGGGCCAGTGACGGGATCAGCCCCTGTCCCAACAGAGTCCCCAGACAGACAGGAGTTAGCCAGACTGACGGAGATCAACGTGGCTGCAGCAGGAACTGCAGCTGGGGGGGGTGGAGGGAGGTGATATCAGAGTGGGCTCCTGCCGCACCCACAGTCATCGAACAATTGCTCTTTTGCTAGGAAGGGCAGGACAAGAGGGAATGGTTCAGGCTATAGCAAGGGAAATTGAGAGTGACTCTCAAGGAAAACTCCCTGAATTTGTGGGATGGAATGGCCCATCCCCAGGGAGCCCACTGGGGAGTCTCCATTGCTGAAGGATTTTAAGAAGAGGATCAAGGAGCATCTGTCTGGGATGATCTGGTTCTGGCACATTCTGTGCCAAGCCAGGGACTGGGAGGGGCCGCGAGGGACACCATCTTCTTGTAGACTGTTATCTCACTCACACACACATGCACGTCCTCTTCTTTCCTCCAAGCTGAACACACCCAAATCCTTCAGCCTCTCCTCCGAGGGAAATGGCCATTGTAGTTTCTCGCCACTGCTCCCTCTCCAGCTTTCTCTAGATCCTTCTTGAGATGAGGTGCCCCAAACTGAATGCAGCACTCCAGCTGGGGCCCGAGCAGAGCAGCATCTTGTCTACGCTGCGTTAGCTGCCTTGGAGAACATGACGTTGCTGACTCGTGTGCAGCTAGTGAGCTACAACTACCCTGCGATCTCCCCACCGTACTGCTGCTGGGCCAGGAGTTATAGTCACCCCTATATAGACAGCCTCATCTTTCTCTTTATTGAACTTAATTTTATTAATTACAGCCCAGGATAGAATTTTCATCCTAGCCTCAAGAGTTTCTGCACATGACACAAAATTGGGAGGGCCTGCAAATGTCACAAGGAGACTCTGTTTCGGAGACTGTTCCTGCCTCCAAGTCATTAGTAAAAATGCTGAGCGGCACCAACCAGGGTGGAAGCTGCTGGAGCCAGGCTCCCTGGCTGGCGGGGACACATTCATCGTCTGTGCTAACGTTCAGCCAGTTACTTATACAACTTCCAGGCTGTCATGTTTCTCTAACTTCTTTATGAAAATAGCATGCAGAATTGTGTCAAAAGCCATACCAAAATCTAGGTAAATTATTATATCTACTGTATTATGTGTGCCTCTATAGTTAATGATTTATTATTATTATTATTATTATTATTTATTATGATAGTTAAGGCAGAGCTAACTTTCTTCACTGAGAGGTCCATTGAGTTCAATGGGATTCCCAGGGGCAATTTCCTCTGGGTTGCAACCCGCTGTTGATGGGGTTTTCTCATTGATTTGCCACAAATAGTGAAAGTGGTTTGCATAGAAGAGTTGGGAAATGCTCAAAGTACATGCCACTGTTCACAGATCGTGTAATGGATAGGTATAAGATGTTTAATTATGTTTTAGCGTACTGTCTGTATGCTTTAACCTTATTCTTATAGAGAATAAAACGGAAGATGTCATAATGCCTCTACACAAATCAATGGTGCGACCGCACCTTGGATATTTTGTGCAGTTCTGATCGCCCCATCTCAAAAAAGACACAGCGGAACTAGAAAAGGTGCAGAGAAGGGCAACAAAAATGATTAAGGGCATGGAAGGGCTCCCGTATGAGGAGAGGCTTGGTAGGTTGGGGCTGTTCAGCTTGGAGACGAGACGACAGAGGAGATAGGATAGAGGTCTATAATATCATGAGTGGTGTGGAACTAATAAACGAGCAGATATTTACCCTCTCAGCTAGTACTAGAACTAGGGGACACTCCATGAAACTCATGGGGGGCAAGTTTAAAACAAATAAAAGAAAATATGTTTTCACTCGGCGTATAATTGGGTTGTGGAATCTACTGCCAGAGGCTGTGGTAAGGGCCAGTACTAGAGCTGAGTTTAAAAGAGGTTTGGATAAGTTTCTGGAAGATAGGTCCATTAGCAGCTATTAGCCAGACAGGATCAGGGAACATGACAGGAGCTGGGGGGAAACAACAGGGAATGGATCCCCCATTGTGACCTGTTGGGTGCTTCTCCCAAGCCACCGTGATTGGCCACTGTCGGAGACAGGATGCTGGGCTAGATGGACCATTGGTCTGACCCAGT
>QEPC01012035.1:1985479-1997805 GCA_003113815.1 Sphenodon punctatus | reverse complement strand
GGGTGTGCAGAGTGCGGCTGTACAAGCAGGGTGTGAGAGGGGGTGTTCTCTAGCAATGTGGGTGTGCAGAGTGCGGCTGTACAAGCAGGGTGTGTGAGGGGGTGTTCTCTAGCAATGTGGGTGTGCAGAGTGCGGCAGTATGAGCAGGGTGTGTGATGGGGGTGTTCTCTAGCAATGAGGGTTGGAGAGCAGCTGTACGAGCCACGGGTTTGTGATGGGGCTGTTCTCTAGCAATGGAGTTGCAGAGAGCGCGGCTGTACGAGCAGGGTGTGTGAGAGGGTGTTCTCTAGCAACTCGGGTGTTGAGAGTCCAGCTCTATAAGCATGCTGTGATGTGTGGTAGGACGGGGATTTGTAAGACAGTTGTTTCCTGCCCTGGCGCGCACAGCTGATGTATCGGTCTCTCTTTCTCTTCTCTGCAGATGACTGTAAGAACATTGCTAACATTATGAAGACACTCGCTCACAGAGGCTTCATCTTCAAGCAGACCTCCAAGCCCTTTTGATCAGCGGGGCTGGCCGGACAGGGCTGCATGCGGCCGGCTCCTGCGATGCCGGGAGGACGGGCTAGAGCATTCAAACAGTGAATCAAGGACAGAGGACAACCAACCCCACAACTAATCGAGCTGTTCCGCCAGTAGAGGTTGTATATATGGAACGGGAATCTCTCTGTGTAGGCCTGATGTGACTGCCTCTTGGGGCTGTCCGGCCGCCTGCCTGGCCCGCAGCCCCCTCGGGCGCTCGCTCCACATCTTTAGAGACGTAGTTGTTTTTCTTTTGTTGGCTCCTGATTTCTCTCTCTCTCTCTCTCTCTCTCACCCCGGCGCCTGTAGCAAGGCCCCGGTGCCAGACAGGGCCACCACCCCCCGCCCTCGTTCTTTTATGTTGCGTCTTTTACACCCTGACGGCCGCTGTCGAGCTCCTTCTCGTGCAAAACTGCTACCGTGTCTCTTGCGCCAGGTTCTGCGTGTTGGCTCCATATTGACTTAGCAGCATCCGGACGCCCCCCCTTCCCCTTGGAGCGGCAGCCCTCTGCCCGGGTTCAAGCAACCCTAACCCATCGGTTCTCCCTGTATGTGACAGGACCCCGGCTCTTTCTGTTAGAGGTGAAGTGCCTGTATCCCCCACCCAGGCCAGAGACCCTGGAGGGCTCTGTTCAGCAGGGGGGACGTCCTGGAAGCGTCCCCCACTTGTGCCTCCACCCTAGGGGACAGGTACCCAGCCCTCCCCATGGCTGTAACCCCTTCCTGGCTGTCACAGGGACCCCACATGGCAGGCCCTCCTTTGCTGGCAGAGCGACAGTCTCTCCCCGCAGCCCCTGCCCGGCCTCGAGTGTTGCCACAAGCTCCCGGTGGCACGTGGCAGCAGCCGGCTTGCTGCCCGAGGCTGGTCTGGCCTTCCCCTCTAATTGGGTTCCCGTCTCCTCAGGCTGGGGCAGACTCCCCTGCCCAGCCCAGGCACTTGGCCTAGCCCCCTCCCCACTCCGAGTTCCTGCTGAACGGACCCCAGGCAGAGGGTCCCTGGCCCCATCCGCGTGGCGCTGAGAGGAGATACAGGCACTGGCCTTCCCGGTAAATACTGCATGGTGTGTGGTTGTTCCAGCGGATACCCAACCCGGCATCCTCATTGTCTAGTTATTCCCATCCTTGCTGTAAATGTGCCACATGAATAAAGTTTGGGGGAAAGGAACATGGCTGTGTGTGTGCATGGGGGGAGGGGGGCAGCTGGGCTTGTGGCGAGGGACGCTTCCTGCAGCAGGCTGGCAGACGGGAGGCAGTGCCAGGCAGCTAACCGAGCCCAGGGGGATGGAGGGGGCCTAGGGAAGTGCTTTCCTCCAAGTCTCCTGGCCAGCCCTGCCAAGCTGGAAGGGACTAGCTGCTCCCCATGAAGAGGGTCCTGCAGGTTTGTGAGCTGCTGCTCGAGGGTGGCGCTCATCTCCATGGGAATGTCTGGAAACACTGGTTGGCCCGGAAGTCCCCTCCCGTTGGTGCTCCCTGTACGGTCTGTGGCTCCCGCCTTGGAACAAGGGCAGGCGGTCTTGCTCATTCCGGCTGCTGCAAGGGTTCCTGGTATCTGGCCACATAAACCAGCACTCGGCTTTCCCTTCACCCTGCTCCTCCTGGCACCAAACCTGCCATGTGCTCATTCCAGTCTGCACCCCCGCGCCCACTGAGGCTGCCGTCTCACACACACACACCCCCATCGCTGCTGTCGTCAGGAGCTCAGCAGCCACTGGAGAAAACGGAGCCAGAGACAGGAGCTGCGGGAAGGAGGCCAGGCGGGCACGATACCTCCCCGAAGCCTTTTCCCCACCAGCGCATTGCAGCCCCATCCAGAAAGCTGCCAGGTAGGAGCGCAGCATGGGCCACTCTCTCCCTGCGCAGCAAAGCTCCGCCTTGGTGCAGCCATGGGGCTGTTGCCATCTTATGGGGCAGGGATTTCCACACCGCCCAGTCCCTCCTCCTGCACATGCAAGTTGTAGAGATTCCCCCAGCCAGCCCCCCCTCAGGAGCTGATCCATAGTTGCTGACCCTCTCCCGGCAGCTCAGGAAAAGCCGTGGGGTGCCACATTCCCTGACCTGGCAGCCCCCTTTGTCCTTGAACCCTGACCTGGTGGTTACTGGGAACTCTGAGCTTGGTGGGAGAGCCCTCCAGGATGGCAAACACTGGCTCCCACTGACTGCATTAAAGGGAGGATTCTTGAGGCTCTTCCTGCTCAGGTGGGGGGCGGGGAGACTGAAATGGGAGGGAGGGAAACAAGGGCCCCAATCCTGCAAACTCATGAGCACACACTACCCTCCGCAGGAGCCCACGCTCCGCTCAGTGTTGTGCGACTGCAGTAAATACACACACTATGAAAAGCTAGTCCCTAACCCCAGCTCAAGGGAGCAGGGCGCCTGTCGGTAGCAGGATGACTGAGGCTCTCATGCAATGAGCGTTGTCTCGTTTCTCTGTGGGACTCTGGGCACTGCCCCCCCAAGCCTGTGGGGACTGAAGGAAAAGGAAGAGGCGGCCGCTGACCAGGTTCCAACTTATAGCTTTTCCCCTCGGGCCTAGAGCTCTCCCTGAACAGCTGCAGGCGGCCGGCCCCGGCTTCTGGGAGTAAAGCGTTCCTGCAGGGCTGGGGGGTCCTGTGGCCTCGTAGAGCACGGGGTGGGGGACACGGCCCAAGCACCGGGGCAGCCTTGGATTTTAGTTGCATGTGCTGTTTCCGCGATGCTTGGGCCCCACTTCCTAACTGCTCCCCTTAGTGGGGTTGAGCGGGGTAAAGCGGAGGCTGGGGCCACTAAGGGACCCGCAGTGCAGAACGCGGGAGCAGCCCCCCTGGGGCCGCCTCTGCAGGCAGGGGAGGTGCCATGGTTCCTGGGTGCCCAGCGTGGCAAGGGGGCACCCCATAGCCCCCAGGGACGTGAGCAACTGTGCGTTAAACGGGTTCAAAGGTCACGGGCTTTTCACGGCTCCCTCTGTGTAATCACCTGATCAGCTTTATTGACCCGGTGTCGATGGAGTCGTCTAATTAGTTTTCTATGAAAACGAAGAACTTGGCCTTTGACCTCTCCTCCTGCCGGCAAGAATGTAAATCAAAGGGCGGTGTCACACGCCATCGATTCCCAGCTACACTTGAGTGGGGAGCTGGGCTGTCCCAGCTGGGGGTTCACAGCCCGGCTCCCCCCTTGCTGATGGGTTTTGGGGGAGGGGGAGAGCCAGGCATGTAGCAGCAGCCAGTCCAGCCCTGCTAGCTCAGCGGAGCCATGACGGGAACCGCCCCATTGGGCCAGCACAAGCAGCAGCCCCAGCCGAGGGGGGAGAGAGAGCAGCCTGCACTGCTGTGTCCCAGCCACGATCCTAGTGCCCCGAGTGCAGGGTGCAGAACCCAGCCCATCCAGGCTCCTCCAGACACCGAGACAGTAGCAGCCCCGGGAAGGGGCCAGGCTGGGGCTGAGTTGAGAGCCTTGACCTGCTCTGACGTGCAGGCTCTCCAGCCCTCCCGAGCAAACCTGCTGCTCTCCCAAGCTCTTGGGGGGTCCTAGCCCAGGGGAGACACGGCTGCAGGAGCAGAAGTGGGAGAGAGGCCCCCAGCACAGAGCCAGGAACAGAGCAGCTGCAACGCTTCCCCACAGCAGAGCTCGGGGGCAGGCGCTGCTCTCCCGTTGGCCACGTGGCCACCGCTAGAACCAGTCACTGCCGGCTTCCTGCGCCGGCCAGGCAAACAGCAGTCCAGGCGCCTCGCACCGGCGCAGGAGTCGCTATGCAGGGGGAGGCGCGGCTCACAAGGCCCCAGCAAGCAACCAGAGAGAGAGACACCCCTCACCATGCCCCGTGACTGCTCCACCCCCATTGATCAGGGCAGAGGACTTGGGGATCAGGTTCTGTATTTACAGGGTTTGTACAAAAACGGGCTGGGTAGAGAGTGGCTAACATGACAATGTCCAGGAGAGGTGGATGACCGGATCCTCCCCCGGGAGCTGACGCAGGGCTCCCATCCCGACCAGCCTTCAGGGCTTCTTCACCTTCTTAACGGACGAGGAGCTGGAGGCTGATTCCCTTCGCTTTCTCTGCTCCAGCCGAAAACAAAACAGAAAGGGGGAGGGGGGGTGTCAGCAAGGCTCAGGAAACAAGGCTGATAGACCCACATCTCACAGCCCCTCCCACCTAGGGCAGGACACGGGCTCCCAGTGAGGCCGATCTGGCTGCTGCAGGGGACAGACAGGTGTCTGCCGCTCTCCAGCACCTACCCCTGTCGCTGATCTTGCCAGCAAAGGGAGGGGGCGCCCTCTGACCCCACGGAGCCGAGAGATGTGGGCAGCTTGGGCCCAGCAGGATTCATGGCAGCTACACTGCTGGGCTGGCCCCTCAGCTCCCCAAAGACGAAATGAGGAGGGGCCCACCGTTGTTCCCCTCTCCCTGCCCCAGCGAACCCATTGTCCCCATAAGGCAGACACGGTTGCGGACAGAGACGCTGCTCTCTCTGCAAAGCCACCCAGGAGCAGACAGATCCCAAGGGCCAGAGTCTCTTCCAAAAATGGGGCTTGGCCGCTTTTGTGAAACTGGCCCCTTGTATGACTTGCCCAAAGTCACTCCTGGAGCAGAGGCCTCCTGGGTTCCAGCCCACAAGCTCTACCCCCTCACGGGCAGGGGTGGGCGAGTATGGGGGAAACTAACCTGCCCTATCAGCAAGGAGCACTGGGCTGCACAAGAGCCCAGGAGCAGCTGGAGGTTGTAAAGCCTGCTGGGGCGGAGCTTGCTGGGGCAGAGGCTGCAGAAGCAGCCGGAGAGGCCAAACCATGCATGCTTGCCCCAGGCTGGATAGGCCAACATCTGGCTCCAGTCCCTCCCCCAAGTACTGGAGGAGTGAGCTCGGGGAGGGCAGGCATGCGAGGACAGGGGATGGATCCAAAGCACAGATCAGGGCTGGGGGCCCTTCCCCATGGCCTTGGGGGAGGGAGGGAGGGCACGGCCCCAGCCCAAAGCTTCCTGTGGGGTGGGAGGCAAGCAGCTTCCCCTTTCTCCCCTTCACAGCAGACGGACCTCGCTGATGGGGAGCCGCTGTGGGCTGAAGGGGCCAGAGGTTCATCGCGTGCCATCTCCCGCCCCGGGAGCACAAGCAGCCCAGCAGAGGGATTTACCGCAGGGCTGCCTCCCAGCATCCCACTAAGTGGGGACGTCAGAGCACCGTCACCGTGGCACCCTATAAAATAACAAAAAGCCAACGGCCCCTTTAAAAGCCAGCCCAGAAGCACCCCGCCCGCCCGCCCAGGAACAAAGGAGCTGGGCCTCCCGGAGAGGCGGGCGAATTAACAGGGACGAGCACGGGGGTTTGATAATCTTTTGCCATATAAAGACCCATCTTTCAAATATGTCACAAATTCATATTAATCATGTTCCTGGCTCGGCTTCGCCCGTTGCCCAGGGCAAGAACGGGAAGTGTCTGCTTAAAAAAAAATGTTTTACATGATAATTTAGAAGGGCCTCCGAGTCCAGTTCTCTTTTAATGGAAGGGAATGATTTCAAAATGAGAATTTTATATATACACACGCACACGCCCCGGTGCAGAGAGAGAGAGAGAGAGATTAGAATCCTGCTCTCCCTCTCGCGCTAAGAGCACGATTCTAACTCTATCTGGAAAGGACGTTTGATGTTAACAATGTAACTTCGAGCTTTCATGCCGGCTCAGAAAACAAGAAGTCAGCAGGAGTTCAGATAAAGGAAGCTTAAAAGTCAAATAATTCCGACTCTGAACCCGAGACTTCTTAGACTTGAGGTCTTTTCCTTTCCCCATTAATGGGCTGACTTGTGAGCTCAGGAACAAAGTGCTGCAATGTGAAGAATTCGGAGAGTCAACTCATTACGGATCAGCGAGTGGAGTCTGAGTCGCACAAATCAAAAGGTTCTAATCTGGAGTAAGTGGCTGAACTTCGCCTCGGAACTAATTTGTTCCAACTTTGGCTCACCTTTCACCCCCAAAGGCCTGGAAGTGAAGTCCCTGCCGGGGTCAGAGGAACACCGGGGGGCGGGGGGGGGAATGCGTTGGCTTTGAGTGGTCAGTGAGGGATGCCACGGAACAAGGCTCCTGGTGCAGCAAGACCATGCGGGGGTACTGCCCGCTCTCGGGGTCTTGAAGACCCCTCGGTGGCGCAGATCTGTTCAGCAGAAGCCAAGCTACAGGGGGCTTTAGCTCCTAGGAACTGGTCATCTTGGGGGGTGGGATGGTGAGCACAGATGGGGCTCCCCCAGCCCCTGAAGGGGAGGCAGGCCCAGCCCAGAGCTTCCCAGGCCTGGGGGGAGCAAGAGCCCTGCTGGGAAGGCTCGTGGAGGGGAATCGGGGGGGGGGTGCGACCTCCCCCAGGGGGCGGGGTCTCAGCTCCATGCCGACATGCCTTAGTCGCCTCTGGCAAGGGCGGGCAGAGGGGACTGGCAGGCAGGACTCCAGGCTTGAGTCCCTGGTTCTGCTGCTGGCACGACCGCCTGCTCTACGCTCCCCAGGCTAACGACAGCAAGCCTGGCCCAGCGCTCCCAGCCCTGCAGGCAATGGGATCCCTGGGGGGCAGCGTGAGGCTTCCAGATGGGGGCAGCAAGAGCCGGGAGCCCATCCCAAACAGCAGCCTGGCCAGGTGCCCCTCAGCCCCGCCCCCTCTGCAGCCAGGATGGAATTCTTCCCCCTCCAAAGGTAGCATAAAATGGTCACAGTGTGAATGCGCTTGACCTTTTGTCTTGGGCTAATCTAATTGTGTCGTCTCTGTGTAATCAGCCGGTAAAGGTCAGAGCTGTATTTAACATGGGGGCCTTTAGGTACCGAATTTGCCTTGCAGTGAATTAACTTGATTATATTTCTTTCAAATATGTCAGAGCCCAGGTCAAATTAACCCCCTGTGCGCCACGGCGCTGCGTCCCCCTTTGTTCCCCTCACAGGCAGCAGCAGGGCTAGAGACACGCACACCCAGACATGCTGTCCCTAGGGGTCGCTGGGGGTCGGACAGGACGGGACCGGAGGAGCGTGCACGCTCCCCACGGAGAGCGGAGGAAATCAAGGCTTCCCAGTGAGTGGAGCCGCCTCAGCACCCCCCTGCCCTGCACCAGCATGACATCGTCACCCCCATCCAAATGAATGGGTCGCCTCTGCCATGGACAGAGAAGGGGCTCCCAGCCCCCTGGAAGGCGCTTGGTGGGGGAGCAATAGAAGGGTGCGCCACAGCTCTTGGGGGGGGCCCAGAGCTGCTCGGTACGGAAGAGACCGGAGGGTGAAAGAACGGGCCTCGTCCTGGTGTGGTCTGGCCTCTGGAGAGATGCAGGCAACACCCAGCCCCCATAGGCCTCGGTCTCCCAGCACGCCCCCCCCCCTTGAAGCCCTGGCTCTATCAGCCCCCTTCTGGCCGGCCCTTCCCACCCCAGCGACACACACAGGCGGCCAGGCTACCCACAGTGCTTTGCGGTTGGGGGGAGGCGGTGACACCGACCCACGCCACGTGCCCGGGGACAGGGGACGGTGTTGCCCCGGATGCTCCCCAGCGCCACTCACCGAGTTGGGGGTGAGCGGGGCGCCCACCACATCTATGATCTGCTCTTTGCCATCGCTCTTGCCCTCCTCGGCGCCAAGGCCTGCCTGCCCATCGGCGTGGGCACCTCCTTCCATGCTGCCTCCGGTGCTGGCCCCGCCCGCCTTGGCCAGCGCCTCGTAGCGGTGACGCAGCATCTGCAGCTCGTACTCACAGTTGGCGAAGGCCTGTTTGAGCTCGTAGAGCAGCACCAGGTCGCTGCGCAGCTCATTGAACATCTGCACAATCTCCTCTGTCGGCATCGGGTTCAGGTCTGGGGGAGCAGGGAAGGAGAGCGTTCGGGAATCTACTGCTGCCCAGACAAGGGGGGAGCTGGACGCCTTCCACCAAGGGCTGCTGAGAGGCCAGCGTGCTGCATGCGGAGCCAGCACAGCTGGAGGGTCCCAACACAAGAGCATCTCGGCAGAGTCAGCTGCCCTCTCTGGGCCAGGGCATGTCCAAGGCTGCTCTGGGCACAGGAGGGGGCGTCTCCCCCTGCCTAGGGTTCTGACACCCCCAGGGGGGAGCTCCTGACCCAAAGAGCTTATGGGGAGAGGACGCCCTCTATCCCTCACCCACCCAGCCCTTTGCCCTGCTGCCCCCTAGAATCCCAGAGAAATCCCTCTGGAGGTGTCGCCTCTGCGGGCATGCAGGGCGGCCCCAGGGCTCAGCACCCCTCACCCACTGCCCGCTCCAGAGAGATGGGGCCCTGTTGTTTCAGCTGCCCCTGGGCCACTTCCAGCAGCCAGTCCCCCTTGGCGCCCACTTCTCCCGGACCAGCTCCAGCTCCTTTGAGGGGGACAGCAGCTACACACGGCCCCCTTGTTCTGCAAAGTGCTGCCTAGGAGGCTCCCAGAGGCAGCCCTGGCCCTGCCGTCAGGGAGTGAGAGGCCTCCGCTAGCCCCAAACCCGCTGCTCCTTGGGAAGGTGCGGGGGGGGGGGTGCTGTAGGCTGTACCCGCAGACCCAGAACTGCGCCGGGCCGGCCTCCTCCGGCTACGGCAGCGCACTGTTCACCCCAAGCCCATCCTGCCCTCTGCCACCCGGAAAGGGCTGTGTTTGCTGGGGCCCAGAGCGTGGGATCTGAGGGGTGGTCAGTGCCTTCCGGACTCTCAGTAAATTAGGAGGAAAGGAAGCTTGAAAGCCAGGCAGGGCAGCCCGAACAATGCGCCTGTCATGGCCGCTGACACACTTAGCGCTGCCTCTCCGGCACGACGGAGCTTTGCCTTCGGAATAAGGCGCCGCAGCTGCCTTGCTTGAAAACCCAAAGAGAGACAAAAGGCCCCTTTTCAAACATTTTTCTACTGGGAGGAAATAATTTTTTTTTAAAAAAAAAACCAGCGCATCTTGTTCTGGCTTTTACCCTCCTCCCTTTTTCTTTTTTTTAAAAAACACATAAAATATTATTTTAAAACCCATTCATATCATGTTATTCAAGCCACTGGCTGTATTACTAGGGGGAAAAAATAGCCCATCTCAAGTACAAAGGCTTTGCTCTGTGGGTCTCTCTCTCCAGCGTGCCCTCTCTACTCACCTACTCCGAGTTCCATCAGCATCTGCTCCAAGGCTTTAATCTTCTTCTGTCCCACCGAGCTTGGCAGTTTCATCTGGAACACAAAGGTAGGAGAACCACACAGCTCAGAGTTAGCCCTGGCTCACAGCCGCCTAGTTCAAAAGGCAGGAGCTTTGCTTTTTATAGAGCGGAGGGAAAAAAAAAAGCCCAGGAGAGAAAGGAAAATCAAGTGTTGGGAGAGGGAGGCAGACAGGGCTGAAAGTTTTCAGAGTGGGTCTGAGGGCAAGTACTGAAAAGCACGGGCGACAGGCCTTTTATTTCTCCTCCACCATGTGTGCAGAGCCACGCTGCTTTGCAGCTTCCGTCTCTCACTGAATTAACAACAAAAGTTGGGCTCTGCTTCACACTCACTCCCGTGGTGCCGGCCCATCAAAGGGCTCATTGCCACAGCAGCTAATGTGCAACACTGCCCTACTTTAGACACTTTCGCCAGCCTGATTAGACTCGCGCGCGCACCGACTCACTTCTCCCTTTAGCTGCCGAGCCCCGGAGCTGCGGGATTCATTTACAGAGCCGGCTTTCCAACAAAGGCAGGAGAGAGCCATCGCAGTTCCTCGACTGGCGGAAGTGCGAACACACAGCCACATCGGAGCAGAGGGGCTAGGCGAGTAGGGAGGCAGGAGATGGGAGGGATTAGTGCTCAGACCTAGCATCCATTCAGAGACTGCCATAAACACCTGGCCTGGGAAAGGGGGAAAGGGAGCCCCCCAGGGCGGAGGAGCAGCCACGCCTGGGCATTGCCGTTCACAACACCCAGTCTTGCCCCAAGGCTCCCCCTTATCTGCCTGCTGTACCCACCAGGTGTCTCTTGCTTTCAATTGTAAGCTCTCTGGGGCAGGGACTGACTCTGGCCTCTGGTCTGGGGCTGGTTGGAGCTGCCAGGATGAAGACTATCATTGCCTCCCCTGCCGGGAGCTGAGAAATCTGTCCCTCTCCATGATGCACGCACACAAGACAGGTTCACACACACGCCTTCAACCCAATGGACCGACTGTAGCAGCGGCGGCAGGATCTCCATGGGTTCTTCTCTCCAGGCTGCCAGAGTCAGCCCAATCACTGGAATTTGTTGACATGCTAGGGATATGCCGGGACCACGAATTAGCAGCAGGGAGTGGTGCCTTCTGGTCGCGGCTAATCTCGATCCAACTCCAACTCAAGGATGTGAGAACCGGTCTCAAATACTGACGAGTCATTGCTCTGCGCTGCCGTTGCGGGAGGGGCCAGGGGCAGCCAGGTTTAAAGACTCAGGGATGAGGATTTCAGTTCAATATTTGGAAGCAAAGCTGCACTTTGCTGGAGGACTTTCTAACAGAGCCACACAGCGGCCAGGGACGGTTTAGCCGGCTGCAAGCTGAGCCTGGGGAGGAGTTTATTTAGCAGCACAGAAAGGGGGAGGGCCGTCGGCCCAGGGCTGCGATCCAGCCCCCTGGCTGCACCATTCAAGAAGAAGCCAAGCCTATCACCAAAATCTGCCACAAGTATAAACCAGGTCAGACCAGAGCGCACCGGGAACAAAGAAAAATACCAGTATCTCAAAGGAGGGAGCCGCACCCACGCTGCAGGGGAGGCGAGTCGCCTGCCAGTGTCTGCCCCCAGCCCAGAATCTATACATGCAGCCCTGCGGCCGGGCACCCAACACTGAGTTACGGAGAGGACGTGGGGGGAGCACTGGAGACCTGACAGCACAGAAGAGCTGAGTTTGGACCAGCCCAGGGGAGATGGGAGCCTCTCCTGGACACCACCGCCTCCTCTTTCACCTCCCCCCACCACAGGTGACATCAGAGCCACAATCTTCCAGCCACCAGAGATCAACCCCATCCTCTCTCTTTCCTAGCCCAAGGAGCAGCACACTCTGCCCCCAGCTCGAGCCTCTGCAGGCTCCCCTAATGAAAGCGTGCGCAGCGTGGAGAGCAGGGGTCCCTCCAATGGTCACCGGTCTCCCCCACTGGCAGACCAGCTGGAAGCAGGCGTCTCCTGGAGCTGTACAGTTATCTAGTCCAACTCCCGGGGGGTTCCAGGGCCCTCCAGCACCGCAGGAAGAGGGTTGTCCAGGCTGCTTTTGTCCAAACAGAGCTCTGAAAGGACGGTGAGGACAGCTGTCTGTCCGCCCACCTCCAAGTAATCAAGGCCCCGGGAAAGGGCTGGCCTTCACAGCACAGCTGTTGATATGGGCAACAGTGATCATACTATAATCAAATCTGACACTCACAGGAGGGGAAATGCCAAATAAAACCACTGCGGTAACATATAACTTTAGAAAGGGGAACTATGTAAAAATGAGGAAACTAGTTAGAGGGAAACTTAAAGGATCAGTTGCAAGAATTAAATGTCTACAGGCAGCGTGGAGACTATTTAAAAACACCCTCTTGAAAGCTCAGATTAAATGTATTCCACAAATTTGAAAAGGTAGGAAGAGGATCAAACGTCTGCCTGTGTGGCTAAATGGGGAGGTGAAGGAGGCTATTGGAGCCAAAAAGGCATCCTTTAAAAAATGAAGAGTCCCAATGAGGTAAATAGGGAGGAGCATAAGCGTTGCCAGAGTAGATGTAAAGAGTTAATACGGCAGGCAGACAAAAAGGAATTTGAGGAGCAACTTGCTAAAGATGCTAAAACTAATAATAAAAACTTTTTCAAGTGCATCAGAAGCAGGAAGCCTGCTAGAGAGTCAGTTGGGCCGTTAGATGACATGGGGCTGAAAGGGGGGCTTAGGGAAGAAAAGGACA
>QEPC01012035.1:1938723-1967122 GCA_003113815.1 Sphenodon punctatus | reverse complement strand
GAGTCTAATATTGGAACACAAGTGAGCTACAAGAGCCCTCAAGCTCTTGCGAACCCAGAGAGTAAAGAGTCTGTAAACGGGAAGGATCGGGCCCGTGTGTGACAAAGGAGTTTCATTGTGGCACACTTGAATTAGCCAGAGAGAGAAACTGATTCAAGAGAACTGTGCGCAAGGGAAACTGAGTCACTCAAACCCAGTAAAGTGGGGGGTGCGGACCCCCAAACCCGTGACAGAAGTCTCCCCCGTTATTAGTGACATCCGACCTCCTTTGGCTCCATCTGCGCGGAGTCTGGGGGTGCTCCTGGACTCACGGCTACGCCTGGATTCCCAGGGGTTGGCTGTGGCCAGGGGCGCCTTTTGCCAATGGCATCAGGTGAAGGTCTCGGACTCCGATCTCGCCACTCTCATCCATGTGTCGGTCACGTCACAACGCGCTCTACGTGGGGCTGCCCATGGCGACGGTTCGGACGCTAGTGCAGAATGCGGCGGCCCGTCTCCTCACTGGGACGGGCCGCAGGGAGCACTAACACCGGCGCTCCGAGCACTGCACCGACTGCCTATTGTCTTCTGGGCCCAATTCAAGGTGCTGGTGTTGACCTTTAAAGCCCTTCACAGCCTAGGCCCTGCTTATCAGAGAGATCACCTCACCCCCTGTGTGGCCCCCGGGCTTGTCCGAGGCGCCCTCCTGGCAGTCCTGCTTTATTGGCGAGTTCGGACGGACAGCAAGGCAATCTGGGCGGCTGCACCGCCGCCCTGGAATTCCCTCCTGGTGGAGGTTCACCTCAGTCCCAATTGTCTCACCTTCCAGCAAAACTGTCAGACCTGGCTCTACCGACAAGTGTTGGGGGGGAGGAGGAGGGGTTAGTTGGGGGGGGGGGGTGTTTTACACACAAGTCAAAGTTTTTTAGTGTAGTTTTATACAGTTGTTATGTGTTTTGTATTTATATTGTAATTGTGGTTTTATTTATGATTGTAAGCCACCCAAGTCACTTACGCGAGGGGGGAGGGCAAAAAAAATGGGGAAAATAAAAATAAATAAATATCTTGAATAATTTTGTGTTGTCTACACATTTCGCCACCTCACTCGTCACCCCATTTTCCAGATCATTCATTCATGTTAAACAGCCCTAACCCGGTACTCTCCCCAACTTGAGAAACGACCATTTATTCTTACCCTTTGTTTCCTGTCTTTTAACCGACTACCAGTCCATGACAGGACGCTTCCTCTTATCCAGCACTACGAAGCTTGCTCACAAGTCTCTAGAGAGGGGCCTTGGCAAATGCTTTTGGAAAATCCAAATATACTATAATCAACTGGATCACCCCTAGCCACGTGCTTGCTGACATTCTCCTAAACAGTCTAATAGATTAGCGAGGCCCGACTTCCCTTTGCTAAAGCCAGGCTGGTTTTTACCCATCAAATCACACTTGTCAATATGCCTAGTCATTCGGTTTTTATCTATGGTCTCCACCCGTTTGCCCGGTACTGATGTCAGGCTGGTCTGTAGTTTCCAGGGTCACCTCTGGAGCATTTTTAAAAATTGCTGTTACATTTGCTAACTGCCAATCTTCTGGCGCAGAGGAGGATTTTAGCGAGAAGTTTTAGATATTTATTTATCAAATTGAGTGCCCTGCCCCTCCTGCCATAGGCAGCCCCCGGGCAGCTTACAAGAATAAAAACACGTATACAATTCGCATGGGTCCCTGCAGACAACAAAACAATGAGTAAAAGGGGAGCATCACCTCCCCCAGAATGAAAATCTCATATATAAATAATATGTATCAATAATATTTATTTTTATTTATTTATTTGAATGGTTTTCCTACCCCGCCCCTCCTGCCATAGGCAGCTCGGAGCGGCTTCCAACAACAACTACTAGATAAAACCACAATAAAGCTAAAACCATATTTAAAACACTAATCCGTTAAAACCGTTCATAAAAGGAGGCCAAAATAACCCACAACCCCCCCCCCCCCCCACCCCAAACCCGACCCCCATCGGAACCCCCCTAGACTCACCCCCTCGCCAAACGCCTGGCGGACCAGCCAGGTCTTGCACGTTCTTCTAAACGAGGGGAGATCCAGGGCCAACCGGGTCCCCACCGGCAGGGAGCTCCGCAGCCGTGGTGCGGCCACCAAGAACGCCCTCCCCTGCATGGCCCCCCGAAGAACTCAGGGGACCTCAAGGAAGGAGGGCGTCCCCAGGCGACCGCAGGGGTCGAGCCAGGACCCGGGGAGTGAGGCGGTCCCGCAGATAGGTAGGACCTAGACCATTTAGGGCTTTATAGGCAAAGTGCCAACACCTTGAATCGGGCCCGGAAAATGATCGGCAGCCAGTGCAGAGAATGGAGAACCGGTGTAATGTGCCCTCGGGAGACGGGCCGCCGCATTCTGCACCAGCTGCAATTTCCGAGCCGTCGTCATGGGTAGCCCTGTGTGGAGTTGGTTACAGTCGTCTCTATATATTACTGACAGCAGCCCAACCATTTCACATCTGGGTTCTTTCAGTACCCTTGGGTGACTTGCTTCCGTTAATACGGACCTCTTCTGTCGTGATGCTAATTCCAGATAATTCATTGCGAACAAAAAATAGTTCTGGGGTGGGTATCACCCCAACATCCTCTGCAGGAAAAACTCATGCCAAGAACTGATTTAGTTTCTCAGCAATGGCCTTGCCATCTCGGAGCATCCCCTTTATTCCCTGGTCACCTAGCGAATCCACTGCCTTTCAAGTAGGTTTCCTGACTCTGATGTACTGGGGGGGAAATGTTGGTACTGGATTTTGCGTCGTTAGCAACTTGTTCCTCAAATTCCTCTTGACTTGCCTTATCATGGTTTTACACTTTCTCTGCCAGCGTCTATTGATCGCATTTGTAATACTTTTCCATTTTCTAAAGAACAATTTTTTGGCTCCGATAGCCTCCTTAATGTTCCCATTCAGCCATGCAGGCATTTGTCCCGTTCTCTTCCTGTCTGTTTTGATTTGTGGTCTACATTTAATCTGGGTGTCTAAGATAGTAGTAGTTTTTAAGAGTCTCCATGCTTCTTGCAGGCCTCTGACCCTTGCAGTTCCCCTTCCCCTTCTTGAAGTTAAACACCCTTGCGGCAGACGTATTTGGTAATCTCTCTCCTAGCAGCATGTTGAACTGAATTATATTGTGATCACTATTAGCAAGTGGCTCTGCCACTGTTACCCCTTCCACTAGGCCCTCTGCTCTGGTTAGGACAAGATCTAAAATCGCTTCTCCTCTTGTGGGTTCCAAGACAAGCTTCTCCAGGAAGCCTTAGTTTATGGAATCTAAGAACTTGGTTTCTGCAACACACCCCGGAGAGGATACAGTCAACGTGAGGGTAGTTAAAATCCCCCATTATTATTGTGCTGCCTACATTTGTAGCCTCCGTTGGCATTTCACAGTCACTGCCGGCATAAGAGGGATCTGGTCAGGGGATCAATAATATAGCCCCGCTGCTATCCAGTCTCTGTTTAAACATGGAATTTCTGGGGGAGAGTTTCTGTCAGCACCGCTGCCTTGAACATACAGGGCTATTCGACCCCAGTACAATTCATTCTGTCACTATCCCAGCGTCCCACTGATTGTCCTCATTCCACCATGTTTCGGAGATGCCGGTTATATCAATGTCTTCACTTAAAGCCAAGTTCTCCAATTCCCCCGTTTCACTTTGGAGGCTTCTGGCAACATCTAAAGCATTGAATACCCTGGGGCTTGTGATTGCAGATTTTGTTTATTTTGGAAGTATTCAACTCTGCGTCATACTGATGCCCACCTGATCTCTCTCAGACTCTTCCTTAGCCTCTTTACTGGAATACACTAGATCGCTACTAAGAGATGACATCCCCTTGGGCCGCCTCCGTCTGAATCGCGTGCTCCACAGTAGCGGTCAGCTTTCCCCCAGGCTTTAGTTTAAAAACTCCTACCACCACCTTTCTGATTTTTAGCGCCAGCAGCTGGGTTACGGTGAAGCCGCTCCTGCCTCTATAGGCTCCTTCTCCCCCCCCCCCCCCCGAGGTTCCCCAGTTCCTCCTCTCTGCACCACCGTCTCATTGAGGTACTGGAGCTCAGCCTGCCTCTGGGGTCCTGCGCATGGAACTGGGAGCACCCTGGGGGTTCTGGATTTCAACCGCCTTCCTAGAAGCCTACGTTTAGCCTCCAGAACCTCCTTTCCACCCCTTTATCCAAGTCACTGATAAAGACGCTGAACAGCATCGGACCAAGGACAGAGTCCTGTGGGACCCCACTCGATATCGGACTCCCCCCAGCTTGATGATGAGCCATTCATAATCACTCTGACAAGCCTGCAAAGTGTGGGCTGGCTAAAGAACCGTACTCAATGAGAATCTTGTGTGGGACTCTCACAAACACCTTGCTGAAATCGAGATCTATTATGTCCATAGCGTTCCCCTCATCCTCTAAATTAGTTACTCTATCAAAGAACCAGACAAGATTAATGTGGCATGATCTGTTCCAGACGAGTCCACGTTGGCTGCAAGCAATGACTGCGCTGTCACACAATCTTAGAGTTGGAAGGGGCCTCGAAGGACAGCTAGTCCACCCCCGGCATGGCTGCAGGACTACAGCTATAACATCCCCAGCAGTGTCATCAAAGTGCTGACAGACTGACCATTTTATAAGCCGCTCTAGTATTTTTCCAGGTACTGAAGCCAGGTCAATGGGTCTGTCTTTTCCGGATCCTCCTTTCTCCCTTTTTTAAAAGACAGAGACAACGTTTGCCCATCTGTTCTCAAAGACAATTGACAGAGATTCTGAGAGTTCATTCAACACCTTGGGATGAAATTAATCCATACTCTAGGGTGTTACTGAATTATTATTACTACTACTAATTATTATTATTAGCAAGCATTTATATAGTGCCAGCAATGTACCTGGCGCTTTACACAGTCGTTGAATCGACAGGGTCCCTGCCCTAGGGCTTACAGTCTGAGAGGCAGGGGGGTTGGTTAATGTTTCCTTGCATTATCATCGTAAGGTCTAGTCACTGAAGTCCCCAGACTACATTCAGATGGAGGTCCAGGTGAGAGTAAGGCTCAATATTAGAGCCTTACTCATCAGGGATGTTCATCTCCGAACCAAGCATGAGAGAGTCAAAGCATTTAACAGTAAGATAAATCCAAACACACTAGATCTGGAACCCAACCTCAGCTCTGCTTTGTAGCAACATCTGGAGCAGCCTCTGCGGTCCGCTAGGGGCGCCCTTCGCGAGGTCCCCTGTGTGGCCCAGGGGGCACTATGGAGAGGCTACACCGAGGCTGTGGAACTCCCTCCCACTGGAGGCCCGGGTGGCCCTGGATCTCCCCTCCTTCCGTCGTATGTGTCAAATCTGGCTGTTCCACCTGGCTTTTGGCGAGGGAGATGGGGTGTAGGGTAGGATGGGGGACAGTTTTGGTTTTGTGCCTTCCTTTTTATTGTATTTTATGGTTTTATTGATTTTATATGTTTTAACATTATAAGCCACCCCAGACAGCTTGGAGCAGGAGGGGCGGGGAATTAAATGATTTTATAAATAAATAAATAAATACATAAATAAATCATATGCCGTGGGATCACAAGGTATTTTAGTTCGTGACAAGAAATATTTTCAATTATTGGCCACTTTTTCCTGGTTTGTATTATTTATTTATTTTAGTAACAAAAACCCAGCACATAAAATCTTCCCGTTCTGAAAAACTCATGAAGAACTGCCCTTTTCCAAAATGGTCACCAATGGCCGCGGTTTCCAACCAAAGAGAATCCAAGTGTCACTGAGACAAGATGGCGGGGCAACCAGATGAGGCGGGAAATAGTAGTAGCGGCCATCTTGCTGAGAGCAGCCTGTGGTCTCGTTCCCACTGAGAACTGAAGATGGAAGTTCTTTGTGATGGTCTTCAGCTTCTGTCAAAGAGGAAGCTTCTATTTACGGAGAATAATTAAAGAGAGTGACCATTAGACCTCATCTTCTCCCCCTCAGTTAGCCTATGTAAACTATTTCCCAGTGACCTTTGCCGGGTTGGAAGGTTGAAGAGTCTACAGGATTGTCATAGCGTCTACAAAGTGCCGTCCGGCGGAACTCTCCTGGATGGTAAGTGGCCTGGTAAATCTGGGTTGTCTCCACCTGGAGTTAAGAGTCACTACCTGTCCGCTGTGACGAGTTTCCCATCTACTTCGCAGATAAAGTTGCTCGTATTTGGCTCGGCTTGGGAACTGCTAATTTGAGTGGAGAGTCAGCGTTTGGGTTTGGGGAAGTTTTGTCATGGTCAGTTTGCTTGGATCAGCTTCAATGAGTCTTGCCCACGGATGCAGAGGCTGCGCTTGGAGCAGTGCGGGCCATCAGCTGTGAATCGGATCCGTGCCCGTCCTGGCTGGTGAGCTAGCCAGGAGACTTTGGGGCCGTTGCTGGCTGGGGTTGTCAATACCTCCCTTTGGGAGGGCAGGGTGCCTGACAGCCTCAAAATGGCGGTTGTCTAACCCCTACTCAAGAAACCATCCCTTGACATTGACTCCCCTGCCAGCTATCGCCCCATCTCTAATCCTACCCTTTTAGGGAAGGTTATTTCAACGAGTGGTTGCCTCACAGCTTCAAGCATATCTCAATGCTACTGGATTCCTGGGCCCGTGTCAGACAGGATTGCATCCTGCACATGGCACGGAGGCTGCACTTGTGACCTTGGTTGATGATCTCGGTTCGTTTTGTTAGATCTTTCAGCGGCCTTCAATACAGTTGATCATGGGGTGTTGTTGTCGTGGCTGTGTGACCTGGCAGGGGTTCGCAGAACTGCTCGAGTGGTTCCGCTCATTCCTGGCTGGGAGAACCCAGAGGGGGGTGATGGACAGTGGCTTGTCATCCCCTTCAGGAGCTCTATGTGGGATCCCGCAGGGCTCCATCTTGTCCCGACTCCTCTTCGATGCGTCTCGGGGGCCCCGGGGAGAGGTCGTTAGGAGATTTGGAATGAATTGCCATCAGTCTGCGGAGGACACCCTGACCCAGGCCCTGCAGTCTCGGTGCCCGGTTGCCATTGGGGACGGGATGTGGGCAAGCTGATAGAAACTGAATCCAGACAAGACAGAGGTGCTGATGGTTGGCCGGCCGTGTGACCTGTGGGACACAGGGGCCCCTGGGGTCCAGCCTCCTTTAGTCACTCAGCTTCGCACCCTTGCGGTGCTCTTGGATCCATTGCTGCGCCTGGATTGCCAGGTGGCACCGGTGGCCAGAAGCGTTTTTCACCAATTACATCTGGTGAGACGGCGGCAACCTTTTTTTTTTTTTTTTAATCGAATTTGGATCTGGCCACCATCATCCGTGCCTTCGTAACCTTGAGCAATGCAGTGGGCGTGGGGCTGTCTGGAGGACGATTCGGAAGCTGCAGTCGGTGCAGAATGCAGTGGATCGCCTGCCGTCGGAGGTGGGTCACCGTAAGCACGTTACCCTGGTGCTCCCGACGCAGCACGAGTTCTAGTCACTTTCCGGGCACCATTCAAGGTTCTGGTTTTGACCTATAAAGCCCTAAATGGCGGGTTCCAAGTATCTGAAAGACCCGCCTCTTCCCTTACGTCCCATGGCAGCACTCTTGCAGGTACCGTCTCCACGGAGCTTCTACAAGAAGGGCGCACGGAGAGGCATCTCAGTGGCTGCTTCGCAATGATGGAACTCTCCCCCCTTGTCTCATTTTCTGGAAATGATGCAAGACTGTTTTGTTTGACCAGACATTTGGCAGGCAGGAATAGGGTTGGGTGGGGAAAGATTTGGGGAAGGGTTCATAGGGGATTTTCAGCTGTTTTTACAGGCTGTAAGTCACCCTGAGCCTTGTTGGGAAGAGTAGGATATAAATGTGATAAATAAGTTATTCTGTTACTAAGAGTATTAGAGGGCAAAAAAGGTCGGACTCTAGGTATTAAGTCGCTTCAGGGGTCTATTCCTAAATTAAATGAACGTTACCTCCCGCTTGTAAGCTCGTTCCGTACGCAGAGAGGGACGGGGACTGTTATGGAGAGGCGGCGCTATTTGCCATCCGTAAACCACGGCCGTGACCCACAAGCCGCTTACTCCAGGACTTCAATGGCACTCACTACTCCAGAGGAAGGGCTTCGTGGCTCCTCCTCTGTGCCGTGTGGCTCGCGGGGGGTTATCAGCAGGCCCGCCAGCTCTCAATCCCTGGAGCTTCCTGCGCAGCCTCCGCGCCGTGCGCCCAAGCACAGCGGGGCTACCAGCCAGGATTTCGCGGCATGTCCGTGGTGGCTGCCGTGGCGCAGAACGCTACACACCCAGTCACCAACCAACCATGCAGTGTCCGAGCTGGAAGGAGGGTGATCTCGTCCGGCCCCCGCTCAGAGGCGGGATGACGATAGCTACGGCATCCCTGGCAGGCGGCTGCCCGGCCTCGCTTTGAAAGCCTCCAGCGACGGAGAGAGCCTACAACCCAGGCAGCTTCTTCCATGGCTGCCCAGCTCGGACTGCGAGGAAGATTTTCCTGATGGCTCCTTAGTCTTCTCCCAATCCTCACAACTGCCACCGCGGCCCCTACGCGCGGCCAGGGGCGCCCCCTGGCGGGTTCCATCCGTAGGGCGGGAGGGCTCGGTGGCGGACCCAGGTCTGCGGAACTCCCTCCCCCAGGAGGTTTGTTTCAGCCCGTGAGCATCTCCTGGAGGCGATGCAAAACTTTTGTATTTGAAAAAGCCTTTGGGAGCCTATCAGGCAGGGACAGGGGTCGGTTGGAGGTTGGGTTGAGGGCTGGGGGGAGGAGAGGTTCTATTGTATGAATGTTATTACTGTTTTATTTTCACAATTGTTTTGTTTTATAGAGCGTAAGCTAAGGATGGCGACTAAATTCACACACCTTCAGCCCCAGTGCGGGAGAGCAATTTATAATCCCCATTTAGGCCAGTGTAGCCTAGTGGATAACATGCTGGACTTGGGAGCAGGGAGACCTGGGTTCAAATCCAATCTCACCCATGAACTCCCAGAGTGGCCTGGGGCAAGTCACTCCTCGTCAGCCTCGGTTCCTCTGCTGTAAAATGGGAAGGTCTCTCCCAATGCACCCCTCCCCCTCATCTCGCCTAGACTGTAAGCGCCTTGGGGCAGGGACTATTCCACGCCACGCACATTGCTGGTGATCTATAAATAATTAGAATCATTACACAGATGAAGCAGTTAAGTGACTGACCAGGTGTCTAGATCACATTCCCCCAATCCTGCACGATCACGTTCTGAACCAAACACCACAAGTCACTTTGGCCCCCTCAGTGCCAGGATGGTGGGGCAGGGGGCGGCTGGGGCAGGCCAGATGGTTCTGCCCCCAAAACGCTGCTGCTGCTGCTCCCCTGCTCTTCAAGGTAAAAATGAAAACAAATCAGCCATCTCTTCCCAGTGTTCAAAATCCAAATCAATCTCCATAAATTACTCTATTTATCTTGGTGCTGGGGAACACATCTGCCACTTCTCCATAAATCTTTAGCGCGTGCACAGCAGCCCGCTGGAGCTTCTGAGTTTAGATGGCAAGTCATCCAGCCGCACAACCAAACCGCACGCTGCAAGGAGCTGCAGTAGGGCACTGCTTCCCCCCATGCGCCAGCAACAAGCCAGCAGGCTTCCTCCGAGAGACCCTGCTGGCATTTCCGGCGGGACTGGAATTCCTGGGACACCTTATCAGGTTTTCCAGAAAGTTTACCAGAGCAGGTAGGAAAGGGACCTGCAAGACTGAGAGTCAAGGAGCAGGGGCGGCACCGGTAGGAACGTGCTCTTGGTGCCGTCACACCGGGGCCCCGAGGGTGTCTGCGCTCACCTGGCGGGGGAGGCATCAGCACACGGGCAGAGTTCTCTCTGCACAGGACTCCACCCCTGAAAGGGACAGCTCCGTGGCTAGTAAGCAAAGCTGAGCAGGCAGCTGGGCTAAGCGAACTCTGCTGGCTGAAATGGCGTGAGGGATTGTGAAACAGCAGGGCTGGGGATTTGGGACTTTTCATACCGATAGTTGCCAGAAAGAAGTAAATCTGGTCGCAATAATCCCTTTGAGGTGCCTTATGATCCACAGGAGCCTTGAGCAGGTCTGCCACCCCCAGCTACGGGTTATGCTTGGCCAGACAGTTCCCCTTGCCCGGGAGCAGGCTTGACCGCTTAGACAAAGACTTAGCACACAGAGAGCGTCCCAGAACAGGCATTCTTGTGCCCCGCCATCGCCTGCCCCATCAAACCACCCAGTAACAGAAATGGACCCACCAGCCTCCCTGCCTATCTTAGAGGCAAAATCTCAGACTCTCCACAGCTACCAAAGCAAGAGAGGGGGAGTAAGACATTAATGCGGGCCCCAAAGGCCACGTTGGGAGCCTACCCTCTGGCTTCGCAGCGTGACACCTGCAGATTTGAAGTCGGGAAACTTGATGCCGGCAGTCTCGGGAACAGCCTGAAAGAGATGGAGACAGGATGTGTTGACAGAGGAAACGCAGGATTTGAGACAGCAACTCCACAAAAGGGAAACATCATTTCCTGATGCTGGAACTGCCTGCCAGGACCAGGGGCTGATACTCAAGGGGAGACCCCCAAGCAAAGCCTGCAGGAATGGCACGGTTCCGACTACTCACTTCTCTTTTGATGGCATCCCTTTGGAGCATTGAAAGCTGTCAGTGGGTCCCCCTTAATCCATCCCATCTCCAGGCCAAACAGGCCTGGTTTCATCAGCTTCAAGACCAAGAGAGCTACGGTGCTAATGCCCAGGACTGTTAGTCAAACCCAACTGCATCCCTTCTGGACTCCCCAACGGTGGCTGAGCTGCCCATGACTAGGCCAGGAACCAGCCATGGCAACGGCAAAGCGGGCTTTGGTCCCTGCTGGTGCTGTGACCATGTCTGGGCGCCAGGAGGCAGCTGTCTGGCAGCAGTCATCCCTTCCCGCCTTCCGCCCATCAGCGACCGTCGCAGCACGTGTACAGCCAGTCAGCCTGCCAGGAGCACACAGCAGGATGCAACTGCCTCTGGTCATTGCTTGATGCGTTCTGAGGGCTGATTGGGAACTTTGGGTTCAAAAAGCTCAGGAGCCATCACTCTTGAACGGATGGAAAAACCGTGCATGCAAAGCTAGCTCTCTGCGATTCACCGGAGAGCTTGAAGGGGCATCATGTCCAGCCCCCTGGCATGAGGCAGGATCCCCTCTCCCTACAGCACCCCCTGAGAGGCCTGGCCAGGCTTCTCTTCAACACCTTCAGGGAAAGAGGAAGCCTGTCCCATGATTTCACCTAACCCTGCCTGCCTGCCGTTTCAAGGCACTGCTGCTTGCCCTGGCCTCAACAGCAACAGAGAGCAAACACCCTCCATCTTTTCATGGCATCGGAAACCGTCAACAGTCAGCGAACACTGCCCAGTTCCTGCACCTATTCCTGAGAGGATTTGGATTCCAGACCCATCCTGATTGATCACGGACTAGAACACTCTTGCGCGCATGGACCCGCCTGTATCTCCTCGGGGGCCAATCCCAAGAGCTCTGTGCATGCGCAGCACCCATGGGGTCTGGCCTTTCACCGCACACCCCTTGGAACAGGAACCACACAGCCGATGAGCCGTGCGGCTCCCTAAATAGTGACAGTTCCTTTCCAGCAATGCCTGCACTTGGATGCCATTCTTTTCTCTGGCCGCTCCCCTCAACCCCAACGGGTAACACTGCCACTGAAGGACGGGCGCCGTATTCGTCAGGAGGGAGCGGTCTGTCTGTAGGGCAACCCTGCAGAATGCAGCACTCGGGAAATGGCATCTAAACCAAACCAAACCAAACTTTCGGATGGGAAGGCGGGACCAGAAGACCCCTGAACTGCTCCCCTGCAGGAGCCACAGCCTGCCCTCCTCGTACTCCCCGGGCGCTCCCTCCCCCTACAGCCACCAGCATGGAGTCAGTCACAGACGCCAGTCCCCACTTCCATGCTGGAGACCCCTCTGGGTCTCCGTGCCAGGCTAGCGAGCAGCCCAGAGGAGGCCCGCTAACAGGTTACAATCAGCCATTTCCCCAAGGGAACTCCCGACAACGCCCACAGGCAAGCCCTCGCCATTGCTTCCCAGTAAGGTCAAGATTTTAAAGGGCTAAGCAGGGCTCATAACTGAAACGATGCCTAGGTGTACCAACGAAATCATCTAGCTTGCCCCTCCTGTCTAATACAGACAAGGGAGTTCTCTCTCCTTAGCACTCGGCCAGGTCTGCTAAACTACTTCTCACTTAGAAGACAACCTCACCCAGACTTACAGAACCCTCTTCCCCGCTCAGCTGGTCCCGGAAGTGAAATGAGGGGAACGGGGACTCAACCAACCTGCTAACAGGCAGGGCCGGCCCAAGGGTTTGAGGGGCCATGTGCCAAGCCTTGCTGCGGGGCCCCAAAGACTTGCCGGTCTGCTGGTGGCTTTGCCACTGGTGGGGTGGTAGAACCTTATGGCTGGCAGAGCTCTAGGGCGGGGCTTGTCCATTGTTGGCGGAGCCTCCAAAAATCCAGCAACAAAGAGTTTTCAGTGTTAAGATGTGATGGACAGAACATTAGTTTACACTGGGGACTCCTTGCTGCTGAGTAAAACCCTGCCACTTGGAGACTGAGAGAATCCTCCTCCTAGCATCTCAGGGACTCCAGTAGGAGAACTCGCTCTCTCTCCACCAGTGGGAGTGCCAGAGCAGGATAAAAAAATCCTGTTCACATATTTAAAACATACAAAACCTCTGGGCCACATCAAAATAGCTGCATGCTATTAACAATACCTGATCACACAAGCACGTTCATATTTAGTAAAAAGAGCATGTGAGGAGCCACTGGAAGAACAGAAGGTTGCTACCTTGTAAATAAGGTTCTTTGAGATGGCTCTCAACATTCTCACAAATACCCACTCTTCCAGCCTGGCATGGAATTTTTTCCTTATATTTCTAGAAAGGGTTGAAAGGAACTGTCATTCTGAGGGGGAGGGTGCTTTTTATACTAGAAGAGCTGGAGACCATCATGCAGTCTATTATTTGAATAGGGTGAGCATGCAGAACCCAGTTGTGAGAATGTTGGGAGCCATCTCAAAGAACCTTCTTTACAAGGTAGCAACCTTCTGATCAGCACATGGGAGGAGCTGTTTGTAAACAAACAGCGGTTAGGGTTGTCCCAGCTGCTGCTGCTGCAGTACTACAGGAGGGAGAGGGAGGCATCTGCCAGCTGGCAGAGGGGTGAGGGAACGGGACAGGCGGCTGCGTGGGTTTTGCTACCATTGGGGGCAGCCCTGGGCTAGGAAAGGAGCAGAGGGACTCTAGGGGGGCAGAAAAAGGGGCAGAGGGATCCTGGGGTGGGGGCAGGGATGGGGACCCTAGGGGGGAATATGGGGGACACTAGGAGGGCAGGAAAGGGGAAGAGGAATCCTAGGGGGGCAGGAAAGGAGTAGAGGTATCCTGGGGTGGGGCAGCGATGGGAACCCTAGGGGGGGAAAGGAAGAGGACTCCTGTCCTGGGGGGTAATATAGGGGACCCTAGGGGGGCAGGAATGTGGGAATAATCCAGGGGAAGGATCCGTACCTCAGAGGGGCGGGTAAGAAGGGATTGCGGAGCCTGGGCTGGGCGCTGCTGCAGCAGCAGCTGGGGGGATGGGGAGGGTCGGGCTGGGGCTGCGGGGGGATCGCCTCCTCCACCAGACCGGTGAGCAGGGTGGGGGGGCGCGAGGCTCCCCTAGCTGTGGGGCCATGTCGCCAGGGGAAGGATCCGTACCCCAGAGGGGCGGGGAAGAAGGGGGGGGAGCTCCTGGGACGGCCAGGCTCCAGGCAGGGACGGCATTTCCTCCTCTCCTTTCGCCGCTGCGGAGGATGGGAGGAGGAGGTGGCGATGCCCCGGCCCGACTCCCCTGGCACCCAGCCCAGGCGCTACTGCAGCAGAAGCGGAGGGGGGTCGGTGGCACATGCCTCGGGCCGGCACTGCTAACAGGGCCCTGCAGTGTCTCCTCAGCCAGCCCAAGTGTCTCCTGTGGCCACCTCAGCCTGGCAGGCTTGAACAGCCCTTCTCTCGGACCTAGTAGGCAGGTGACCCATGGAGCAAAGAATCCGGGGCACTGTTACCTCTGGGTGCGGCAGGGGCAGCCAAGCCAAGAAGCTGAGCTGAGCCCTTGGCCGGGTGACTCAGGCATGAGAGCGGGGGCAGCAGGGCGCTCTGGGAGACGTGGACAGACACGTGGCTCTCGCTCTCTCAGAGACACAGCGCAACCCCTCGGCCCAGCCGCTCTGACAACGTGCCCTCTCCCTCTCCCCCATCCCTGGGCCCGACCAGCCCCGCTGCCTGGCCGAGGCCGTTCTGCCGGCGCCGTACGCTGGAGCAATTAAGCGGGCTCCTCTCCCTCCCACAACTCCACGAGCTGTAAACGCTTCAACCTCAATTGACTCTTTGGTAAATGATTTTCCTTTGTTGAAATGATGCTGATGTGGCTCCTGATTCAAATTCTTAGTTAAAATGCCATTTTTTAAAAGCATTTCCCTGCTGTAGTTGGTAATTGACTCCTAATGGACTCTGTCATGGTTGAAGCGATACTAGTGCACCAACAGCGAGGAGTCGCCCCACTGCCAACAGCCTGCCTGAGGCGCTAGCCGGCACAGTCAAAGCGCCAGCCCTAGGCAGCCCGCCAACTCCTCTTCTCTGCTGGCTAGGAGCTCTCTCCCTCTAAGCGACCTGGGCCGGGCCACCCATGAGCCAGCCCCACAACCCTCTGGGGTGCCCTACTCCCTGCCTGGTCTGGGGTGAAGGGCTATCAAGCAAGATCAGCCAAGATCTTCCTTCCTCTCCACCCTGCCCTGCCCTCCGAACGGAGCAACGTCACTCCGGGTCCCTGCACAAAGTGCTCGGTCGGGGTCAACACAATCCCCCTGCTCTTTTAGAATTGAACTGCTGCTTCCCACATCCTGACTCAGCCTCTCAGCCCCTGGGCAGGGGTGGGATAATCTCCTCCTGACTCCTCAGAATCCGGCATTAGCCCTGCAGCACGACAGCTCAGATGCCTCCCCCAAACCTGCCGGCACTGGCCCCTTGTCACCCAGAGGTGACCAGTCCCTTCTGCATCCCGCTAAACTCCCAGCCACCCCCACCCTGCAGCAACGAGTCCTGCAGGTTGCGCACAGAACTCGCCTTTGCTCAGCTTGGAATCTCCCCTCATTTCACCGAACCGCCCGCTCCCAAGAGCACCGGCTCTTATCATGACTGTTCTAATTTCTCCCCTTCCTCCTTAGTGGGAGACTCTCTCCCCAGGCTGCCTTGGAACAGACCCACTGGCTTCCCCTGTAGGCCCCTCCAAGCCAGTCTGTGCCCCCGGCAGGCAAACTCCCCCCGGAAATTAACTGTCCCCATGGGCGGGCGAGCAGGCAGAGCTTACAGGCTTCTCACTCTCTTTCTTCTGCGGCAGCTTCTTCTTGGGAGCTTTGCGCTCAGCGCGTCGCTGTTCCGTGGTGGTGTCGGCTGCCGTGATGAGTTTCTGCAGGTCTTGCGTTCTCTTCTCCCTCTCTTTCTTCCTGGCTTCGATTTTCCGCAGCTCCTGGATGAGATATTCCTCCTCTGCCACCTGCAGACCAGAGAGAGGAAAGCGGATGAGGCTGGGAAGGGAGGCAAAGCAGTGCAAGGGGGCCGCCTAGTGGCAAGAGCCCTGCCCCGCCGCCCCACAGCTGGGTTAGAGAGAGGAGGCGAGTCCCATGACTCTCACCTAAGCAGGCAGTGCCTGCCCAGCCTCCCATCACGAGGGGGCAATTCTATCGGGCATCTCGGAGCTCTTGGCAACCCCCTTCCCCTTTCAGGCTCGGCAAGCTGTCTAGGGATCAGCTCTGGATGTGGGTGAGGGGGGGGGGGACGGTGGCGCCGCGGGACACTTGGACACACCAATGCCCGGCCCTCCCTGGGTGGAGGGAGGGAAGTGGGCAGGGGAGAGGGAGCAGAGAGGGGTCAGTCCCCTCAGGGATCAGTCTGCAGGGCTTCAATCCCAGCTGCAATGAGCCAATGAGAAACCCAGTCACGCATGCACACAGTGGAGATTTACCCCCAAGAAGGCCCCCTTCTTCCCCCACAGCTTGGGTCATTAATGCTCCCAATGAGGGGACGGGGGAAATCTGGAGATTCCCTGGGGTCGCACACCCGACTTCTAGCATGTGGCTGCACTGCTGAGATGCCGGAGACAAGAAGTCAAGACTTGAGCCGCTCCCCAAATTCTTAGCCCCTGAGGGACAGGGCCCATCCTCCTCCTCCATCCCCAAGACTTACTTTGTCACTCTGGCCTGGGGCAGACTGAGCCCCGGCTACCTCACTGTGCTCCCGCCGTTACCTGCTCCGGCGTCCTGTTGTAGAGCCGCTCCAGCTGCTCCTTCCTGCGCCTCTCGTGGCCAGCGTCGAACACGGGGATTTTCAGGTCGGAGCCTGGAGTGGCACGGACATTGGCCAGCTTGGCACAGATGTGGTAGTACCGTTCCTTCAGGTCCTCCACGGAGCGCTTCTATGGAGGGGGACGCGCGCAGACAAGGAGACAGCAGGTTAAGAGGAATGCGACACAAAGGCCAGCTGGCAACCGCGTGGGAGAGAGCTAAGGCAGGAGGAGCACAGATGAAGAGACCACAGGGAAGAGAGGGAAGCCAGGCTCACACGGCTCTGAGCAGGGAACTAGTTTCTATGGGGGTCTGTGCCAGCTGCCACCACTGAGAGACAGCGATCCCAGTGACTGCCCTGGGCCTCAGACTAGACCCCGGTACGGCCCACGCGGTGCTTAGAGCCAACGCCGGGCGGAACGCAGACCTGAGCACTACTCACAGTTTCCACCAATGCCATGTGTGAATTTAGGCAGGGGGGGAAGCATTTCTTCCAAAGGAAAATGACTACAAGCTCTGCAGACTGGACTGGAGGTGGGGGCGGCAGCAAAAAAAACCCACGTTCCAACCACTGTTGCCACAGGGGCACTCGGGAAGGGGAGGGTCCAGATCATGGCTCCATGTCATGGATCTGCCCCCAATTCCTTGTGTTACCTGCCCTAATCTTTGCTCCCTTCCCCTGAGCTCAGCCTCTCAGTGCCTGGGGGCAGGAATGGGATCCAGGGGCCCAAGGAAACCAGTCACAGGCCAGTCCTTCTCTGGCAGACTTGCCATGGCATGGATGGCGAGTCTGCCAGAGAAGGGCTCCAGCATGCCCGTCTCCATTCCTTCCAGAACAAAGCACTTTGGGGGATTATCCCAGAATGCACTGTGACTGGCTAGCACGGGCCAGAGAGATGCCCATGACATCACTTCCTCCCAGAGCGGAGACGAGTTCCCCCCCACTCCATGGTGCTCACCTTGAACTGCTGGTGGTCATAGCGGTCGTGGATGACCACGAAGCGGAGGTCGAAGCGTCGGGCCAGGTCAAAGAGGTGATCTGTTTCAGCTTTGGTCCAGGCATCGTCATGAAGGTACATCTGGTACTCCTGCTCCGAGTACACGGGCACCTGCACTGTCTGTGTCAGGGGGAGGGAGAGAGAGAGAGAGCGATCTCAACCACCGTGGAGCCAGCCTCCCCAACCAGCAGTCAGTAAGCAGAGGCAATTCTCCATCCCCCCAGGTAGCATATGCCCCCACACCCTTCCCTACTCTATGACACGCAAAGAGCTGGGCAAGGTTCTCAGCAGCCTGTCCCACCCCACTGCAGGTCTGAGCCCCAGTGAGAATCTCCTCCCTCGCAGAGCTACTCCCAAAGCACAATCAGCGCTTGCCCTAACTCTGTTCCCAGTATCAGCTAGCCACACTGATCCTCCAGGACACAAGCCCTACCTTCCCCCAGCTAGGGCGAACCAGCGCAAAGGGAGTCTCTCTCATCAGCTAGCAGCTCGCACAGATTGCCACACTCCTGGAGGGCTCCTCAAGCATTTGTGGGGACTCACGACTGAAGCTCTACATGGGGCTTCCCTTGACGTTGGCCCGGAGATTGCAGCTAGTGCAGAATGCGGCGGCCCATCTCCTAACAGGGACGGGCCGACGAGAGCACATGACACCGGTGCTCCGTGCGCTGCACTGGCTGCCTGTAATGTGCCCAGCCAGGTTCAAGGTGTTGACATTGATCTATAAGGCCCTGTACGGTCTTGGACCTGGATACCTCAGAGACCGCCTCGCCCTCCGTGACTTAGGACAGACTCTCCGGTCCACCGGGGGCGCCTTCTTGGAGGTCCCCCGCGTAAAGCAGGGGGCTACAATGGAGAGGGCGTTCTCGGTGGCTGGGCCACAGCTGTGGAACTCCCTCCCAGAGGAAGCACGACTGGCCCCGAGACTGTTGGCCTTCCGTCGGGCCTGTAAGACATGGCTGTTCTCCCGGGCCTTCCGAGGTGGGGAGGGGAGGGTGGGTTAGATTTTTGTATGGGGGGGTGTGTGTTTGAAATTTGTTTAAATAATAATATTGGCATTTTTAGATTTTAATGTGGCTTTATGTTGTTTTATATTTGTTGGAAGCCGCCCCAAGATGCCATCGGCACGAGGGGGCGGCATATAAGTGTAATCAAATTTTTTAAAAAATTAAAATGCAGAGTGTGGCAGGGTGCCTGGAAAGGCCCCCTGTCTCTTTAAGTAGCAGCAGGCCGGGTAGGTCACCGGCCCTTTAAAAGCTACAGCCGCAGCTCGAGGCTGGCAGAAGAAGTTTCAGATGCAGGGGAGCGGGAGGGCTCCCCTGCGGGGTGGCTGGTGGGCCCGAAATGCTGGTGGCGGGGCAGCTTGCAGCAGGACAGCCGGAGACGCGGAAAGCAGCTGCTGGGTGACATTGATACGCTTCGAGAGAGAGGCAAGCAGCCAGGCCGAGGGAGGCAGCAAGCTGCTACGGCAGGACACCTGCAAGAGGCTCATCCAGGAAGGGCGTTAACATGGCGCTAGCCCTGGCCCCCACTAGGCGAAGCTGGACCGATGGCTGGAGCCCAGACCAGGCCTCAGGTAAGTGCCCTGCTCCACGCAGAAGCCCAGACTGCAGCAGGGGCATTTTTAGACTAACCTCCCCATATTTACACACCGAGCCTGGCCTGACACACCCAAGGGGAGTAGCTCGGACAGAGTGGCACAGGATTGTGCTGGGTCAAGGCAAGAATACCGCCTAGGTCACAATCTATCGGCAGAAGCTCTGCTCGGGGGTGGCACTTTATCCAAGTTTCACTAGGTCCCTCTACCAGCCACCCGCTGAGGGAAAAGCGGCTGTGACGGGGGCGGGAGGCCGCAGCTGTGTGCAAGGCTGCACTCTGACAAACAGTTCATTCAGTGTAGTTGGACCTTACTTCGGTTTTACTCCTGAAGGTGTTCACAAGAACAGAGCACTAAACTGATGTTAATCAGGAGCAGAAAGAGAAGGGTGAAAAATCCAGAGTCCAGGCTCCCCCTTTGGTTTCCATTTCAAAGTATCTGTTCGTGCGGACACTTCTCAGCGTGCGGGCAGCGACCACGGTTCAGGGATCATGACATCTTGACTGGGGGGAAATTGACACTGTGCTGCTTCAGTTTACACTGTTTGTCTGAATGCTTCCGAAGTGGAGTAGTTACTCAGCTGCTTCCCCTCGGTGGGTCAGAACGTGGCCACACAGGTTAGGGTGCCGCACGCAGCGAAACGCCATGGGGCAGATTCTCTAAGTGAAGTGAACGGCAATGGAATCGGGCCAAGGCACTGAAGGCAGCAAGCCAAAATCATGGCCAATTTGCCATGGGCTCCCAGAATAAAGGCTTTGACTAAGACCTACCCTGAGGTGTAGTGCCTCCTGCAAGAGCCCATCCTAGAACCAGGCTGGGGCAACAGGTCAGTGCTGACTAAGACAGAGTGTCTACCGAGTCAGTCCCGACCCTCCAATCTCTCTGCCTGGATCTCTTGCCGCCAATATGGCCAAATGGAACTCATCTTCTCCTAAACCCTTCCTCTCCCTCCTCCTCACTTTCCATCGATGGAGTCACCAGCCAGCCAGTCCCCCAGGCACGTAGCCTGGGGTTCTTCTTTGACTCCTCCCTCTCCTTTAATCCTCAAATCCAATCTGTCACCAAGTCCTGTTGTCTGTCCATGCACAACATTGCAGAGATATGGCCCTTCCTTACTGCTTCCACTGCCAAACCTCTAGTCCACGCTCTAGTCATCTCTCGCCTCGGTGACTATTGCCACCTCCTCCTTCCTGGCCTTCCCCGCTCTCACCTCGCCCGCCTCATTTCTGTTCAGGCCTCTGCTGCCAAGGTCATCCACCACACCCGGTGAGCACGATCAGCCCCTTCTCTCTTCTCTTCACTGGCTCCCTCTACTGGAACAGTCAGCACAAGCTCCTGGTCCTTACTTCCAAGGGCCTTCATGGCCTTGACCCCTCCTAACATAAAAACGTAAGATGTGTCATACCGGGTCTGACCAATGGTCCATCAAACCGATCGCCTGTCTCCGACAGTGGCCGATCTCAGTCGCTTAGGAGAAGTCCCCAACAGGTCACAATGGGCGATCCATTCCCTGTTGTTCAATCCCAGCTCCCGACAATAAAAAGTTACGTCCTTTAAACCTTCTTTGCTAATAGCTGCTAATGGACTGATCCTCCAAGAACTTATCCAATCCTTTTTTAAAACCCAGCTCTACTTACTGGCCTTGACCACATCCCCTTGCAACAAATTCCACAACTGATTGTGCAGTGAGTGAAAAAAATACTTTGTTTTAAATCTGCCACCAGTCCCCTAGTTCTAGTACTGTCTGAGAGGGTAAATAACTGCTCCCTATTTACTTATTTCACACCACTCATGATTTTATAAATGTCTCTCCTATCCCCTCTCATTCATCTCTTCTCCAAGCTGAAGAGCACTAACCTATTACGCCTCTCTTTGTACGGGAGCTGTTCCAAACCTCTTATTGGTTTTGTTGCCCTTCTCTGTAACTTTTCTAGTTCTATTACATCTTTCTTGAGGTAGACCAGAACTGCACAGAATACTCAAGGTGCGGTCGCACCATAGGTTTATATAGGGGCGTTATGATATTCTCTGTTTTATTCTCTAGCCCTTTCCAAACAATTCCTAACATTCTGTTTACTTTTTTGATGGCCGCTGCAGACTGAGCTGAGGATTTCAATGTACTGTCCACAACAACTTCAAGATCCCTTTCCTGAGTGGTAATTCCTCATTTAGAGCCCAGCATTGTGTACCTAAAGTTTGGATTGTTTTTCCCTACGTGCCACACTTTGCAGTTGTCCACATTCAATCTTATCTGCCGTTTAGATGCCCAGTCACCCAGTCTCACAAGATCCTCCTGCAATTCTTCACAGTCTGCTTGAGTTTTAACTACCTTGAATAACTTTGTCTCATCTGCAAATTTGATCACCTCAATCTTTAGTCCCTTTTCCAGGTCATACCACCACCCAATCACTGAGAGACTCCACTATTTACCTCTCTCCATTGTGAAAACTGACCATTTAGTTCTACTCTTTGTTTCCGAGCCTTTAACCAGTTACTGATCCACAACGGGACGCTGCCTCCTATACCGAGATTATTTAATTTCCTGAAGAGTCTCTTCCGAGGGACCTTATCAAATGCTTTCTGAAAATCAAGATACACAATGTCGACCGGAATAGTATAGTCCCCCTCTATACACGTCCCCGTTACACGTGGTGATTCCAACGTGCAGAGGAAGAGGCCAAGGCGAATATGGCAGCTAGTTTTAAAAAGGGCTTGGATACGTTCTTGGAGGATCGGTCCATTAATGGCTGTTAGCCAAGTAGGTTTGGGGGACGTAGCCGGTTACTGTTGGGGCTGGAACAGCAGGGAATGAATCGCCCTGTTGTGTATTTCCCCCAAGAGACAGACTGGTCACTGTCGGAGACAGGATGCTGGGCTTGATGGACTGCTGCTCTGACCCAGTCTGGCACTCCTTATGTTCTTATGTACAGTTCACTTCCTGTAACATGTGACTCCTGCTTGACTCAATGCTGTCTAACACAGAGCCCCGCCCCACCCCACCACCAGCTCCATCCACTCAGACACTTCAATATAGTCTGTTCCTGGGTATTACAGTGTCCCATTGGTTACCCTTATTCCAGCAGGTCTCGGAGATTCCTATTATATTTATATCTTCATTTAGTGCCAAACTCTCTAATTCTCCCATCTTGATTTTTTGGACTTCTAGCATTTGTACAGAGACACTTAAATGTATGCTTTTTATTCTGCCTTTTAGAAGTGACTGTTTCAATTGATTTGGAAGCATTCAGTTTGTCTGTTCTGCACAAATTCCCACCTCAGCACTGTGGCGTAACGGAGCCCACTGGGGTTCACCCCAGCTTCCCGTTACCCACTTATTATCTGGTCTCTTCCCACTGCCACCACCCAGAATATTTACTTAGATTGCAAGTCTCATCCCTCTGGGGAGAATGAGACCTCTATCCTTTGCTTTAAACAGCCAGGCTCGCAAGCCAGAATCAAACAGTTCCCAATTTCTGCAAAACAGTTCCCAATTTCTGCCGCCTGAGGGTATAGAGGCGTAGTTGCTAACTAACACACACACACACACACACACACACACACACACACACACACACACACACACACACACACACACACACACACACAGATATCTTTTAGATCAAAAGAAAAAGGAATATTACTTTAATGATAATATAAACCCAGCATCACCGGCTGCAATGTGGGTCACTTCGAATCCTTGAGCAAAAGCAATTGATCAGACACAGTTTAGGCACAGTGGCCTTTTTAGAAGCATCTGGCCTAAACTGGTCCCTCAGATCTAACATTCGATTACTCACAGCTTCAGGGGCGCCTTTGCCTTGCAGCAAAGGGGTTCAGTCCTTAGGTTCAGTTTAGTCCAAACAGGCCAGGAGCCATTCCCTCAGCTCCTCAGCACAAGGTCAGTGTCTCAGAGCAAACAGAAGACAAGATGGAAGACTCCCCTAAGAGGTGTGGCTTTTCTTTTTAAAAGCCCCCTACCCCTCAATCGTGATTGGTCCTTGGGAGGTTACCTGGCTGTACCTTTTCCAATCAGAGAATGACCCCTCCAGCCATGCTGGCTGTAGGCCCCTTCCCCTGGGATTGCGAAATCAGGCCTAGTCAACCTGGAAGCCAGAGTGTTAGTGAAGGTCACCTGGAAAGGGCAGGGTTGCTCCTGGCAGCTTCTGCCACAAGCACTCTCAGCTTCTTTCCTATCCTCTATACTAGGATACTCAAATTCCCCCTAATTAATGGCATCCTTTGGAGAGGTCTTGGCCGAACCATGCGCTACTCAGCCCCTGTGTAAGATGGAGGGGGTCAGAATGGGGAAAACCTCAAGAACAAACGGCAGGAGCAGAGAGAAGGGAACCTCTCAGCTGCTCACCAATAGTTCCCAGCGCAAAGGAAGCGCGAAGCTCATTGTAGAGGTTGCAAGAACAGGGAGGCAGAACTAGACCCAGGATGAGAGCAGAACAGAGGCCAGCCCAAGAAGGAGGGCACAGCAGGGATCAAGGGGCGACGGGGCAGGACCGAGTCCCAAGTACTACTAGAACAAGATACTCTAGGGAACCAGAAAGCCATGGGCCAGGGAAAGCTAGGCTGTCACGGGGCCAGGAAGCAGAAGCCATGGGAACAAGGCAACCAAGGAGGAGAAGGAAAGAGAAACCAGGAGACGAGGAAATCCAGGGGTCCCAGGGTTCCGCTCAGCTGCCTGTGGCTACCAGCATGCCTTCACTATTAGCTAGTAGCCAATCAGGAATCTGGGAGGTGGGGAGACAGCAGAGACAAACAGGCAGGGCTGAAACCAGACAGGGAAAAGCTAAGAGACTGGGAGAACCTGGAGGGAGACAGGACTAACCGTGGTGCAGGTGGCTAGAAGCCACAGGGTCGGCTTTCCCCCGAACAAACTGCTCTCCCTCCCTTTTCATTCTTAGCGCCAGCAGCCGGGTTCCGTTCTGGTTCAGGTGAAGCCCATCCCATCGGTATAGGCTCCCCAGTTCCTCCTCCCTGGGCCATCGTCTCATCCACAGACTGAGACTCCGGAGCTCAGCCTGCCTCTGGGGTCCTGCACGTGGAACTGGGAGCATTTCTGAGAACGCTACCTCCGATCTCTCCGCGTTCATTTCCCACCACACTCCTGTCTGGAAGCTCCGCTCCTCCTCTGCCCCCAACCCTCGCCTGCTCACAACTCCCCTGCTCCCCAAAACGTATCCACCCCTTCCCCCCACCAGGCCTGGAACCCCCTCCCTGAACACAATTCTTCTGCTCCCTCCCAACCTTCAAATCCCTTCTGAAAACCTACCTCTTCTGTCAGGCCTCCCCTAGCTCCTCGTCCCCCTAAGTCTTTGCCCTGATTTTCTTAAGGTCCCCTGTAACTAAGCTAAGCACGTGCTGCTGCCACTTTGCAGACGTCTCCTTCTCTCCCCCTCTGTTCCCTTCCCCTGTCTCTCTTAGATTGTAAGCCCACGGGGGCAGGGATCTGTCGATAATTCACAAGTGTAAAATGCTAGGTACGCTGCTGGCGCTGTTTGAATACATCATCATCATCATCATCCTAGTGCTCCCTGGGTTACAGAGTTCAATAAAAGGCTTTCTGAAATAGACCGGAAAGACAACAGGGACTCGATGGCACCTCCCCAGAGTCCCTTACATCTCTCAGACCACAGGACTGTCCGGAACTGGCAGAACTTGCCCGCAGCATCCAATCATCCAGAAAAGCAAGGTCACTGCCTGCCTCAAACCTGGACCCAAGATGCTACGGCCCAACATCGCTCCTCAGCACCTGCTGCAAAGCGATGGAGCAGCTCCTTTCAACGAGGCTCCCCCCTAGACTCTGAACCCGTATCCCAGAGGAGCAGGCAGGCAGGCTTACCTGGTGGCAGCTGCTCCAAGCAAGCTCTGCCTCTACCAAGCAGCAGTGACATGGCTTCCAATGCCCTAGATGTCCCAAATAAGCCCACAATCAATGATACAGGAACCACCTGGTTTCGCTCTTCCAATGAGACTGTGACTCAATTACGCACGAGGTACTGATGGAAGGCAAGGTAATTCTGAAGCCATCCAATGGTTCACAAGGAACTGCAGTCACTGCCCTGCCATCTATCAGACAGACAACAGGAAAAAGAAGGATCCCTGTTGAGCTGCTTCTCCCTGCTGCCAGCACGGGCCAGGCCAGACGGTAATTAACAGTGTTACCCACAGCTAGGCGTCAGTCACACAATGCAAACTCTCCAAAGGTTAATCTGTGTCTGCCTTAGCCCGAAGTAATGCATTCATGTCAATGGCCCCTTTCCATCTCTATTTCCCTGTGGTTATTTCCCACAATGCACAGGGCATGGAGAAATGCCCTGTGATATCCCTGCATGCAATGTTCCAAAAACAGCAGGGAGCAGAAGAGGAAGTCTCTGCTCTGGGACTCTCTAGCCACATCTCTATGGTCATTTGGAGGTAGGAAGTGACACACAGGAAATGATGCATCAGGGACTGAAGCTTCCTCTACATTAATCAAATCACACAACCTCATTGCTACTTGATCGTTAGAGCGTAGCAAGTGGACTCTTTGTATCGGGAGGCAAAGGACGAGGGATCTTCGAGAAGCACAAGGAGTGGGAAAGATTTCAGACAGTACCCACCCCCGTAAGAAGACATTGTGCCCTTTAGAGTGGAGTCTTTGGGGAAATACCTCAGGGCAGTTCCCTGCTGTGCGATCCACCCAGCCGATTCCCTCTCACTCCCCCCACCCCCCCAACTTACTTTATTGAACCTGGCGAAAGGGTAATCCTTCCCCTCCTCTGCTGCCCTCCTCCAGTGGTAGAACATGGCACCATCCTTCCGGGCAGGGTTGGTGAAGGGCATCCACTTCCAGGGCCGCACTTTCTTGGAGCCCAGCTTTGCCTTGACTGTACGGTAGCCCTGCGTGGTGTCACTGGGCAGCAGGGGGGGCGCATCCCTAGCATGGAGAGAAAGCACACTCTGCTGGGGCTGCAGCCGGTTCCTCCACCCTCCCCCATGGGCTTTGGCCAGGAGAGGACTCAGTGCTGGCTTTGCAAACTCCCAACTCCATAGCTAAGTGCCCAGTCACTGGAGACTCTCTGGCCTGGGCTCACCAAGCAGCCTCGGAGGACTGGCAGCAATGGATTCCCAGGAGAACAGCCCCTCACCAAGGACTAAAGGAAGGGGACAGGTGGGAGCCCCCCATTCTGGAACCATGACGGAAGGGAATACAGGCTGGAGAAGACAGGGGGAAGGCCAGCTGACAGGAGGGGAATCCCGGGGGGCTACACCAGCGCTCGCTCTTACTTCTTATCCGAGTACAGGAGCGCGTAGACTTCGCGGTGCATGCCTTCCGGCCTCTTAAACGTCAACGTCTCCGAGGATTTCTTGGACTTTTTCTGAAAGAAAAGACTCGGGTTCGAGGCAGCTGGGAGCAGCAAGATGGCTGGGCAGCTTCCAGCAAGGGCAAAGGCCCATCCAGGACTTCTCAGCCTTTTTCCAGTCACGTAAGTGACGACTTGGGAGCACGGCATCATTTGCATAAATATGCATAGATTAAGTCTCCCTTCTGAAACTCAATTCAATAGAAATTGAGATCATTCATCAATCCCCCCCCCCCCCAATTTGACCCTGCTTCAATTCACTCACTCCACTCACAGCAGTCGCCCCACTCCTGGCACGGTCCCCGGGGTATCCGTGCTCCCGAGCACGACCGACAGCTGGCTTGGGGAGCACCTGAATGCATCTCCCGAGCACCGGGGTGAGAATCCCTCTAGATCTTAAAACTGGATTATCCCACTCAGTTATCGGCCTGCTGAGATTCGGGATTTCTCTCCCCTTCTACCTTTATATTGCCCCGTTCCCAACCGCACCCTTCTTAAACAAGAAGGATCCCCCTTTGCACAGCCTATGTGAGGTAAGCAGCGTTATGTCCCCAGGGAGATGGGGAGCCGAGAGCTAAAAGGATTTATCAGCATGAAGCAAATCTGCACAAGCCTAAATGTAACCCTGTCTCTCTCTGTGCCCTCCTCTCCCTTGTCTTTCCTAGACTGTAAGCTTCTCAGGGCACAGACAGGTCTCCAATTAGGATTGTACAGCACCAGGCACCCCTACTGGCACTACAGAAATAATAAACAAGGATTAGTGATGCCAAACAATCTGCCCAGGGAACACGTGGCAGAACCAGGGGCAGAGCTCTGGTCTTCTCACTCCCAAGCCAGTTTTTAAACTACAGGACCATCTTCTCTGGGAAGGGCAGTCTTCTGCACCCAACCATCTAGATTCCAAGCCCCCCATTCTGATTCCCTGTAGACAAGATCGTGGGCAATGGAGAATGCAGAAGAAAGAAGCCTGGGCAATGCCACGGAGCTGCACTCAGGAAACAAAGCAAAAACAGAGCGAGGAAGATTTGTTTGTCACAGTCCGTGTGGTTACTACCGGCGGCAAACGACTTTCAGGCCCCACCACAATCTCTGGTGCAGCCCGCTGAGCCCCAGTTCCTACCTTATCGGAATTGAGGATGTCTTTCTTGTTGATGGTTCCGGTGTTCTCGGACTCCCCGCCCCCCAGCTCCAGAATATCCCGTACATCCACTCCTGTAGTCATCTTGCTGCATGGAAACAGAAATGAAAGCGTGCTCAAGGACACGGCTCCCAGAGCCGGCCACCCAAAAGGGATGCGCCTACCAACTAATCTCGGCAAAATCAACCCCCGTCCTGGTGTCTCCCTGCAGGAGCGGCTCGGCCTTCTCTGGAAAGGACACTTTTGCTTTTCAGCTGCTTAGCAACGGACAAGATAAAGTAACCAAGACACGTCAATAAATAAATAAATAAATACTATTACCATCAAGTTCAACTGAGTAAGACACCAATGAACCCTAGCGGGAGTTACCTCTGTCAGTAAGGGAGCAACAGAGTCGGCAACAAGCCCATTCGTTACACTTGCTCTAGCAGCGGCCAATGCTTCCTGCCTAAGATGATACATTAGCCGGGGCCAAATCATTGTGACAAAAATAATAAGAGGTGGGATTCCCCAGTCTGTGGGGTGGGATTCCCCAGGGGTGGGATTCCCCAGTCTGTGGAGTGGGATTCCCCAGGGGTGGGATTCCCCAGTCTGTGGGGTGGGATTCCCCACGGGTGGGATTCCCCAGTCCTGCACCCAGGAGCAGACTCGGGGGGGGGGGAGGGGGGACAGCATCCCGCCCCCGGCTTTACGGAAAGGGTTCCCTGGGCTCTGTAGCAGCCACGCAGAGCCGGGAGAGCCGGCATTTCTGACAATCTTACCGAGGTGGGAAATCTTTCCCCTCCCGGGCGCCACTCTAGGGATCGGTGCGAGCTCCGAGCGCCGGGGAAACGTTGGGGGCTTAAGGGGCCAGGTGGGTCCAGACCGCGGGTCTGTGCCCTGACTCTGCCCCCCTTACACCCCGAGCTCCAGCCTGCAGCGCTTGCAGCCAGGGACTGGGAAAGGCCCCCCCGGCCTGGCCAGCGGGTCCACAGCCTGGA
>QEPC01012035.1:1911919-1926846 GCA_003113815.1 Sphenodon punctatus | reverse complement strand
GGGCGGATTCAGACGTGTCTTTAAATCGCACAGAAGCCTCGGCGGCATAGTGCGATTTAAAAAACCCCGCACTTCCGGGCTGGTGTGAATGCGCTGAGTGCGCACATTTCCACTTAGCCCGAATGTTTGGAGCGCGGTTTGAAAAGTTGCTCCGAGCAGCTATGCCGCCGAGGCTTCTGTGCGATTTAAAGACACGTCTGAATCCGCTCTAAGATTGGGAGGAGGGTTACTTGTACTTCCCCTATTAGCCGTTGGTTTGATCAAGAGTGTAGGGCCATGAAAAAAAATCTCGTGGGTGTCAAAAGGCAATGGGTTAAAAAGCAAACCCATGGATTATGGGAGGATTTTGCGATGCTTAGAGCCCAGTATAAGAAACTGCTGAGAGATAAAAATAGTACCTTCTCTACGTTAGTCTGGGCAAAAATGGCAGTTGATTTGGCCACTAGGAACTCCAGCGGCTTTCGGACGGCGTTAAATAGGATTATCAAGCCACAGAGAAAGTCAGGCAGTTTCCTATGCGTCTTGGAGGACCTTCTTTGAGGATCTCTATTCAGATCGGCAAATAGGGACAGCAGATCTGGAGATAAACCAACAAGTAAATGAGTCTTCAGCCTGGGGTCAGGCTGATTTTCCAGAAAATAAAATTATGGAGCAGATAATGGCACTTAGACACACTAAGGCTCCCAGCCCGGATAGGATCACAGCAGAGATGCTACAGGCAGACCCATATTGGTGGACCTCCTTACTTTCTAAATTGTTTCTTCGAGTTAGTGAGGCCCAAACTATACCCAAAGCTTGGGTATTAAGTTGGATTGTTCCTATTTACAAAAAAGGTAGTATTTGTGACCCTGCTTGCTACAGGCCGATCAGCTTGTTATCAACAATTGAGAAGCTGTATGCGAGGATGCTGTTGGTCCATTTAGAAAAATGGGCCGAAAAGGAAGTACTTATTCCGCCTGAACAGTTTGGCTTCAAGAAGGGACATTCAACCATTGATTGCTGTTTTATTATACAGCATTTAGTCTTTAAGTACCACAAAGTTAGGAAAGGGAAACTGTATATGGCTTTTGTGGACTTCTCCAAAGCATTTGACACTATCACAAGACCAAGGCTATGGGCCAAACTTATGGCCGTAGGCATTGATGGTAAACTACTGGCTGCTATACGACAACAATACTCTAAAAATGGGGCCAAAGTCAAAATGGGGAATACCATAAGCCAGCAGTCGATTTCAATTCAAAGAGGGGCGCACCAGGGATGTGTCCTTGCGCCTCTCCTCTTGAATTTATATGGGGCAGATTTGATTCCGCTCCTTAAAGCAGAGGATACTCAACCATCTAAGGTGGGGGGCGCTCAGGTGTGTGCAATTCAATCTGCGGATGACTTGGTGCTTTTGGCACAGACCAAAATAGGGTTGAAGCGGCTGTTAGAAAAACTATATCGGTATTGCCAGTGCAATGGGCTGAACATGAATGACCAAAAATCTAAAATTATGATCTTGGGAAAGAAGCCAGGCACCCCTGTGTGGGAAGTGTCAGCGGGGACGTTTGACATTGTGAAATCCTATAATTATCTAGGAGTCACCTTTACCTCCAGGGGGGTACTTGGAATCGCCATCTCCAAAATCGTGCTGCCAAGGCCCTTCAAAGTGCACGGGCATTAATTAGGGCCATGAATATGTCTAGGGGTTAAGGTTAGTTTCCGCCTTTTTGCAGGTGTTTACTGCAAAGATCCCACCATCAGCTGCCTTTGGGCTGGAGGTGGTACCATTCCCAGACGTAAGGTCTCTGGACAAGATACAGAATCTGTTTTTGCGGAGACTTTTAAAGGTGGGACCAAGTACCCCTGGGTCGGTGCTGAGGGCCGAGGCAGGCGTTTATTCTATAGAGGTCTATGTTAGACAATCTGTGGTACGAGATTGGCTTAGGCTGCTACAACAGCAAGATCAGCACCTTGCCTTGCAATGCCTTAGGGAGGAGCTCTCTCACGAGGGCCCAAGGGTATACCCATGGGTTAAATACCTGGGGAATCTGCTTCACAAAATGGGCTTCTCCTTTGAATACTTTGTGGGGAAAAGGTTTAGTAGGATCAAAGAGGAGATGACCCAAAGAGTGTAAGATCAGGCCAAACAAGATGACTTGGCTTTTTTAGCCCAATGGAGAGTTGCTCCAGGTTTGGCTCAGCTAAAGTGTGTATGGAGGCTTGAGACCTATTTGGATAAAATTTTTAAAAAACCAAATTGAGAAGAACCTACACCTTGTTGAGGTTTGAAATGGTACAGACAGCAGTAGTGGAGGGTAGGGACCGACACATTGCTTACGATCAGCGCTGTTGTCCCTGTAGTATGGGCGAAATCGAAACACCTGAGCCTCTTGTTTTAAGATGCCCATACTACAAGCTGTTGAGGGAGACTTGGCTTGCTCCCCTTTTGAGAGTGGGGCTTAATTCTAAGTCAGGGGACAGGTTATATTCGGTTCAGGAGAGGCAGGCCCTTTCTACTTTTGTTCACTTGGCTTTAAGAAGGCGAGACTATCTCAGGGGCAAAATGAAGATGGTAAATGGAACGGATGGGCAGAGATGCCTCTGGGTGGATACTTTAACTGGGCTGGCAGCAATAGGATGGAGTCTGGGTATGGGATTTCGGCTTCAGGGGATGGTCAGTCAGGGGACAAGCGTTGGTGCCATAACCCCCGTGAAGGGTAAGCCGCCATTTAACGTAAGGTATTATTACCTCCGATCAGGGCATGTGGCCTATGCAATTACAACCTGTATAAATTGGTGGCTGCATTTGTATTTTATATTTTATGTTTATTTTGTATTTCTGTTTTTTGTTATGTATGGTCTACTATGAATTTTGTTGTCTAATTTTTGTTTAATTTTGTCATGGCTAAGGCCTAAACAATCAAAACTTGACTTGACTTGACCCTGCCCCCCATTCCAGTGGCCCAGTGTCTCCTGCCCTGGCCCCATTAACCCACCCTGCCTCTGGAGTTGGCACCGTTTCACGGACTCCAGTGTCGCTTGTTTGTCATGCCAAAATATTGACTCTGGCTGTTTGCTCTGCCATGGCATGTTCCCAAATCCCATTCCACCCCCCACCTTCCCTGCCAGAGCCCCACCCCCACACTAATGCCTGCTTAAACACCACCTAGAAAAGAAACTCATGTCTGTTTGCTGCTGGCAATGGGAACCTGCCAGCCCTGGAAGGGAAAACACAGCCTGGATGGGAACTCCCGCCCTCCAAGGGACTGTCACCTACTGTGACAGCTTCATTCTGCTACAAAGGGCCCCTTGGGCCAAGTGCTTTGTGCTCCTTATCTCGTCCCCCCTCACAACAGCCCTCTGCAGTCAGCCATTATTCCCATTTTACAGATGGGAAACTGAGGCTGAGAGAGTGACTTGCCCAAGGCCACCCAGTGACAGGAGAGCGGCTTGATAGTCTCTCCCCGCAGCCTCAAGGCACTGTGGGGATCCAGACCCCGCACTCTGTGCCCAGCTGGCTGACTCCCTGATAGGACAGCTGTTTTGGCAGTGAGCTCCTGACGGCCAGCATGCTTTCTGATCACCCGCATTCCCAGCTAAAGTGCTTGTAAGTGGCTGTCAGAAACCTAAGTGCTTCCTCCAAGAGCAGACAGACCTTTGGCCAGCTGCCCACCTGCCGGCTAGTTAGAGCAAGATAACTGTCCTAAGCACAAGAGAGACAAGGATCCCTTTTATTGCACCCACTTCTGGGGGTGAGTGTGGGTAGAGGCAGAGTGCTAGCAATTCAGTGCTGAGCACTGCTGATCCCCGTGCCAGCTGGAGTGCAGACCCCAGCACCTCCAAACGAGGGTCACCCCAGCTGGAAACACTGGAGACCCAATGGACAATGCAAGACCCAGGAATCAGCTGCCCGGCTCAGCCCCAGGGTCCAGACAGCCCAGTCTCCAGTCTCTGATTGCTCCATGCCAGCAAGGGTATGGAACGGCTTCCGTATGAAGAAGACAGTTTGCAGAGACTGACAGTGTCCGTTTACTCCTCCTTTCTATCTCACGTATTCCCCTCCGTCTTTCTCCCTTTATTGTCATTGACTCCCTGGCCAGCTATCGGCCCGTCTCTAACTTTCTCTTTTTAGGGAAGGTTATTGAACAGGTTGTGGCTTGGCAGCTGCAGGAGCATCTGGACCACATCCGTTTTCTTGAACCCTCGCAGTCCAGCTTTCGTCCGGGTTATGGCACCGAGACTCAGCTTGTGGCTCTGGTCGACAACCTCTGCCAAGAACTGGATCAGGGTCGATTGACCCTTCTGATTCGATTAGATCTGTCGGCTGCCTTTGATACCGTTGACCACGAGATGTTGGTGACTCGCTTGCGGGACCAGGCCAGGGTGGGTGGAACTGTTCTTGAATGGTTCCGCCCCTTCTTGACTGGGAGAATTTAGCGAGTGGTGCTGGAGGGCTGCTCATTGTCTCCCCAGGACCTCTCGTGTGGGGTCCCGCAAGGTTGTATTCTGTCTCCATTCTTGTTCAACGTGGACATGCAGCCGCTGGGCAAGGTTGTGAGAGGGTTTGGTGTTCGGGGTCATCAATACGCTGATGGCTCCCAACTCTACCTCTCCTTTGAATCCGACCCAGGCCTGGCAGTCTCGGTGCTTCCCCGGTGTTTGGCGGCTGTGGGGGACTGGAGGAGGGTGAGCCGTCTGAAGCTGAATCCTGACAAGATGGAGGTGATGCTAGTGGGGAGGGCTGTGGGGTTTGCCCCCCACTGGTCCCTCAGGTTCATAGTCTGGGAGTGCTCCTTGACTCCCAGCTCCGCCTGGATGCCCAGGTGGAGGCTGCGGTGAGTTTCACCAATTACATCTGGTGCGGCGGCTTCGGCCATTTGTCTTGGACTCTGGCCTGGCCACCATCATCACCTCAGGACTGGACTATTGCAACGCGCTCTACGTGGGGCTGTCCATGGTGACAGCTCGGAGGCTGCAGCTGGTGCAGAATACAGGGACGGGTCGCCGGGAGCACATTACACCAGTGCTCTGTTCTCTGCACTGGCTGTCTAGAGTCGGCCGGGCCCAATTCAAGGGGTTGGTACTTACCTAGAAAGCCCTAAACGGGCTGGGCCCTGCCTATCTGCGGGACCACCTCACCCCCCAGGCTCTGAATCGGCCCCTGCAGTCAACCGGGAGCGTCTTTCTCAAAGTCCCCTGGGTATCCCGGGGGGCCGCTATGGAGAGGCCGTTCTCAATGTCCGCTCCGTGGCACTCCCTCCCGGCAGAGGCCCGGTGGCCCCAGACCTCCCCGCCTTCTGACGACAATGTCAGAGCTGACTCTTCCGCCGGGCTTTTGGTGAGGGAGATGGCTGAAGGGTGGGGGTTTTACCATTTAATGGTGGTGTTTTTACTTCTTGTTTATTGATTGTATTTTGTATGATTGTATCTTATAGATTGTGAGCCGCCCCAAGCTGCTATTTGCAGAAGGGTGCGGGGTATAAGTTTATATCACAAGTAAATAAACAAATAAATTCTCTCACTCTCTCTCTCTGCAGTTTGGCCTTCAGTGGGTCTCCTCTGGAGTAAGCAGTTTGTAGCTTGCGGCCGTAACCCTTTATATTGAAAACTTGATTTGCTGTTAAGCTAGCATGTGTGTTATTGTGGGGCCCGGGTGCAGATTTCTGGGGTGAGCCGCCTTCTGTACTGTGACAATCTCCCCATATTGCTTTTCTGGGGCTGGGCGACACTCTCCAAGCTGGCTCTGGGTTTTCCCTTGGGAGCAGGCTTGGACTAGAGGCCCAGCAGGAGGCAGAGCAGCCCTGGGTTGGAAAAGCGTCAGCCAGGCTGTGGAAGTTACCGGTGGGAAACCGAGTCAGACAGCTGTGTTTGGAGGTGAATTGGTGTGTGGGGACGGGGGGCAGCCAGAGAGAGTCAACCCCTCCTTGTCACACCTCTTCACTGGGGCAATCACCTTTTGGAGATGGGGGGTGGGGGTGGGAATCGGCACCCGGCACGGGACACCTTCTCCATGGGCTGCTGCCAGTACAGAGGGCCTGTCCAGCATCCAGCCAGAGGGACAACAGGTAGCACTGTCACCTCTGCACATTTTTAAGGAACACTTATTTAAAAATACATGTTCCAGGGCCACAGGGGAGGTGGGAAACACTGGGGCCGTATCTGGTCTTGGCTCTGCAGGATCTGAGGGTCACGCTTATGCGAGGGTGAGTGTGTGCCGGATGCGGGTGAGTGTGTGCGGGATGCGGGTGAGTGTGTGCGGGATGCGGGTGAGTGTGTGCGGGATGCGGGTGAGTGTGTGCGGGATGCGGGTGAGTGTGTGTGGGATGCGGGTGAGTGTGTGCCGGATGCGGGTGAGTGTGTGCCGGATGCGGGTGAGTGTGTACAAGTTTGAGGGAGAGCGTGCGTGAGTTCTGCGCTCTGCCATGACTCAGGCCCTCGGAGCTGTTATCTCTACTCCCTGCTAATGAGGGATTGATTTGTTTGGGCTCCGTAATAAGGGTGGGAGCTTGGAGAGTTATTGAAAAACCATTTGGCACGGCAGCCATGGGCCCCACAGCGCCTCTGCCTCCTGGGAACGGCTCAGCCCGTCTGCCCCTCTCCCCTGCTGCAGCACATGGTCCGTGTGGCGGAGATATGGGGAGGGGAGATTGATGGGCTTTGGGCTGAAAGCATAGACACACCTGGGAATTAGCCTTGGGAACTCCTGGCCATATGTTCTGATGTAGGCTGGGCACATGGGGAACCAGTGACATTCAGGAGGGGAATCTGGAAATGGGTGACAGACTGTTCTGGTATGCGGCAGGGCTGGCTGGAGCCAGGCAAAGCTCCAAAAGGTGCTAACTAAGTAAATCTGCCCCAGCCCAGTCCTGAGCCACAGCCCCTGCTAACCTCCCTCCCCAAGCTCTGCTGCCCCCGTGCTTGGAACTCCCTCTCTTGCAACCTTCATATCCCCCCTAAAACCTACCTGTTCCATCAGGCCTTCCATAACTCCTCTCCCCATAGCCTGCTCCTTTGTGCTGCTCTGTAAATTGTCTCAGCCTTCAGAATCTCCCCCTCCCTTGCAACTAAGCTAAGCACACCGGCAACGTACAATCCTAGCGATGGGAGGGAACTCCGAGGGCATCTAGTCCAACCCCCTGCTCAATGTGGGAAATCCACAGCGACAGCATCCCTGACAGATGGCCGTCCAGCCTCTGTTTGAAACCTCCAGGGAAGGAGAGCCCCCCTCCTCCCTAGGCAGTGTCTGCTCCACTGTCCAACAGCTCTAGCTGTTAAGAAGGTCTTCCTAATGTTTAACCGAAATCAGCTTTCTTGTCATTTGAGTCCATTATTGCCCACAGGGGTAACAGACAACGGGCTCTTTTAGACGAGCAGGTTGCCGTTGCGTGACCCACTCGCGCGATATTTCAAAATCCCGCAAGGCGGGATTACACAAGACGGAAGTAGGGGATCACATGCATGGAAGGCGGTTGCGCATTGTTTGCCGACCGCGAATTAAATACCTCACATCACACATCGAGGTAGTTAATACCTCACACATCAAGGTAGTTAATACCTCACACATCGAGGTAGTTAATACCTCACACATCGAGGTAGTTAATTCGCGATCAGCAAACAATACCCAACCGCCTTCCATGCGTGTGATCTTCTTCCATCTCGTGTAATCCCGCCTTGCGGGATTTTGAAATATCGCGCGAGTGGGTCGCGCAACGGCGTCTAAAAGCAGCGCAAGTCTTTGCTTTGCTCTCTGTGATGGCACTTCAGCTAGTGGACGACCACTAACATGTTTCCCCTTCGTCTTCTCTTCGCCAGGCTAAACATCCCCAGCCCCTTCAACCTCTGCTCATAGGACTTGGTTTCCAGTCCCCTGACCCTCTTTGTCGCCCTCCCTCTGAACCCGTTCCAGTTTGTCAATGTCCTCTTTAAAGTGCGGTGCCCAGAGCTGGACACAGGAGTCCAGACGAGCTCTGACCAACGCAGAATAGAGTGAAACGATGACTTGGAAACGATGCTTGTTCATGCTGCCTAGAACTGCATTAGTCTTTTTTGCAGCTGCATTGCGCTGCTGATTCCTGCTCAGTTTGTGATCAACTACAATCCCCCAGATCCTTTCCACACGTCCTGCTGCCGAGCCAGGGATCCCCCAGCCTATCATTGTGCATTTGATTTTTCTTACCTAAATGAGGAACTTTACATTTATATCTGTTGAATTTCATTTTGTTAGTTTGGGTCCAGTTTTCCATCCTGTCAAGATCATTTTAATTTTATTTCTGTCTTTCAAGGTGTTAGCGATCCCAGCTCCCAGTTTTGTGTCATAAAGATGTTGAACCGTACAGGGCCCAGGACCGAGCCCTGAGGCCCCCTGCTCAGCACGTCCTTCCAGATTCATGGGGAACCACAGAGGAGCACTCTTCAACCAGCTGTAAATTCACCCAATGGTAGTATCGTCCAGCTCACCTTTTACCAGCTTCTCAACAATTGCTCAGCTTCAGGTTCAGCACCAGGCACCTGACTGGAGCAATAATAATAATGAGTCACAAACAGCCGTGCCAATGCCACTCAGTCCTGATCCACAGTCTCCCACCCCCCAGAGCTCTGCAGTACCTCTCAGGCATGCTGCTACCCGAGACCCTCCAGGATCCCCGGCAGAGGCCTCACCCAGGCGTGCTGCTACCTGAGACCCTCCGGGATCCCCGGCAGAGGCCTCACCCAGGCGTGCTGCTACCTGAGACCCTCCAGGATCCCCGGCAGAGGCCTCACCCAGGCGTGCTACCTGAGACCCTCCAGGATCCCCGGCAGAGGCCTCACCCAGGCGTGCTACCTGAGACCCTCCAGGATCCCCGGCAGAGGCCTCACCCAGGCGTGCTACCTGAGACCCTCCAGGATCCCCGGCAGAGGCCTCACCCAGGCGTGCTACCTGAGACCCTCCAGGATCCCCGGCAGAGGCCTCACCCAGGCGTGCTACCTGAGACCCTCCAGGATCCCCGGCAGAGGCCTCACCCAGGCGTGCTACCTGAGACCCTCCAGGATCCCCGGCAGAGGCCTCACCCAGGCGTGCTACCTGAGACCCTCCAGGATCCCCGGCAGAGGCCTCACCCAGGCGTGCTACCTGAGACCCTCCAGGATCCCCGGCAGAGGCCTCACCCAGGCGTGCTACCTGAGACCCTCCAGGATCCCCGGCAGAGGCCTCACCCAGGCGTGCTACCTGAGACCCTCCAGGATCCCCGGCAGAGGCCTCACCCAGGCGTGCTACCTGAGACCCTCCAGGATCCCCGGCAGAGGCCTCACCCAGGCGTGCTACCTGAGACCCTCCAGGATCCCCGGCAGAGGCCTCACCCAGGCGTGCTACCTGAGACCCTCCAGGATCCCCGGCAGAGGCCTCACCCAGGCGTGCTACCTGAGACCCTCCAGGATCCCTGGCAGAGGCCTCACCCAGGCGCGCTGCTACCTGAGACCCTCCGGGATCCCCGAGAGAGGCCTCACCCAGGCGCGCTGCTACCTGAGACCCTCCGGGATCCCCGAGAGAGGCCTCACCCAGGCGCGCTGCTACCTGAGACCCTCCGGGATCCCCGAGAGAGGCCTCACCCAGGCGCGCTGCTACCTGAGACCCTCCAGGATCCGCGAGAGAGGCCTCACCCAGGCGCTACCTGAGCTATTGAATCAGAGATGCTGGGGATTGAACTTGGGGCCGCATACATGCAAAGCCTGCGCTCTACCCCCTCAGCCACAGCCCTGCCCTGCCCTGCCCTAGAGGCTTGTTGGACCATTCACATAATGGAGTGAGCCCCTCTGCCAGTTTTTCCCCAAATCCATGGCAGCAGGGGGGTGAAAACAGGGGGGTGCAGAGCCCCTGAGTTTGAGGTACATGGGACCGTCCCCCGGGCCACTCTGCTCCTCCTGGCTTTTGGATTCCCGAACAGCTGACGACGGTGCGGAGCTGCTGCTGTTTGGGGGCGGGGGGAGAGAATGGGGCACGAGGTCTCTCCTCCTCTTTTGATTGTTCTCTCTCCACTGCCTGGTGCGAGCCCCACCCAGCCCAGCCTGCCAATGGGGTTCTATCCTGCCCTACCGAACCCGGGGTGGGGGGGATCCCAGTTCCCAATGGGCTGTGGGGGGGTAGCTTTGCTATGGAAATCGGCACTCCCATTTGGGCCTATAAAAGTGTCAGGGTTATTTTCATGAGAGCTGACTGGGAAGGGGGGCCACCTAGGCCAATTGTTAAGGAGCACTTATGAAAAATACATGTTGCAGGGCCTGCCTTGACACCTTAGGCACCAATGTACACCCTGCACCATGTATTTTTCATAAGTGCTCCTTAACAATTGGCCTAGGTGGCCCCCCTTTGCTGGGGGAGGAGGGGGCAGCGTGGCTCTGCTACGCTTGCCAGGAGAAGGCCATTCCCCACTCCCCCATTAGCCGCTGGGCGCAGACCCCGGGTACCAGACTCAGTCCTGGGTAAAGGTCGCCGGCAGCCGGCGTCCTGCGCTGTCAAACTGTTCCCCCCTGGCGCGGTGCCCGCTCCTCGCCATCTGGGGCTGGAGGTTAATGAATAGCCCACGGTACACACAGCAAGAGGCCATTAAACACAGCAGCCGGACACACCGGAGCTACCGGGCTCCTGCCGCCAACGGGGCTGATTCACTCTGTTTGCCCAGTGATAATATTTACCGGAGTGCCAGGGAATGTTTGTGGGAGCCAGCGGGCAGGATGGGCCCTGCTTGGGCAGCTGAGGTGCTGGAGGATGGCAATCCTCTGCAGGGGAGCTAGGACCTGGGTACCCGGCTAAGCCGCTCCGCGGCGGGAGGCAAAGTGACCCCATGGCAGGGGGAGCGGGGGTTCGTGACCCCTGGTTTTTATTTTATTTTATAAAAGATGTCTATCCCGCCCCTCCTGCACGCAGGGGCTGGTGCTTGGGGAAAGGAGGCCCAGGGAGAGACCGGGATTTGAGGCCTGGCTGAGAGAGGTCTGTTGCTTTGCGGCAGCTGGACGCGGAGGTATCGGCAACAAAGCTTGTTAGCAGCAATGCCAACCTCTAGCCCTTGGCACAGGCTGCCCAGTGCCCCTCTGGCAGCCTCCGCAGCCAGCGCTAGGGTTGCCCGAGATGCATATCTAAGAGGACACTTGTGAGAAATACATTGGAGCCAATGCGGCCCTGCAACCTGTATTTCTAAGTGGCCTCTCCAAATGTGCATCTACGACAACCCTACATCCATGTAAGACGGGAGTGGGACGTAACAGCGGGGGGCGGGGGGTTGCGCTGGCCTGTTCTAGGCTACGGGCCTGAGCACCAGCTGGTGCAAATCATCCAAACTGCATTGACTTCCGTTGCGGATGCCACCATTTACACTGGCGGGGGCCAGCTCTGGGGTGGAGTCCTACCAGAACACAACAGCTCCCAAGAGGGGAGGAGGTCTCCAGCTGGGAGGGTCTTTAGGCCAATGCGGTGCCGGGGCCCCAAACCTGAGCAGTGGGGACCCGCGCTAGGGGTGAGATTTCATTTTCAAATGGATTCTGTTTCTGACCAGATTCCGTCATTTGATCCAGTCCAGAAAAACGCAGAATGAGCAAACATTCTGATTCTGTTTTGCCAGAATCGGTCCAAAAAAATGTGTCTGATTTGCATGTGCGCAAAATGGCTCCGGCCGCACTGTGCGAGCACACACAGTGTCGGCCACCGTACAACAAAATGGCAGCCCAAGCCGCCATAGTACAGTGGCCGCCATCTTGTTGTATGACAGCCACCATCTGCACATGTGCGGGACGGGGCGGCCATCTTGTGCATGCACAAATCACTGGATGAATCAGAATTCAGAATACACACACACGTGCACACAAACATACATGCACACACACATGTGTACACAAACATACACGCACGCACACACAGACACATGTGCACACACACACCCCTGCTGCACGTATCCCTTCCGTGTGTGCGTAGCGGGAATGGCTCTGGCAGCTCTAGCCCCAGGTCGGCCCCTGCTCCTCCTGGGAACAAACGCCTTTTCCTCTTGTTGAAAAACACATTGTGCGGTCATCGGCCTCGGCCCCTCCTCCCCCTCCAGGGTTTGGCAGCAGCCCCACTCCCCGTGGGATCCCCTGCAGAACATAAACAAATGGGCCTGGGAGCCCGCAGGCTGCATGTCTGGCCAGGTGCTGGGGAAGGCTGCCCCCCACCCCCCGCCCTGCTCACCAAGGGCCCACTTTTGAGGATTGGTTTTGTGTTTATTGAAGGTTCCTTTGTGTATTACTTCCTGTCGATGTTCTGGGTTATGTGGGGGTCTATTCTTTTTTGTATAACCTTATGGTTGTGACAAGTAACTAACTAACTAACTAGCTTTGCTGACGGCGAGCTGGGGGCGGGCGGAGCCCGCGTGTAAATCACCCCACGGAGCGCTGGCTACAACAGGTGGCTTGTCAGGCGTAGGGATGGGAATAGTATTCATGCTAGCGTGCACTAAAGCAGGCACTTCAGTATTCATACCAATCATACTAAAGGGAGCCGCGGATACTCGCAGTCTCTAGTATTGCTATGATCTGCCGTTTCCCATCTGCTGGGATCCGAGCGGCACCACTCTGCATCGTTCCCCGCTTGGTCATTGCAGCCCGCTTGGTCTCCCCACCCGTTCTGCTCGCTCCCCCGGATCCGCTCTCCCTGGCCGGTCTCAGGCCCACCGACCAGCCCGCTGCACTGCGTCCCACGATCAGCTTGGCTTTCTGCTTCTCCTCTGCCGCAGGGGAAGGGGGAATCTGGGGAGAACAGAGAGCAAAGGGGATCTCAGGATGCAGCGCAGGTGAGACGAGGCGGCTGTGGGCTGGAGTGGGAAGGGGGAGACGGTGAGGGGGGGGGGTTAGAGAGCCAAATGCCATCGCAAAGCACCCCCCACCCACTAAAAGCCCCTGGCATCCCCCCCAAACCCAGTGCCACCCCCAAACTCCCAGTGCCAGCCCGCCTTTACCCTTGCCCCTCACCTCGGCACAGCCAGGCCCCTTTGGCCCCACAGCACCCCTGCCCAGAGCCATCAGGCACCCCTGAGCCCACCCCCAAACCCGGTGACAGACAGGCACGCTGCACCGGACTTTAGCAGACACTTGACTCGCCGTGGATCTTTTTCCATTGACTTCAATGTAAAACGAAACAGAAAGAAAGCAGAACAAATACTAAAGTAAACAAAAATGAAACAGCACAACCACTAAACCGAACAAATACTAAAGTCCACCCCTCCTTGTCAGTAGGAAACTTGCCTGGTCGGTGGCACTTGGGCGTCGGCGGAGCGCGGCCTGCCCACCTGCCTGTAGGACCAAACCAATCCGCGGTTGTTGGGTGCTGCAAGCCGCCTCCTGTGTGCGCCGTGTGCAGGGATGGGCATAGCTAGCATGGCCTGGGCCTTGGGGCCCCCGCCCCTCTCAATGCAGCCGCGTCGAGGAGCATGGCCCGCAGCACGGGGGCGCCCCAAGAGCAGCTATGCCCCTGCCACTTTCCCCATAGCATTAGCATCGCCCACTCCCTGGGAGCACTGTGCCGCCCCCACCCACTGGGTTCTCCCCTTATGGGCTGCATTAGGCAGCTCAGATTCTTTCCCAGGGAAATTTGGGGTCAAATCAAACATACTCCTAGAAAGGAACCAGAAACTATTCAGGTTGATGAAAACATTTCTGTTTAAAAAAATCCCATTCCAGTTTGACTTGTGATATTCTGGGAGCGTTCTACGCCCCCCGCCCCCAAAGGCAAACCCTGTCGGGGGTCCCAGCCCAGGGCTCCCCAAACACACACAGGGGGCGCCCTGTGCAGGCCTGCAACATGCATGATGCGCCTGTCTAAAAACACCCACACTTTGGGGCCGGCGTCACAAGGGGCCCCAGGCTCCCAAGCTGAGCTGCTTGGAAAGAGGGAGATGAATTCTTGCGGCGAAAACCCCCTTCCAAATTGCAAAATCACGCTTTCAAAATAAAAAGATTCTACTTCTTTTTTGCCAAAAATGTTGGTTCTTTGAGAAATTTTGAAGGAAATAAACTAAAAGCTTTTGTGGAGACTGAATCTATAGTAAGTTTGAAACTTTGAAACTAAAATGAATTTTAAAAAAACTATTAAATAAAAATTCAGTTTTGAAATCAAACAAGCCACTAAACATTCCCGGTCCAGAGAGTTGCCATCTCAGCTCCCAACGCTGAACGAGAGCAGCTTGAACGAGGGATGTTTCCAGGGGCTGCTTGCTCCTGCTGTAGGCCTGGGACTGGTACCAAATCCTGACCTGGACCAGCCCAGCCGCAGCCGCAGGCCTAGGGGGGCCACCTAGGCACATTTTAAAGGAACACTTATGAAAAATACATGTTGCAGGGGCCTGCATTGGTGCCTAAGGCCCTGCAACATGTATTTTTTGTAAGCGTTTCTTTAAAATGTGCCTAGGTGGGCCCCCTACTCAGGCCTCCCCTCCAAATCCAGACCTTGCTCTGGTCCGGTGCTGGCCCTGCTGGGTCGACTCCAGATCCTTCCTGCCTCCTGATGCAGGCCCAGTTTCCTGGTTCTGGTCCTGGGTCAGCGCCAGTTCTCCAGCAGCGTTCTCTCTCCTTGTTCTGACTCTGGCCTTGCCGGTGCCCTTAGAGCCCAGCGTGGCACTGCCTCATTGCCACCTGGCTTGTTCTAGACCCCCTGGCAGAGGAGCATTGCCAAGGGCAAGCAGGGGCATTGCTGGGGGTGGGGGGCTCCCAGACGAACTTCAGAGGGGCATGTCTGAAGGGGGCATGTTCTCGGCCATAGGGGTTCTGAGATCAGCACAGTGAGTGCTGCTTATTTCCATGCTCTCTCCAGAGTGTCTGCCACTGGGACGGGCCTGCACAGGTGAGCGGCTCCCCCTTCCCCCCCGCCCCCCGGCTCCGTGCCAAGCTGATGTGCTAGAGCTCACCTCCTGAGGTGCTTGGGGGCACGGGGGGGGGGGGGGGGGGGG
>QEPC01012035.1:1858686-1906840 GCA_003113815.1 Sphenodon punctatus | reverse complement strand
GCAGAGAAGGGCAACAAAAATGATCCAGGGCATGGAAGGGCTCCCGTATGAGGAGAGGCTTGGTAGGTTGGGGCTCTTCAGCTTGGAGAAGAGACAACTGAGAGGAGATAGGATAGAAGTCTATAAAATCATGAGTGGGGTGGAACTAATAAACAAGGAGCAGTTATTTACCCTCTCAGCTAGTACTAGAACTAGGGGACACGCCATGAAACTCATGGGGGGCAAGTTTAAAACAAATAAATGAAAATATGTTTTCACTCAGCGTATAATTGGGTTGTGGAATCTACTGCCAGAGGCTGCGGTAAGGGCCAGTACTAGAGCTGAGTTTAAAAGAGGTTTGGGCAAGTTTCTGGAAGATCGGTCCATTAGCAGCTCTTAGCCAGACAGGATCAGGAAACATGACGGGAGCTGGGGGGAAACAGCAGGGAATGGATCCCCCATTGTGACCTGTTGGGTGCTTCTCCCAAGCCCCCGTGATTGGCCACTGTCGGAGACAGGATGCTGGGCTAGATGGACCATTGGTCTGACCCAGTATCGCACTTTTTATGTTTTTAGGAGCAAATTCGGACCAGCCAGTTTTCCTGAACAAGACAAAGTCTGTCTGGAGCCACCTGGCCAAAGTCATGCCAGTTTCTGCAGCCAAGGGAGAGATGGCCTTCCAGCCACCATTGACTCCCCAATCCAGTGGCTCAGGCCCCCATTCCCAGCTGGCTGGACCGGAGGTAGCCAGCGAGAATGAGTCCACTGAGGGCGGCAGCGGCAAAAACTACCAAGAGTTTCTGAAAACTGTTTCCATTTCATCCACGCGCACGGGCTGCCAAGAGTCCTGGGAAGGGATTGTTTCAAAGGAGGCTGGGTTTGACCTGTGGCTGCCCCTTGGCAGCCTAGAGAGGAGGATCAATTGCTGTCGGGGTAGAGAGGGGGCAAGGGGGAAAATGGGGGCTAAGTGACCCCCAGGGCCTGCCATTCGCTAAAAAAGCCTCATTAGCCCTATGGGATGGGACAGGTCCCCTATTCCTGCCCTGCTCATTAAACTGCCCCCTTCTGCTCAGCTCCGGGCTTCAAAGCCCCGCTTGGGGGTGGGTGGGGCTGGCACAGGTGGGGCCGTCGCCGGGAATGGGGAAATGCTGGGAATTCAATTCCGTCGCAGGTAAAATTACAGGTTCCCAGTGGAGCGAGCGCCATGGCCGGCCTGTCGGCAGGTGAGGGGCTATAAAAGGCCTGTCGCCTGCTGAGCTGAGCGCCAGCCCCATGGTTAGGCTCCTGCTGAGGCCTAGCGGGCCCCAGGCTAAGGCAGCAGCAGCAGCTCTGGGATGGTAGGTAACCCCCTACCCCCCTCTGGGCTGCAGACATACCAGCCCCTCCCCCTGCTTTGGGGGCTGGGCAGAGGGGATGGGATTGGGGCAGGACAATGGGGCGACTGCTGCCCTGGCCTAGGGCCTGCTAGGCCTCAGCAGGAGCCTAACCATGGGGCTGGCGCTCAGCTCAGCAGGCGACAGGCCTTTTATAGCCCCTCACCTGCCGACAGGAGAGGCAGAGCCGTTCTGCTGGGAACCTGCAATTTCCCTTCCAATCTAATTGAGTTCCCAGTAATTCCCACCTGTGCCAGCCCCCAGCAGGACTTTGAAGTGGGGGGCGGGCGGGGGGGGGGGCATTAACCAGGCGCAGTCTGAGGAACAACAATAGGGCAGTAAGTGGGGAGCCAGTTGCCCCAGGCAGGGTTCCCTGCTTGGCCTCCAACCTGAAGATTTACCAACTTCGCCCCATGGTGGGTGTGTGCAGCGGCGGCAGCTCTCTCCCGTACCCAAGCCCTGGGATTAGTTAAAGGCTTGGCCTGGTTTCAGGAAGGCAGAGCACGTTGTATGGAGAAGGAGCCTTCTTGTGCTCTCTCTCCTCTCCCCGCAGCAGGCACCAGCAGTTCTGCAAGGAGGTGGTGGGGTATGCATGAATAATATTATTCCCATTTTGGGCTGGCCTCCGAACCAGTCCAAGAACGTCTTCGCCATGGAGCTGCTAGTCCCAGATTCCTGGGGCATTTTGGTTCAGTTATTCAGGTCACTCGGCTATTCCGGTTACACCTGAGACTATGCCGGGCGGGGACGTGGCAGCGGGGAGACAGGACGCAAGGGCAGCAGGAGGAGACTCGAGTGGGGCAGGCAGAAGGGATGTCGCACTTGTTGGATAATGGTGCGGAGTTTGTGGCAGGAACAACGGACAGTACTTTGCTTTTCATGCTTCTGAACCGTGATAGTCTAGTAAAGACAATCTGAAAACGGAGAAAAAATCAGTACGCTACGTCGTACAAAATAGCCAACATGTTTCAAGTCTACATGCTCTTTCTTCAGGGGTAGAGTCTCTGAGGTGAAAATACAGAACATAAATTGTTTATTTATTTATTTCAATGTATAACCCCACCCTTCTGTAAAGGCTCAGGGCAGCGTACGCAGATAAAAACATGTGGGGGGGATTATAAAATTGCAATACAATACATTAAAATCCCCTGGCAATCCCTACCTTCACGCCAAAACCCCACCCCAGCCCCTAGCCCTGCCTGCCAAATGCTTTTCCAAAAAGGAAAGTTTTGCATCAGCTCCAGAATATGCTCAGAGTTGGGCTCTGACGGGTCTCCGGGGGAAGGGAATTCCATCTCACTGGGCAGCGACCGAGAACTCCCCACTGCAAGCCCTTGTGGCAGGTGGTACCCGCAAGAGAGCACCCCCAGCCAACCGCAGGGGTTGTGGTGGGGCGCGGAAGGAAAGGCGGATCTTTCAGATATGTGGGGCACAGGCCGTTTAGGGCTTTAAAGGTCAAAACCAGCACCTTAATTGTGCCTGCCGGAATAGGAAGCCCATTATTTCTAGTCCTGCCCTCGGGCAACAGAGAACAAGTCTTTGCCATCCTCTCTGTGACGGCCCTTCAGAGATTTGAAGATGGCTCTCATCTCTCCCCTTACTCTTCTCTTCTCCAGGCTAAACACACCCAGCCCCTTCAACCTTCCTCATAGGACTTGGTTTCCAGACCCCTGACCCTCTTTGTGTCCCCTCTGAACCCGTTCCAGTTTGTCGATGTAATGTGGTGCCCAGACCTGGGCACGCTACTCTGGATGTGGTCTGACCAGCACAGAATAGAATGGAACTATGACTTCTTGTTACTTGGGCATTGTGCTTCTGTTAATGAAGCCTAAAATTGCATTAGCCTTTTAAGCAGCTGCATCACCCTGCTGACCTTTGCTCAGTCCGGCAAACATATCAGCAACACCTCATGATCAACTCGATGGAAAGCCATAAATCTATTATACCCCCTTCAGTTAAGTTACTTGCTGAAGGTTCCCACACTCTGAAAGCAGGTCGGCTTAGATGTATAACTTGCTTGTAGAGGCGCGGACAATATTTTTCATTAGTTGATTTTTATGAATATGGTTACGTTTTCAGGCAATATTAAAAAGACTGTCAGTGCTATTCTTGTGGTAAGAGAGTTCTGGGCACCAAGTCCTTTGAGGGCAGGCTGAGGCACTGGGCATGTTTAGCCTAGAGAAAGGAAGATTCAAGGAGGACATGTTGACAGGTTTCAGATAGCCAAAGGGACGCCATTAAAAGATGGAGAACATTTGCTCTCCATTGTCACTGAAGGCTGGACAATCAGCAGTGGGTTTAAACTGCAGAAAGACAGGGTTAGGTGAAATCAGCTTCCTCCTAATTCGAATGGTTCAGCAGTGGAATGAGCTGCCTGGGGAGACCGTGGATTCTCCTTCCTGGGAGGTTTGTTTTCAAAGAAAGACCGGGCAGACAGACATCTGCCGTGGATGCTTTGGGGATAAAGAGCTGGAGCGGAGGTCGCGTATTTCCGACCTATGAGTAATACTCATATTTCCAAATAGTCTATTGGGTGCTGCCCAATCAGTGCCCGAGCACTCAGTCAGTGGGGACACCTTATTACCCCAAAATATCTGGGGTTATCGAGTTACCGTTGGATGGATCGGTAAAACGATCCATTAGTAGAGGAATCGGGATGGGGAGTTGAAAAGTCAGGGGTTGAAATGAGTAGCAAATGCTGGGAGCTCAGGACGAGTTCCATGGTATCGGCTCGCCCGTCCGGCATTCACTGGGTACTAATTAGTACCCAATGTCGTTATCAGGTCGAGTGAAGTCCCGCAGTTTTGTCAGGCAGAGCCGTTTTGGCGGATAGTCCATTTTTGCTCTCTCTACGGTATCCTGCCTCAGGGCACACAAGGCTGGACTATTTGGGGCTCATTCCTAGCCCACAAACCCGTGCTTGTGGCTCCCTGCAGCTCTGCCAGTGCCCCTCATCCTGCCCCAAACCTCTCGCCCTCGCCCCACTGCCCCTGCGATGTCAAGCTCCAGTGAATCCGTCCAGCTCAAGAGGCCCCGCAGTCCCTGCATGAAGCAGCCTCTGGGCTTCCCCCGGTGCAAAGCAACGTCTCCTGCCAGGCCAGCCTGGGTCCCCTCTGGGGGGGGCGGGGGTGAGCCCTGTGACTGGGATTTGACAGGCCCAGCGCCCTCTGAGCTGAACGGCCGTTGGCGTTGATTCCTCCTGCTTCGATCTGGGTCCGGCCAGGTGGCACCAGGCACCGACCGTGCCCACTTGGCTTGAGTATTCGGTTCAGCTAGTTTTTCAGTTTCTTCCATTATGGCGGCTTTTCTTTGGATGCTCAGTTATTTGACCAAATAGCCAATCAAACCACCAAGCAATAATGACCGAACCCTCTCCGCTCCTGGAAAGCGGGTGGTTCTAGCGTATATGCAAATATTCTCTGGGTGCAATCTCCTTGGAGTATTCGGACTATCCAACAATGCAAATCCACAGCTGAAGAGCCTGGCCCTCATCCCCAGGCCTGGCCCAGGCCACTCAGGTGACCACTAACTAATCCTGCACCAGGCCAGGGATCCGGGCTCGTGCCTTTTGGCAGCCGGTAAGAGCCGTGCTGCCTGCACACAGCTCCGGCCCAGCAAAGCAAACAAAACCCTCCTTATCCACCTGCACGCCCCGCCCCAGGCAGTGAGGGTCGCTTCACAGGTCCCTCTCAAACCACAATACCGAGTCAATGAATAAAGGCACAATGCCCCCCTTGCGTTGCACCCCCTCCTGCCCACACAGCCCCTGTCCCAGCTCCCGGCTGAATGTGCTTCCTGCTGGGACAAGACAAGGGGGGAATGACTAGGCTCTTGCCCTAATTATAACATCCTTATGCCGGTCGCTGTTGTTATTCTTTATAACTGGCAGGGCAGACGGAATCTGGAGAGACAGACAAACAGACAGACAGACAGACGCTGCCAGAAGAGACTGGCATCAGTCAGCGGGATCCTGTGGGCACCGGGGGACTTCTGTACACGTGCTAGTGCCATGCACTCCCTGGGACCCACTCATAAGTGCCCAGATCCTGGCTCCCGCTCACATGCTTGGCCTGTGGCCTCTGGGGAAGATGGCAGCAAGCGTGCAATCCTGCAGTGGCTGGGGAGGCTGAAATGGGCGATCTGCTCCGGGGCAGAGCGGCCAGCACCCCATCCGGGAGCCCATGCCGGGGCTGGCGGGGAGATGTGGATTGGGAGTAAAGAGGCTGCGGTGGCGGCGGAGTAGGGGGCCCAAGCCGGGGCTGGCAAGGAGGGGGTGGGCTGGGACTCGCTCCTTCTACCCCTGGTTCCCTGTGTGACCTTGACCTACTCCCTACATTTGCTACCGTCTGGGCCACCAAAGGTGCAAATTGATCTCAGTGAATCACTTCAAAGCTGGGGCTGCCATTATGATACTCACCCACCTGCCAGTCTCCGGGCAGGGCCTCCGGGTGAGCGCCTCCCCCAAGGCCAGGTGGGACGACCAGCCAAGAGTGGCACCTGTGCCTTGACCCCCACCCTGCTCACTGGCCACCCGGGCACCTTGCTCATGATTGGATCCGGTCACCCTTCCAGCAGGGCAGGTGGCAGCAAGATTTGCTTGTTCCATGCAGACACTCCAGTCTCTGCTGTGACGGGTATGACTGAGTCCCTGCCCCTAGGAGCTCCCAAGTCACATGCCCCCTACTCCTTTATTTCATTTATTGGTTCATTTATTTAAATTTCGACCCTGCCCTTCCGCTAGGGCTCAGGCAGGGTGGCTTACATCGTTCAAAACACAGCATACAATAAAAATCTTTTTAAAAACAACAAAACCCCCTCACCCTTAAACCCACCCACCCCAACCCTTATCCCCCCCTGCCAAATGCTTTGCCATAAAGAAACATTTTACACGGCCTCTAGAATACGCTCAGACTTGGGCTCTGATGGATCTCATGGGGAAGGGAGTTCCATAACACCGAGGCTGTGGGCCCTTGTCGTACGGACAAGATTGGCAGGTGGTACCCACATGAGAGCACTCCCCTCCGACCGTAGGGGTCACAGTGGGGCATGGGAGGAAAGGCAGTCTTCCAGATATGTGGGGCCCACACTGTTTATGAATTAATTATTAATTATTAATTATTATACATGTATCCCGCCCCTCCTGCCTCCAACAGCTTGGAGTGGCTCACAAAATAAACAATACAATAAAACACAGTAAAATCTAAAACGACTCAATTAAAACACAATGAAAAAACAAACTAACCATACCATAATAGATAACGAAACTAGCCCAAACCCCTCCCTCCAAGCCCCTTACCCATCCCCTCCACCAACTGCCCGGTGGAAGAGCCAGGCTTTACATTGACCCCGCAGTCTCGGTGCTTACTCGGTGTCTGACGGCGGTGGGGGATTGGATGAGGGCTAATCGACTGGGGCTGAATCCCGACAAGACGGAGGTGATGCTGGTGGGGAAGGCGATGGAGTTAACGGCCCCCATCATCGGTGGGATCTGTCCTCCGTTGGTTCCCCAGGTGCGGAGTCTGGGGGTGCTCCTCAATGCGCAGCTCCGGCTGGATGTCCAGGTGGAGGTTGTGGCGAGCGGTGCCTTTCGCCAACCACCCCCTCATGCCCATTGGCATCTCGGGGCGGCTTACAACATAAAATACACAAATAAAATCAATTTTAAAAACGCAACCCCATTCATCAAATTTTAAATATCATAAAAAATCTTTTAAATACCCCCCAACTACCCCACCCTCCCCTCCGAAGGCCTGGGCGAACAGCCAGGTCTTACAGGCTCAACAAAATGCCAGCAAACCTGGGGCCAGGCGGGCTTCCTCTGGGAGGGAGTTCCATAAACGTGGCCCAGCCACCGAGAACGCCCTCTCCATTGTGGCCCCCGTTTTACACAGGGGACCTCCAGAAAGGCGCCTCCGGTGGACCTAAGGGATCGCTCTGAGGTGCAGAGGGCGAGGCGGTCCCCGAGGTATGAGAGGCCCAGACTGTGCAGGGCTTTATAGATCAACACTAACACCTTGAATCTGGCTCGGTGCGCTATAGGCAGCCAGTGCAGAGCCCAGAGCACAGGTGTTATGTGCTCCCGTCGCCCTGTCCCCGTAAGGAGACGGGCCGCCGCATTCTGCACCAGCGGCAGCCTCCGCACCAGAACCAAGGGAAGCCCCACGTAGAGCGCATTGCAGTAGTCTAGCCTCGAGGTGATGAAGGCGTGGACGAGAGTGGCCAAGTCGGGCCCAGAGATGTATGGGTGCAACCTCCGCACCAGATACAGCTGGCGGAAGGCGGCCTTAGCCACCATCTCAACCTGCTGATCCAGACGGAGACCTGTGTCCAACACCACCCCCAGACTCCGAACCTGCTGGGTTACAGGAGGACGGACCCACCCCCCCTACAAGGGGAGACAGTACCTCCCTCGCTCTCCCCACCACCATCACCTCCGTCTTATCGGAATTAAGCTTCAGTCTGCTCTGCCGCATCCAATCCGCCACGGCCTCCAAACACCGGGATAGCAACGAGACGGCAGGATTTGGGTCAGTTGAAAACGAGAGGTACAGCTGAGTATCGTCAGCATATTGGTGACATCGCACCCCGAACCCCCTCACGATCTCCCCCAGGGGCTGCATATATACATTAAATAATAACGGAGACAAGATCGAACCCTGCAGAACGCCGCAGGTCAAGGCCCGGGGGCTTGATGTTTCAGCCCCCAGCACCACCCACTGACTTCTCCCCGAGAGGAATGAGCGAAACCACCCTAGGACAGTCCCGTCCAGACCCCCCAGGTCTCGCAGCCGTCTCATCAGCAGCCCATGGTCCACGGTGTCAAACGCGGCCGAGAGATCTAGCAGGATCAGAAATGTTGAACATCCTGCGTCCATCTCCCGGTGGAGATCTTCCACCAAGGCCACCAACGCCATCTCAGTACCATAGCCGGGGCGGAGCCCAGACTGAAAAGGGTAAAGGAAACCGATGCTATTCAAACATGCCTGGAGCTGCAGAGCCACTGCCCGTTCAATAACCTTCCCTAAAAAGGGAAGATTAGAGATGGGTTGGTAACTGGCGAGTGTGTCCACATCCAAAGATGGCTTCTTCAGCAGGGGGCGCACCACAGCCTCCTTGAGATTGGGTGACAATCTCCCCTGCTGAAGGGACGCGTTCACTACCCTCGCCAGCACCGTCCCCAAAGTCTCCCTGGAGGCTTTCACCAACCAGGACAGGCATGGATCTAGTTCACAACTAGTGGCTCTGACAGACCCCATGACATTCACCGCATCAGCTGGCGTCACTTCCTGAAACTCATCCCAGAAAGATCGATCAGACGGTGCCTCCATAACTTCGTGCCCCTCGCTTACTGCTTCCAATCCGGTGTCAAAGTCACTCTGGATCTGAGCGATCTTGTCTGCGAAGTAGGTGGCAAACTCCTCACCGCGGGCCTGGGACAAGTCCCAGTCCAGGCAGAGGGAGGCCGGACTGACCAGCCCCCACACCACCCAGAACAACTCCGTTGGACACGACTTTGCAGATGCTATGAGGGCAGCAAAGAACTCTTTCTTTGCTGTCCTCACAACCTGAACATAAGACCGCAAGTGGGTCCTATGGAGAAGTCTGTTAGATTCAGAGTGAGTCCGACACCAGCATCGCTCTAGTCTCCTACCTACCCGCTTCATACACCGCAGCCCCTCAGTAAACCAAGGGGCCCTGCGGTGACGAGACGGAGGGAGAAGACGTCTCGGAGCCACCCTGTCAATTGCCTCCCCAAGCAAGATGTTCCAATGCTGGACAAACTCATCGACAGAGTGATCGTCGGGGTCTACGGTTAACTCCCTCAGAGCCTCCTGGAACGGTTGCAGTTCCATCAGCCTCCGAGGGCGGACCAACCTAACTGGTCCATTCCTCTTCTGAATTACATCTGGAAAGTTGGCTCCGAGCTGACCACCATCATCCATGCTTTCATCACCTCGAGACTAGACTATTGTAACGCCCTCTACATGGGGCTACCCATGGTGACGGCTCGGAAGCTGCAGCTGGTGCAGAATGCGGTGGCCTATCTCCTGGTGGGACTGGGCCACTGGGAGCACATTACACCGGTGCTCCACTCTCGGCACTGGCTGCTGATAGTCTTCCGAGCCCGATTCAAGGTGCTGGTTTTAACTTATAAAGCCCTAAACAGTCTGGATCCTGCCTATCTGCGAGACCGCCTCACCCCCTGGGTACTGGACCGGCCCCTGTGGTCATTGGGGGATGCCCTCCTTGTGGTCCCCCGAGTCTTCCGGGGGGCCATGCAGGGGAGGGCATTTTCGGTGGCCGCCTCGAGGCTGTGGAACTCCCTTCCGGTGGGGATGCATCTGGCCCCGGACCTCCCCTCCTTTCGTAAAAGCTGCAAGACCTGGCTGTTCCGCCAGGTGTTTGGTGGGGGAGATGGGTAGGGTGGAGGGAGGAGAGGGGTGAGGGTGTAGGGGTGTGTTTTATAGTGTTATTATTTTGGTTGTTACGCTGTTGTGAGCCGCCCCGAGCTGCCTGTGGCAGGAGGGGCGGAATACCACATTTATTTAATTAAATAAATAAGGTGAGACGATACGGGCTGAGACGGACACCCGCTGGGAGTGAGTTTCACAGCACCGGCGTGGCTGCAAAAAATGCCCTCCTTGCTGTGGCCCCCCCACCGACATTGTGGGACCTCCAGGAGGGCGTCCCCCAACGACTGCAGGAGCTGCCCTGGGGCCCAGGGAGTGAGGCCATCCTGCAAGTAAAGTAGGGCCCAGAGCGCTTAGGGCTTTCTAGGTTAATACCAGCACCTTGAATTGGGCCCAGAAGACGACCCGTCCCCGTTAGCAGGTGGGCCGCCACATTCTGCACTAGCTGCAGTCTCCGGACCGTCGCCATGGGCAGCTGCGCGTAGAGCACGTTACAATAGTCCAGCCTCGAGGTGACAAGTGCATGGATGACGGTGGCAAGGTCGGAATCCGAAATATACAGAGGGAGCCTCTTCACCAGATGCAATTGGTGGGAGGCGCCCCTGGCCACAGCTGACACCTGGCTATCTGGGCACAACTCAGGATCCAGGAGCACCCCCAGGCTCCGCACCTGGGAGGCCAACGAGGGACAAACCCTGTCAATTATGGGTGCCCGTCCCTCCCTCAGCTCTCTGGCCCTGCCAAAGAACATTACCTCTGTCTTATCGGGATTAAGCTTCAATTGGCTCGACCTCATCCAATCCCCCACAGCTGCCAAACACCGGGAAAGCACCGAGTCTGTGGGGCCCGGGTCAGATGAAAAGGCAAGATACAACTGGGTTTTAGAGGTCAAAACCAGCCCCTTGAATTGAGCCTGGAAAGCTCTAGGCGACCAGTGCAGACTGTAAAGCCCCGGTGTAACGTGCTCACAGCGACCCACTCCCGTAAGGAGCCGGGCCATTGCATTCTGCACCAGCTGCAGCTTCCAAACAGCCGTCAAGGGCAGCCTCACAGAGAGCGCGTCGCAGCCGTCTAGCCTTGAGGGCATGAAAGCGAGGATAAGGGTGGCCAGATCTAAATCAGAAAGAAAGGGCTGCAGCCTCCTCACCAGACGGAGTTGATGAAAAGAGCTCCTGGCCACTGTCAGGCCAAAAACACCTCATGACCAACCGTATCAAAGGTCACCAAAAGATCTAACAGGATCAACAGGGCACAGTTCCCTTTGCCAGTTTCCAAGAGCTCCTGGTCACTGCCACAACCTGACAATCCAGGCGCAGCAGGGGATCCATTAGAAGCACTCCAAGGCTGCCAACCTGAGTAACCAGAGGGGGCCGGATCCTCTCTGTGACAGGGGTCCCAATCCCCTCCAAGTCACAGGATTAGCTATCCATCATCACTTCAGTCTTGTATGGAGCAGCCCCTGCCTGCATTTCATCTGCTGGTGCCACTCAGCACTTTCCCTCTCCCCAACCCTGGCTCTGATGGAGAGAGGGATCATAGCCAGAGAAGGCTTCCTCCCTGGCTGTGACCCCCCTTGCCATTGCGCTCGCCTCTTGCAGCAGTGCTCCCGTTCTTGGGTGGCTGCAAGAGGAGAAAGTCCTTGCTGCACCCCTGCTCTCTACTCTCTTCTTGCAGTTGCTTCACAGCTAATCGCTCTCTCGCAGCCGCCTAAGCATGTGAGCAGCGAGCAGCTGTGAAGTGGCTGCAAGAGGAGAGAGCACGATCCGGCGGCTGCGAGAGAGTGAACATCTGTGAAGCGGTTGCAAGAGGAGAGAGCATGTGCGAGCAGCTGCAAGAGAGCGATCAGCTGTGAAGTGGCTGTAAAAGGAGAGCACACTCCTGTGGCTGCAAGACAGTGATCAGCTGTGAAGTGGCTGCAAGAGGAGAGAGCACATGCAGGCAGCTGCTAGAGAGCAATCAGCTGTAAAGCGGCTGCAAGAGGAGAGAGCACGTGTGGGTGGCTGCGAGAGCGCAATCAGCTGTAAAGCGGTTGCAAGAGGAGAGAGCACATGCGGGTGGCTACGAGAGAGCAATCAGCTGTGAAGCGGCTGCAAGAGGAGAGAGCACGTGTGGGCAGCTGCAAGAGAGCAATCAGCTGTAAAGCAGCTGCAAGAGGAGAGAGCACGTGCGGGCAGCTGCGAGAGAGCAATCAGCTGTAAAGCGGCTGCAAGAGGAGAGAGCACGTGCGGGTGGCTGCAAGAGAGCAATCAGCTGTAAAGCGGCTGCAAGAGGAGAGAGCACGTGCGGGTGGCTGCAAGAGAGCAATCAGCTGTGAAGTGGGGTTGGAGAGCCAGGGTTGGGAAGAGAAATGCCCAGCCCCCATCCAAGCAGACGCCGAGCCACACTCAGTGCACTTGGTCAGGCAAACGGACCGAGGGGCCGCCAGACTCCCAAGCAGGATCCAAAGGACTGGGTTCCAGGAGAGAGGGTCAGAAGGGCCGGGCTCTACTAGGTCCCGGGGCGGGGGGAGTGCAGAGCCAGTCCGATTGCATGGGAACAAGAGTGCCAAGACAAACCAATGGGATCCTGGGGAACAAGAAGTGACTGATGATCCACTCAGTTTCCTGTGGCTACTGGCTGCACTTATATACAGGCCAGCAGCCAATCAGGAAGCGGGGGGCGTGGAATGAGGCTGAGGAGGGGTGTGGCTTTACCGGCACTGGCGGAGCTCTTATAGCCCATACTGGGCCTGGTGGCGCTGCAATCAACCGCTGCATCTAGGGGTCTTACCCACCCGCTCCACTCCCCACTGAGCGGGTCCTTACCCTGGTAGCTCCACACCTGAGACCAGGCCTGGAAGGAACTGGTACCACAAAGGCTCCCCAAGGTGGGGTGGCACTATCCACCTGGGCTCCTGAGCCTCCTGCCAGGGGAGCGACGGGCTTTGCCACGGGGAGCAAAGGCAGAAGGGCAACTCCCTCCCACCTGGAGACCTGCCCCTCCCCCCCCGGGAGCCCCAGGGGGCAGAGTGCTTGAGGTCAGTGTTCCGGGCACCTCCGCTCCTACCAGCACCACCCACCTTCAGCGGAGGCAGCGTGGCTGGCATACCACGTCTGGGGCAGCCGTTATCTCCAGTGGTCACGGAGGTGTCCGGCCCCATCTCTAAGGGGCCAGCGATGCAAACTTTTAAGGGATGCTTATGAAAAATACATGCTGCAGGGCCCAAGGTGTCAATGCAGGCCCTGCAACATGTATTTCTGGTAAGTGTTCCTTTAAAATGGGGCCTAGGTGGCCCCCCTCCCCATCGCAGCCCCGCATTGCATTCAGCCTGGCAGCCCCACCCCCACCCTAGCAGAGATGGGCAACTGGCCTCAGTTCCTCCTGACACCAGAGTCTGGGGAGCGTTAGGAGCCTGGTTCGCGACTCAGCGGGCTGGACACCGGGCCGGTTGGCATTGCCTCTGGACATGCCCGGTCTCCCAGAATTCACCGCAGGGTGCAAAGCCACGCCAGCCCCTTCTAGGGTGACAGACAGCTGAGGGTGGGGGGTAGCCCGGGGGAGGGGGGGTTGGATGTTGAGTCTGGGGCCTGGAAGACCAGGCTTCGCTTCCCTGCTCTGGGCAAAGCCTGTGCCTCATTTCCCCTCTGCGTAATGGGCCTAGCAGCCCCGCCCGGTCTCGCAGCCAACTAGGGGACAGGTAATCCCTGCTCCTTCCCGGTGGGTGCCAGGAGTGAGGAACCCAGCCAGTGCTGCTGCTCGGGAGAGAGACTCTCCATGAGGAATCAAATGGGCTTGGACGCCAGCCCAGGTCTGTCTGGCTCAGCCAGCCTAGCTGCCCGTGCGGGTAAGGAGACAGGCGGGGCTGGCCCCGTTCCCCCCGCAGCTGGGGCCCCTCAGCTGTGCCAGCGTGTCCTGGCAGGGCCAGCATCAGGACGTCCTCCCCCAGGGGCAACTGAAGGATCAGGGCACTAGGGGGCACGTGAGGCCAAGGGACAGGGTCAGTGGTGCCCGCCGATGGTTCAAGGGGGAGGGGGGTGTTCCATCCCTCTGGCACCGCATCCAGCTGTGCTCTGCCGCACTCCACCAACCTGCCTGGCCGGCTTGGGAGGGAGGGAGCAAACAGGTGCCAAGTTGGCAGCCAAAAAGGCCAAGCGAGACTCAGCACGACTGGCTCGACAGGAACGGTGGGTGAGTGGGTGGGGCCGTCGCACGTGTGCTTCCCCTTGTAGCGTACAGGGAGGCGAGCCCAGGCCATGCAGGGGCTGGGGCCGGCACGCTCGTTACATCAGTGCCGGACATGGAGTTGGCGTTGCTTCTAGGGTTGCCCGCTATGCAAATTTGTGCGGAACGCTTATGACAAATACATGTTGCAGGGCCTGCACTGGTGCCTTAGGCCCCGCAACGTGCATTTTTCATAAGTGTGCTGGGTAAATGTACATCTATGACAACCCTAGCTGGGGCCCCAGGAGAGCTGGCCCAAGAGCCCCTACGTGTCCTTCTTGCTAATCTCCCAGGCCTGTGTCACCCTGGGGTGGGGGCACCATCTGAAGGATGCCAGGGGGGCCTCCTGGTTCCCAGAGCAGCACAGAGCTCACCCGTGCCCAGTGCCAGGAGCTTGCTTGGCACATGCCAGGGTGTCCTTCCCGGGGGCATGGCCTACGTGCCGCGAGCAGCGAGGACAGCCGGTGGCGGGACGCATTTGCTGGGCTCTCCTCAGCTCCTGGCAGCGTCTGGGTGACCTGCCCTCGCTCCCACCGGCCCTGGAGGCGCCCGTGTGGCTTAACGGGGAGATTTTCCATCGCTCCCCTACGGGTTTCCCACCATTCCCCTCCTCACCACGGGGTGGGCGTTGTGAGGGGGGTGCCTCCCTGTGGAGAAATGGGGAACAACTCTGCCCTTAGTACCCCAAAATATGAGGGGCCCCAGGGTCTCGGAGGGAAGGTCAGGGATCAAAGCTTTCATGCTAGAGCTCACCTGGGCACCGGCACCGGCACCAGGCCCAGGGTGGAGCGAACTGTGTACCTGCCCTATGACTCACCCCCACCCACTGCAGAGCCCAGGGGGCAGGAGGCAGCTGGGTTGGGAACTGGGCCCCCCCACTAGTGAGGAGGGAACGGGTGGAAGCTCCCCAAGGGCAGCCCCATCCACAGGGCGTGGTCATTTCAAAATGCCCCCCCCCCGGGTACGGATGGTTCCCATGACAACCAGCCTGCCCCTCCTCCTTAGGCTAAAGGCCCCATTCTGGGTGTGTGGTCCCCCCCCCCGGCTATGCACACTGCCATGTAGGGGAACGACCGCACAGCTCCGGAGAACAGGCCTTCGGGGTGCCAAGCCCCTTGCAGTGCAGATCCCAGCCTGTGCCCTCAGGGATGGATGAGGATGTTGGGGGGGGATGGAGAGAGAGAGAGAGAGCACCCTCCTGGCCCAGCTGATCCCAGTAAACAATCCCCAGTGAGTCACCTGTGGCAGGAATGTGGAAAATGCAGCGAGCCCAACAGGCCACGTGAGGCCCAGGCAGGGCCGGGCACGTTAGAGCAGTATCCTGGGCGCTCAGTCCCCCGTGCACTTGAGCTGACTCAGCAGGGAGAACAAAGGGAGATTGCAGGGGAAGCAGGCGCCCAAGGGCTCGCATTAGCTGCGTGGGACAGCAGGTTCTGAGCATCACTCGCCGCCGCCTCCCCCGGTCCCGGGGAGCCATTGCCCACCTGGGTAGGGCTGCCACCTAGGCACAATGTTACAGGGCCTGCGTTGGCAGCAGGGGGGAGGGGCAGTGTTGGCCTTGACAGCCCCCGGCTGGGACCGCCGCCGAGTGCCCCACAACTGAGAGGCACTAGGGTGGGGGGGGGAGCTACCTTTGAAACTGACAAGCCCCAGCCGGGACCACAGTGGAGCAGTGTCCCATTTGGGTCCTGACCTATGGCCGCTCCCCTGCACCCCAGCCCAGCGCCTCTCCGCTGTGAGGCATTGTGGGGGCAGGCGTGGCCTTGGAAAGTTACACGCCGGACCGTGCAGCAGTGGCAGCACCGGATCCGTTCCCGACCCTGCCACTTGCCTCCAATTTCCCATGCTGCCCTGCCGATGCCACTGTTCATGCCTGGAAGTCATTGCTAGATGTATTTTAAAGGATTGATTTGTTTGTTTGTTTGGCAGTCTTATATCCTGCACCCTCCACTCACACAGCAGCGTGGGGCGGATTACAGCTCAAAATATAAACATGCAACATACAATATAAAAGAGAGATAAACGTAAGAACATAAGAAGTTCGGTCCATCGAGCCCAGCATCCTGTCTCCGACAGTGGCCAGTCACGGGGGCCTGGGAGAAGCACCCAACGGGTCACCATGTTCTTCATTCCCTGTGGGGCATCCCCAGGCTCCCAACAGGAAAGGGTTTTGTTCCCTGTCTCCCCTTCCCCCCATCTTTAGAGTGTAAGCTCTCGGGCAGGGACCATGTCTATCTTACTAAATAATAATAATAATAATAATAAATTAATAATCTTCCAGAAACTTGTCCAAACCTCTTTTAAACCCAGCTCTACTGCTGGCCTTGACCACCTCCCCTGGCAGTAAATTCCACAACCTAATTGTACGCTGAGTGAAAAAATACTTTCTTTTGTCTGTTTTTACTCTGCCACCTGTGCGCTTCGTGGAGCATCCCCTAGTTTTAGTGCTAGTTGAGAGGGTAAATAAAACATAAAATAAAATACAAAACAGAAAATACAAAATTATAAAAACTGAATAAAAGCACCGAAATAAGAAAACCCTTCCCTCCCACCTGTCCCCGTCTCCCTCGCCAAAGGCCTGGGGGAACAGCCAGGTCATGAGCCTAAGGCTCCAAGGCAGGTCCCGCAACATGTATTTTTCATAAGTGTTCCTTAAAAACCCTAAGGGTGGGTTCCCTCCTCTGCCCTCCTGCAGGCCCGTCCCACACCTCGCTGCCCTCAGTCGGCTGGAGGAATGTCCCGGCTCGCAGGCTGGGCCCCACAGTCCCAGGACAGACCCCCCTTGTGACACCGTGCGGCTGGGAGGCAGAGGCCGTGCCCGTGTCTCACTCTAGTGCATAGGGCAGGAGGAGAGGGGCAGGCCGCTGGGGGAGCTTGGAAGGACAATGGGGCCTTTGGGGAATCACAGTCTTTGGCCAGGGAGAGACTTCATGGGCTCAGCCCCACCGTGTGGGTGAGGGGAGCGGACACGTCTCAAATACGAGACCGGCCGCAAACCTCCCCCTCTTACATATGCCACCCCAGGGCAGAGAGAGCCGGGGGCACGGGGGGTCACTGCCAGAGAGGGCACGGGTCACCATAGAGCACTTTCCTGGGTGGAGGGGGATGAGCAGGAGTGGGGTGGCAGGTAGAGGAGCCACTGGGGGTGGGGTGGTCGTACCGCCCCTTTAAAAGAGGACACGTATGAAACATACATGTTCAGCCTCGCACTGTGTATTTTTCATCAGCATCCTCTTTTAAAGGGTGAGGGGGTGGGGCAGTGCTGACGGGGACCACTGTCGAGTGCCCCACAGCTGAGAGGCTCCGGGGTGCAGGGGGGGGGGGGAGGGGGGGGACTTTACCTTGTTTTAAATTGTTCGTGTGTTCTGCTCCTCCGGAGCCAGGCCGTGAGGCGCTGTGCGGGCGGAAAGTTACACACCGGGCCGCGGATGGTGCTGCAGCTCAGGATCCCCTTCCCGACCCTCCCGCTCGCCCCCAAGTTCACACGCTGCTGATCCCGCTGTTCCCGCCCAGAAGTCATGAGATCATGACTTCTGGGGGGATGAAAGTGGCAGCGCCGGGAAAATGCCAGACAAAACCACTTAGGGAACGGACAATGGACAGAACAAACCCTTACAAAAAAACCCAGGACTGTCCAGTATAAAAGCGAACCAATGGCCACCCTAGTGACAGGGCCGGAGAGCCCCACCCCAGAGCTCTGTTAGTAGTGGGGGGCCTGCCAGGCTCTGCCTCCCACTCCACTCTGCCCCCGCTCACTCAGTTCAGCTCTGCTCCCCACCCCCTCCTTCAGCGACCCCCCCCTGCTCTGGCAGCCCCCCAGCCCCCATCAGTCCTGGCGACCCCATATCGCCATCTCCAGTTACCCCCTCTCCTGTCACCAGTGACCACCCGGACTCTTCCATTCTCCCCTGTCCATCAGCCTCCACCGCTAGTGGCCTCTAGCCACCGTGACCCTGTGGTAGCCCCAACCTCCCCCTCCCCCAGATGAAACCTGCCCCCTCTGATAGCCCGGATGTCCTCTGCCCCCCATGAACCCTGCCCCCTTCACTCCTCCCACGCCACCCCAGCGGTCCCCTGTCCAGCCTAGGCTGCAGGCTGGGGGTTTCCCACCCCTGCCACTTAAGGTGACCAAATACTTTTTCTTTTCCCCAAAAAATGTTTCATTTTTATTCACACCCCAAATTTCTAATTACCACCAAATTTTCAGGTTTCTGGTAAACTTGGATTTTCCAACCCTGCACCAAATTAAAAAAATAAATTAAAAAAAAATCCCACAATTTTTTTAAAAATAGAATAATTTAGTCAGTACAGAATTTTACTAATTTTTTTGGGGGGGGGTTTAACATTTTAAAACCTCCTCCCCCACCGCCTCCCCACCCCCATAAGCAAGTTTCCCTAATGAGTATTTCCATTTCTCCCTGGTTTGGTGCCCGTGAGTCCACGGCAACCAAACAAGGCCAGCAGGGAAACACTGGGCGTGTTATTGGCGTCTCTGGGGCCCACGCTGACGCAGAGCCGGGCTCAGCACCGTGGCCGGGGTCCAGTGAGGAGTGGCTGGGAGCGCGCGGGGGAGGCACAGGGTGACTGTGGCAGAGGTTACTTGCTGCCGCACGGCACTCCCAGTGCAGAGTCAACACAGAATCTATTTCCAGCCCCTGAACGCACGCAGCCTGTATCTCCCCATTGATAAAATCCTGGGAGCTGGCGATGGGCCTGCAATGGCCTCGGTGGCACCTGGCACTGGCAGAGAGGAGAGCAGGCAGGTTCTCCCAAGTCCAAGAGCGGGGCAGTCTCTGGAAGCACGCACTCCTGCACATGCAGCGTGACGCAGCAGACGCTCCAGGGCAAACTGGCTTCTAGGTTTGTGTGGGTGCCTGGCTGCCCCTGAGCAAAGTGCCAAGTTTGGCTCCCTCGCAGCGGGTGCAGCACACTCACACTCACAGCTACTCGCTCCCTGGCAACTTTCTCCAAAGCCAACAGCAATTGGCAAGGGGCTACGGAGCAGCCCAGTTGCTCCTGAGCTCTGTGGAGAACCTCTGGTGCAAAGCAGCCCTCAGCAAGCTTTCCAGGGGGCTCCGATGCATTCATTCACTAAGCCAGGCACCGGCGTCTCGAACAGAGGGGTTTGTTCGCCCAGCGGAACGTGCGAAGAGAGTCCGTGCAGCCGAGAGAAGCCCCACTAGCATCTCTGCAGAAGGACAGACACTACCCAGGAGAGTGTGACCCAGAGGGGCAGGACTGGACTGCAGGTGTAAGAGACCAAAACGGGAGCAGCACAGTGAAAAAAGAAATGCACGAGGCATTCAGTGCAGCTGGGCACAGCACGAAGGATTTTATTTGATTTAATTTTTATCTGGCCCTTTCCCTGAAGCTCAGGCTGGGGGCACTGCATAAACAGCCATATAAGAATAAAAATAACCTAAAAGTCCCCTATGAACCCTGCTCTGACCTCTATCCCCTCCTGCTAAATGCCTGGCCGAAAAGAAAAGTTGTGCATTACCTCTGGAAAGTGCTCGGGCTTTAGCCAAACCTCCAGGGGGAGGACATTCACCAACACTGCGAATGTTTCTCTGTACAGCCTCACCTTATATGGACCTGGTGGACGTGACAGATGGTACCATAATCGATGGTGCGACCACGTCTTGTATATTAGGTGCAGTTCTGGTCGCCCTATCTCAAAAAAGAACTAGTAGAACTGGAGAAGGTTCAGAGAAGGGCAACAAAAATGATCCAGGGTTTGGAACGGCTCCCGTACCGAGAGTGGCTGGATTGGTTCTCAACTTGGAAAAGAGACAACTGAGTGATAGAAGTTTATAAAATCACGAGTGGGGTGGAACACATAAATAGGGAACGGTGATTTACCCTCTCAAATTGTACTAGAACTAGGGGACACTCCATGAAACTAACTGCAAGTAGATATAAAACAAATTTGCACCTTCCTTTTTTCACTCAACACACAATTCACTTGTGGAATTTGTTGCCAGGGCCAGTCGCGTAGCTGGGTTTTTAAAAGGACTGGAAAAGTTCTTGGAGGACAGGAGCATTAAGATGCTTGTCAGGCAGAGATAGGGCTGGGGTGTGGTAGGTTGGGGGATTGACCTCTTTTGACTTGGGTTTATAGGGGTATTTTAATATTTTGTTTGATTTTGCATATTTTCTATATATCTTTATGGACTGTATCCCACCTGAGCCCTAGGATAAATAAATAAATAAATAGGTTGGTTGAGGGATGTAACCTCTGGTATCGGGAGCTGGGAGAGAACAGCAGGGACTGGGAGAGGGGCCCTGCAAAACTGGAGAACCCATCCAATTTCCAGTACCCAAATTGTCCCAGTAACAACCCCATTTGGTACCGGATGTCCCAAAATGTCAACTTCCGGTTCCAGAATGTCAACTTTGGTACCGAGATTCCAACGTTTTTGATGCTAAACCAACTCCCAATGTTCATTTATCTGCTTTCCATCAAGTTCCGACACTTTTTTTGCAACTTCTGATTCTGGAAAACTACTTCCGGTTCCAAATTTTTTACTCCCCCCCCCCATTTTTACTCCCCCCCCCCTTAATAAATAAACACTCACTTATGGGTTTTCTGTCCCAGAAAATCAACTTTCTGTTCACATTTTTTTTTTAAATTGTGCCATTTTTGGGGGCACACAATGTGATACCTGAAAATGCAGGTATTAGCTTTGGGTACTAAAGTTAGTACCTGTTTCAGCTCTATGACCTGTTGGGGGCTTCTTCCAAGCGACCAAGACAGGATACTGGGCTGGCTGGACCATTGGTCTGACCGGCTCTAGCACTGACTCTGTTCTCCTGTTGTACCCTCAAGAGGGCGCTCTCAGCTGACAGCAGAGATCGCAAGGAGCACAGGGGAGAAGCCGTCTCGTCAGACATGAGGGGCCCAGGCCTTTTAGGGTTTTAAAGATCCAACACCAGATCTGTGCTCTACCCCAATGGGACAGACCTCTGGGCAGGCCCCATTTGGGGTCCCTCTACCATGGAGAGAGAGAGCGGAAGGGAGAGGTGAAATGCATTGCTAGGTGGAGAAAGAGCATGCAAGGTCCCTCTCCAATGGGCCCAAATACAGCCCAGGTCCTCCGGACGGGCCTCCTCGAGCCGCTCCTCTATTCCTCCTCTCCAGATGCTTGGGCACGTGCGTGACTGGGGTTGAGGCTGTTGCTGGCGGGGCTTGGGGATGAAATGGATCCTCACCTCCCCACAAGAGGCTGCCTCATCACACGTTCATGTTGCACAGTTCGTAAATACGAGACTCAGCAGCAAAGGGGTTTGGCAGGAGAGGCAGAAGGTGCAGAAGGAGGAGGCAGAGGCTAAGCAAGTCCGGCCTTACCGAAGCACCACTGAGGCCTTGTCCGCACAACACCCTTCCCCCCCCCCCCTTGTTCCATGTGCTTTCCTTGCCCTGTAGCAATGGCCCTTGCCTTTCACTGACCCACTCTTCACACTGGGTGGCAGAGGACACAGGCTGACAAGGCTCTCTCTCCACACTCAGGATGCGGGTTTGCTGCCCGCCCTAGAAAAGGGGTTGTGTGAATGAGGCTTCCAAATGGGATTGGGAGACAGTGGGTGTTTCAGCCGCGGGATGGTGGGGGCCACCCCTGGGCAACTGGATAAACGTTCCCGCCGACTGACCGGGCTGAGGAGGGAGACAAAAGGGCCATGAGGTTGGTTGGCTCTGCCCCTGCACTGTGCCACTCCCCACCCCCTGCCATGGTGGGCAGCCATGCCCCCACACTGGGGCCAGGATGGCAGCACAAACACGCACGCTTGCCCGGTAGGGCCCACTACGGCCTGCTCTGCTCCGCCTGCGTGGCCCTTGGGCCCAGACTGTGGGCTCCACGATTCCTGGGCAGCCGCCTCCCCGTTGAGGAGCTGTGGCAGCCCACGAGCAGACACGCCGGCAAGGCTCTGACGGGGCGTAGGGCCTTAGCTGCATGGCTGGATGCGTACTGGGGAGCCTCATGTTAGTAACGCCCAGTGAAAGCTTAAGAACATAAGAAGTGCCATGCTGGGTCTGAGTCAGACCAACAGTCCATCGAGCCCAGCATCCTGTCTCCGACAGCGGCCAGCTACAGTAGCTGGAGAGAAGTACATACACTGGCCATGGAGGTGTGACCCGTCTCCTGCTGGCCACTCCCAACGTCCGGTAGCCGGGGATTTAAGCCCCAACTTGTAAGCATTTATGGCTCTATCCTCTAAGAATTTATCGAGTGTCTGTTTGAAACTAGTTCTGCTGCCAGCTTTCACAGCCTCCTCTGACAATGAGTTCCACAACTGTTTTCCCCGCTGCATGAAAAAGTGCTTCCTTTTGTTCGTTTTGAATCTGTTGCTATTTAACTTCAGAGGGTGTCCCCTTGTTCCCTTATTGTGAGAAAGGCCAAACAGCCATTCCCTAGTGACTTTTTCCACGTCACTCATGATTTTATACGCTTCTATAAATATCCTATCCCCCCCCCCCCTTAATCGCCTCTTCTCCACGTTAAACAGCCCCAACCTGTTCAGCCTCTCCTCCTAGGGAAGTCGATCCATCCCTTCTATCCTCCTTGTTGCCCTTCTCTGAACCTTTCCCAATTCTAGTATAGCTTTTCTGAGATGGGGCGACCAGAACTGCACACAGTATTCAAGGTGGGGTCGTACAAAAGATCTATACAGCGGCATCATGATATATTCCCTTTTATTCTCTAGTCCCTTTGCAATAATGCCTAGCATTCGATCTGCCTTTTTGACGGCTGCCACCTACTGAGCCAATGTCTTCAAGGAACTATCCACAGTGACTCCGAGCTCCTTCTCCTGCGTGGTTACACCCAGATCAGAACCCAGCATCGTGTACGTAGAGTGAGGATTATTTTCCCCTGTGTGCATCACCTTGCATTTATCAACCCTGAATTTCATTTGCCATTTTAATACCCATTCAGCTAGTTGTGCAAGATCCCTCTGTAGTTCCTCCCAGTCTGCCTGGGTCCTAACTAGCTAATAATTTGGTGTCATCTGCAAATTTAGCCACCTCGCTCTTTCCCCCCTTTTCCAGATCGTTATTGCCCCTCCGCCAGCCCCGCTCTCAGAGCCAGAGTGGCGGCAAAGGGCTCTTTGTTGGGCCCCCCATAAAATAATGACTCACGGCAAAAAACAGCCAGCAGGGCCCAAGAGTGCAGCCGCGGGGGCTTCAGTGCCTGGTTGCAGGCTTCCCGTGCCGGGTGGAAGGGCTGAAGCCTGGCCAGGGTTGCCAGAGCAACAAGGCGTGAGACTGAACGACTCCAATGCCAGTTCTGCCCTCCGGGAGAGCCAGTTGGAGCAGGGAGCACCCAGCACATTGTCAGCAAATGCAGGTCACCCGTTTGGGGAGAGCTTTGCCGCACTCTGGTGGGGATCCCGTAGTTTCAAGGTTCAGATAGTTACATGGGAATATGACTGGGGGGGGGGGCACCTCTGCAAATTGTTAAGAAACACGTATGAAAAATGCATGTTGCAGGGCCTGCATTGGCGCCTAAGGGCCTGAAACATGGCTTTTCCATAAGTGTTCCTTAGACATTTGCAGAGGTGGCAAATCTAAATATGGCTGAACAGGAGACATCTCCTTAAGAGACGGGGATGGGAGACCCAGCGGGCGGCTCAGCCTGGGAGAAGGAACTGGGGAACCCTTGGAGCCTCCGGCCCCGCTCAACCTAATCCTTGCTTCGGTCCCCGGGAGGAACATCCTTCTCCCCCCTCGCCCACGTTAAGCATCATGAGACGGAGGGGGAGGCACAGTTTGTTAAGCACTTGGGGAACCGGTCCCCTGAGGGCGCATCCGGACCAGTTTCCCCACCCCGGTTAGATACCGTTACGAAAACTTATCCGGACCCAAATTGCTGTTTGGGCAATTTCCCCCACCCAGTTCCTGATAGTAAAGCGTGCAGCTGTTTCCAACCCATGACAACCTCCTTGTCTCATTCAGGGTGCGCCAACAAAGGAATATGTTCAACAAGCCTGGTCCCAGCACTGACCCATGAGGCACCCCGCTGTCTGCCTCACTCCAACTGGAAAAATAGCCATTTATTCCTAGCCTTTGTTTCCTGTCTTTTAACCGGCTACCAATCCATGCCAGGACGCTTCCTGTTAACCCATTTGCTCAGGAGTCTCTGGTGAGGGACTTTGTCAAAAGCTTTTTGAAAATCCATACATACTATATCGACTGGATTCAATCTCATACAATTCTAATAGGATAGGGAGGCATGACTTCCCTTTGCTAAAGCCAGGCTGGTTTTTACCCATCAAACCATGCTTGTCAATATGCCTAGTCATTCTGTTTTTAACAATGGTCTCCACCCGTTTGCCCGGTACTGATGTCAGGCTCACCAGTGTCTGTAGTTCCAGGGTCACCTCTAGAACCCTTCTTAAAAATTGGGGTTACACTTGCTAGGCTCCAACGTTCTGGCACAGAGGAGGATTGTAGCGATATGTTACCTAGGGTTGATAGTAGTCCAGCAGTTTCAGGTTTGAGTTCTGTCAGTACCCTTGGATGAATACCATCAGGCCCGAGCGACTTGCTACTGTTTAATGTATCAATATGCAATAAAACCTCCTCTGACGTGATGCTAATTTCAGATCATTCCTCAGACTCCTCACCAACAAAAAATAGTTCTGCTGTGAGTATCACCCCAAAATCCTCTGCAGTGAAAACTGATGACAAGAACTGGTTTCATTTCTCCGCAATGACCGTGTCATCTTTGATTTCCTGATTATCTAGTGGGTCAGCTGCCTCTCGAGCAGGCTTCCTGGCTCTGGTGTACTGGGAAAAATGTTGCTGTTGGATTTGGTATCTTTAGCAAGTTGTTCCTCAGATTCCCTCTTGACCTGCCTTATTATCATGGCGTTACACTTGTTCTCTCAAAATGGGGAATTCAGCCAGCCTGGCAAAGGGAATTCTAAATAGCTGAGTTATTGGGGTCCATGTGTCACAGGGGAAACTGCCAACTGAGTAGCACAGCTCATTCGTTTTTGAAAACGGTCGCTGCCCAAGGTAACCGGGCACTCCAGCTAGCCGGGGGCACAGCTCTCTCTCTAGGCATTCCCCCCACCCCTCTTTCACACCCATGCTCTGTAGAGTGCATGCACGCTTAGGAGAGTCACCTGCACCCCAGCTGAAATGAGACGCACAAATGACCCAGCCTCAAGAACAATTCCAGGTGGGTGGCCAGAGCTACAGCCCAAGCATAAATATTTATAAACCGAAGAGATGGAATTGCTGTAGCTGATGAGATTCTGTAGCAAGGCATTGTGCCAAACGCCACAAGGCTGGATATGCTTAGCCAAAGCCATAGTGCAAGAATGGAGCCTGGGATTCACCATGTGGTGGACTGTAGGGTCAGAAGGAGTCAGTAGGATCAGACCCCCTTACAACACATTCGCCAGTGAATCCTCACCAGCTGTTCCAACCCCTTTGATTCTGATCTACTAAAGTATGTTGTGTAGAACGGTGTTGCATGGGGTGGGCTGTGGCTCGAGGGGTAGAGCGCAGGCTTTGCATGTATGCAGTCCCAAGGTCAATCCCTGGCATCTCTGATTCAGGATCTCAGGTAGCGCGCCTGGGTGAGGCCTCTGCCGGGGATCCTGGAGGGTCTCTTGTAGCACGCCTGGGGAAGGCCTCTGCCGGGGATCCTGGAGGGTCTCAGGTAGCAGCACGCCTGGGTGAGGCCTCTGCTGGGGATCCTTGAGGGTCTCAGGTAGCACGTCTGGGTGAGGCCTCTGCCGGGGATCCTGGAGGGTCTCAGGCAGCACGCCTGGGCGAGGCCTCTGCTGGGGATCCTGGAGGGTCTCAGGTAGCAACACGTCTGGGTGAGGCCTCTGCCGGGGATCCTGGAGGGTTTCAGGAACTGTTTTTAATAATGGTCTCCACCCATTTGCCTGGCACTGATGTCAGGCTTACCGGTCTGTAGTTTCCAGGGTCACTTCTGGAGCCCTTCTTAAAAATTGGGGTTGCATTTGCTAACCTCCTCTACCGAGGATCCTGGAGAGCCAGATTTGAAACCCTGCTGCCGTGTCAGGTTGTGGCAATTCTGGGCTAAGATGAATCATTGGTTTGACTCAGTTAGGTAGCTCCTTATAGCTAGATTTTCAGATGGTGAATGACAGAAAGCCCAGCTCTCTCCTGGGCAGCTTGTGCCAACATTCCCCTCCATGTCAGAAAACTTAGTCTGGCCAGACATGGAGGCTGCCATCCTCCAAACCAAGCCAGGCAATGGAGGAAAGGGAATGCAGCACATCTGCACACTTGGCCCCCAGCCTGGCACAGAATTCCAGGGCAGAGAGTCCCCCTTATTAGTGGGCTGTTACTCAGATATTTTCCAAGGCGAGCTCTTGCCCAATCTGTTGGGTAACAGGTAGAGTGGTTTGCACTCTCTGCCCTTGCAGAAGCTAATAACAGATAATGACTCGCCACACTTGCCTGGCTCATTTCAGTCATTCCCTTTGATCTCTCAGAAACGTGCACAAGAAAGAGGATTAGCAGCAAACTGACTGCAAAGGGAGGAATGTGATGGCCCAGGCAGCCTTTGAAAGGGACCGGTCTCAGACCTGCATCCCTCAGAGCTGGCCTGCGTAGCACTTCCACATGCAGCAAGAGAGTCTGCATTGCACTGGGGACTGGGGGTGGGGGGCACACACCGCCTTTGTACAGGTTACCGGGGGTGGGTGGGGGTGTTTAACCCTAGCTAGAGGGTGGGCCACTGGGCCATGACTCAGGGGGTAGCGCGCAGACTTTGCATGTATAAGGCCCCACATTCAATCCCCAGCAACTCTGATTCAGGGTCTCAGGTAGCACCGCGCCTGGGTGAGGCCTCTGCCAGGGATCCTGGAGGGTCTCAGGTAGCACCGCGCCTGGGTGAGGCCTCTGCCGGGGATCCTGGAGGGTCTCAGGTAGCACCGCACCTGGGTGAGGCCTCTGCCGGGGATCCTGGAGGGTCTCAGGTAGCACCGCACCTGGGTGAGGCCTCTGATGGAGACTCTAAAGAGCCAGATTTGAAACCCTGCTACCGTATCAGGTTGTGACAATACTGGGCTAAGATGGACCACTCAGTTAGGCAGCTCTTTCTACCAATAACACTGACGTTCAATCGGGTGCCAAGCAGTGAGTCTGTGCAGAGATCCAGAACAGCCCAGACTACGACCCTCCAGGAACCATGTCTTGGGGGACCCCGCCAGCTGGAGCCGCCATCCGAGGTCTAATTGAAATGACAACAGGAGTGTGTGAAAAACTGGTGTGAACTTGTTTTATGTTTATATTTTTATGGTTTCCAACTAAAGTGGTTTTATATTTGTATTTTGTATGTTTTATATTCTTGTTTTAAATTGTAAGCTGCCCCGAGCTGCTTTGCAGAAGGGCGGGGTATAAAATTGTATAATAAATAAATAAATATACCGGCCTGTAATCGTCAAATTTGGGGAGCTGCGGCGTGGGGAAGGCCTCTCCCCTGTTTTAAGGAATCTCTCTTCTTTCAGCCCCCTCCCCCCCCCCCCCAGCTCCCGGCATCCCTTGTGTTTGACAGTCTGTGCTCACAGTAATAAGTTGTCCCTGTCCCCCGGGGTGGCCACCTAAGCCCATTTTGAAGGAAAATTTACAAAAAATACACATCGCGGGGCCTGCCTTGGCGTCTTAGGCCACAGGTGTGCTCCCCCGTGCTCTGCAAGGCACAAGCATCCTGGGGGAAGCAACCTTTTCCCTGACGCCTGTGCACCTGGCAGGGGAAAGGGTTCCTGCTCGTGGTGAGTGATACCACAGCTGGGCAGAACCGGCTCTCGCAGTGCCTGGACGTCAGGCGACGGGCTGGGCCGGCGGCTCACTTGCCAAGCTTCCCTTTGAGAAGTTTTGAACAAGGTTCTTTCAAGGTCCAACCCGGGCACATTGATGCCTGCCCGGGCACCACTTTGCAAATAGGCTGAGGGTCCTAGAAACGCCCTTCAGACCAAGCCAGACTCAAGGGGCGGGCCGGGGGGGGAGGGGGGGTCAGGTTGAAAGAAACAGCTACGGGAGGACTGAGCCAGGCTGCGACAAACTCCAGACAATTCGAATTCAACGTTTGCAAAGGACAATTCCAGTTTGTATTTGCAAGCTGGTAAAATGGGTCAAATGTTTCCTTCACTTCTGCAGATGAGGGCCGGGCCGGCCTTACCTCACGGCAACCTGGGGCTGCTGTCCTGGGCCCTGCTCTTTCCGAAGGCCCCACCCCTGTAGTGGCCTCTCTTTTCCCCAGGACAGGTTGTGGAGGCACCATTCCCTCTCCGTGGGGCCCCAAACATGACCCCCTTCAGGGCAGCACAGAGGATGGTTGCCCCCTTGGGGGAAGGGCCACCAGGCTCCCCCATTTTATCTTCACCCAGAGCCCCTCAAATCCTAAGGCTGGTCTTGCTGCAGCTGCTGCTTCTGCTGCGTTTTCTCTTTAGGAATTCTGAATTGATGATTTCCCTTATTCAGGCTTTGTGAAATGGATTGGAGTGACTGGGGCCAGCAGATTGGGGCTTGATTAACTTTCTTTAGTTATTTACTTGTCTTGCATAACAAGCTGAGATTTCTTCAGATAAGTGGATTGGAGCTTGGTAAGCAGCTGAGCTAATTAATTGAACTAATCAAATCCATTCTCAACTTTTTTGAGCAAAACAGATAAAGCAGTCACTCCCGATTAAAGTAAATGGGCGCTTTCCCAGAGCTTCAATGAGAGACATGGGTTGTGTCCGAGAAACTCCCTTTGACTTCAGTGGCAGAGCATTGTCTTGTAAATGAATGATAAACCATCCGTTTTCTTCTGATCCCAGGAATAGACATTTTATTTAAAGGTTTGAAAAGTGTTTTGCAAATTCCAAAGCTCTGATGGTTTCTGTTTTGGTATAAAGAGAGTGGAGAGATCAGTGAATTGAGGCTCAAAGAAAAAAAGATTAGGTTAAGTATCAGGAAGATAGTTCTAGCTTTTCTTAAAAAGGAGTAGAAACTTCACAGCCCAAATGAAAGAACTGGAAGGGGGTAGGGGGAGGGAAATGTCCAGATCATGTATCTGACACCCCCACCCCCTCAGTCCATCTCCATAACTTGCTGCTTCTGTGCGGGAGGGGCTGGAAATCCAGGAACTGAAAACAGGCCACATCCAAGGCAGCTGCAGGCTCTGGTTAGTACCCCACTCCTAACCAGGAGAAGAATCCGGCAACAGACCAACCTACCAAGGGCGGCTGAGTCTCCCCACCCCACCCCCCCATCACCAATAACTTTTTTACAAACAGGTCACAAGTCACAACATCTGTCCTAGCCAAGAACTCCCTGGGGGGCCTTGGGCAAGTCACAACCTCTCAGCCTCAGTTCCCCATCTGTAAAATGGAATTGTGTGTGTGTCTGTCTCTTCCTGTGTTCCCCTCACCCTTGCCCATCTTAGATTGTAATCCCAGTGGGGCAGGGAGCTGTCTCTGAAATCTGTGACTGGAAAACACTGCGTCCGCCTCGTCGCGCTAGGGAAATGGGTAGTAGCAGTAGTAACACCTCAAGGATGAGCCCTCCCTCTGATGGGGAGACCTCAGGTCCAGAGGCCAAGTTTGTATGTGGCCTCTAGCTCGTTCCTGGATCTGACCCCTGGATCCAGTCCCTCCTTCAAGCACTGAAAGACTGAACTCCGGAGAAGGGAGCCGAGAGGAGGGCACAGATCCATTCTCTGGACTCTCCTGAGTGCGTCCCTTAAGCTCCGAGTCCCCATCTTCTGTGGGAACCCTTGGAACTTGTTGTAATTTTCAAAGTGGCCCCTCCCAGGAAAAGGTGTCCCCCACCCTTGGACTAAATGATCCCCCCCCCCAGGATTCTGTGGTTTGTGCAGTTTGGTTTCATCAAATATCGAGCAAAGGAGGCAGCATCTGAGCAGCTGGAGGCAGCGACCATGGAGTCTTGGCTCAATTCAGCTCCTAGCGGGCAGGCCCTATTTGAACAAACCCAGAGGCAGCCTCACATCATACTGCACTCGGTCCTAGCAGAAGGCAGGCTGGAACGGGGAAAGTGGGGGAGGCCGGTCATATGTTCCTGCGGCTACATTTAGACGAGTGGATCGCAGTCGACCGCCAACGAAATACCTCGGTCTGTGAGGGACTGGTAAACAACGCGCCACTGCGTGACCGCGTCCCTCCTCATGTCTGATCCCGCCTCGCGGGATTTTGAAAAATCGTGCGAGTGGGTCGTGTGACCCACTCGTCTAAAAGCAGCCTCATCGCTTGGCGGGGAAACAAACACATTTCCAAGGAAACGTCAATTTTTGTGAAAATTCTTGTTTGTTTGTTTGTTTGTTTTGACTGAAAGAAAACCTGCTTTGGTTGGTTGATTGGTTGTTTGGCTGAAAATCTGCAGAAAAGGAAAATCATGTGTTTAACTCTGGAAACCAACATATATCCAAATAAGATAATTGGGGGATGACTGTATTTGTTTATTTATATCATAGTCATCCCGCCCTTCCCTCAGAGGCTCAGATATAAAATACATAAGCACAAAGCATATAAAAACAATTAAAAGAAGCCCTAAACCCCACCCACTGACTCTCTCCCTAATCCCTCCACCTCATCCTACCCAACCCTTTCCCAGTCCACCAAACCCCTGGCCAAACAAAAAAGTCTTACATCTCTTCTGAAAGGTAGGCAGGCTTGGGCTTAGGCAGATCCCCAAGGGAAGAGAGTTCCTTAACTTTGGAGCAGTCACCAAGGACGCCTCTCTGCGTACCCTCGTACTTTATGGGCGGTTGGCACTTGCAAGAGGGTGCTCTTGGCCAACCTCAGAAGCTGTGACAGAACATAAGTGAAGAGACGGTCTTTCAGATACTCGGGGTCCAAGATGCTTAGGGCTTTATAGGTCAAAACCGGCACCTTGAATTGTGCCTGGAAAACTATTGGCAGCCAGTGCAGACCCCAGAGCACCGGTGTCATGTGTTCCCGACGACCCACCCCCGACAGAAGCCGAGCCACCGCATTCTGCACCAACTGCAGCTTCCAAACAGGCATCCAGGGCTGCCCCACGTAGGGTGCATTGCAGTCATCGAGCCTCAAGGTTACAAAGACATGGATGACAGCAGCCAAGTCTGGGCCTGATAGAAAAGTTTGCAGCCTTCTTACCGGATGAAGTTGGTGAAAAGCGCTCCTGGCCACCGCCGCCACCTGGCCGTCCAGGCACGGCAACAGATCCAGGAGCACCCTGAGACTGCGAACCTGAGTGACCACAGAGACTGGATCCCATCAATAAAGGGGGTCCCCATGCCCGCCAGGTCACACGAGCGGCCAACGATCATCACCGCCTAACAATCTCACCCAGGGGCCTCAGATACACATGGAACAGGAGCGGAGACAAGGTGGCAGACTGCGGGACCCCACAAGGGAGCCCCCGGAGGGACAACGAGCCACCGCCCATCACCCCCCTCTGGGGTCTCTCATCCAGGAACAAGCAGAACCATTCAAGAGCGATCCCGCGCACCCCTGCCAGGCCCCACAGCCATGCCAACAACGCCCCAGGGTCAACCGTATCAAAGGCTGCCGACAGATCTAACAAAATCAATAGGGTACAATTGCCCTGGTTGATTTTCAGGTGGAGATCGTCAACCAAGGCCACAAGCTCAGTCTCAGTGCCCTGGCCATGATGAAATTAAAAAAGGAATTTTATTCCCTTACTTTGAGCATTTAGAAATGAAAATGTAAGTTGAGTTTAATAAAATTAATTTAAAAACAGATTCAAAATTGAAGCTGCTTTAATAGTAACACAATCACCGAACCGAGGAGTTGGGAGGCACCCAGCCCCTGCACTCCGGCAAGCTACACTATAGCGGCTAAAGCATCCCTGGCAGAGGCCTAGCCGGTCTTTTCTTGGAAACCTCTATGGGAGGTGATTCCGCTGGTTCTGCTGCCGAAATGTTCTGTTAGGACATTTTCCCTGATATTAAGCCTAACCCTGCCTTCCCGCCATTTAAACTCACTATTTCTTGTTCTGTCTTCAGTGACAATGGAGAGTAAACGTCTCCGGAGCTTTTGATGGTATCCTTGTAGATATTTTAATCCAGAGAGCGAGTGTGGTTTCCGCGTTGGTCCCACGTGACGGAGAGACAGAGTGGCTCAAATGATCTCCTTGACTGGACCAGCTGGTGTTGGTGAGACTAAGCAAAGCAAGCGTTCGGGCCACACAGGGGGCCCTTCCTCAGGCATGGAGCATAGCCAGTAGAAATCTATACACGGAGCCAATGTAGGGCAGGTTTATATGAGGGGGCACGGAATGGGGGCGGGGAGTGGATAAGACAAGGTAACTGGTGGGAGTGGGGAGAGAGAGGGGGTTGTTTTTACAGGAGATGGGGGGGTCCGTGGTCGTTGCATGGGGCAGGTGCGTGGGTGCCGTTTGTGGGGTGGCACGTCACATGAGTGACCCCATGCATGGCCATCACATCCACACCCCGTTCCCGCACGGGGCACTCTGGATTTTCCAGGAGTAGCAGACAGGATGGGCAGCACGTGGGTCACAGGAGCATGCCCCCCGTTGTCCCCCACCCAGAAAGGAAGAGACAAACCCCACTGTAACTAGGCTGCACCAAACTTTATTAAAACTAGTCGGGTGAGGAGGGGGCTCTGCCCCTCCGGCTCCTATTCACTTTAAATATTAACTCCCTCAACTAGAGTAAACTCAAGCTGTCTGATGTTCCTCAGTACCGCAATGGTACGAACTAGGTCCACTGCAATGTCACACCTGCCCAGCCGCCCCCCAGCCGGATCAGGAGGCCCGTGCCTACTGTGACCCAAAGAAGGAAGTGAGGGCAGCCCCCTTAAGCCCCGGACCGCCTCTGTCCTAGGGCCCCGGGCCTGGCCCCCCCGTCCTGGGTCCAGAGTGACGCCGGCCGGACCAGCTCTAGCCTTCACTCAGACCCCACCTCTTCAGGAGATGACCTGTCAGCAGACTATCCCTAACTTCTTACCGAACTGCGTCGCTGGACCCCTCAGTGCGACAGGATTAACTTTAGCATCTCCCCTTCCCACCTGCAGCCAATCCCAACCTCTCACTGTGAGGAAGGCGAAACACCTACCGGGCCCAGTGCCAATCAGCCCGGTGGCCAAATTCCTTCCCGGCCTTGAACCCAGGATCAATGACCAGTTCGACCCACAGTGCACCCGGGGAGGGTGGGAGGGTGCTCGCTCGATGCTACCCAGGCGTGGAATGGCGGGATCCGCACCTGGGCCAAGATGGCGGCTGCGATGTCTCACCTCCCGCGACACTTCGCCTCACGCCGCTTCCGGCGCTGCCGTGCGCCCCCGCCCTGCCCGTCTTCCTTTCTCCAAAGTGGGGGGGTGGGAGGGAGGGACAGCAACCGCGGCCAGCGAGTCACTCCCCATGCCGGGTACGGCTGCGTGGCAACAGAGCCTCTTCAGACAAGACATGCCCCAGGTGGACGGCGAGGGTCCGTGCATGGGGGTGTCTCATGTCACAACACCCAGAGAGGGGCCAGACATTTCAGAGACAAAGCTGTCCAAGTATCGATTGGTGGCAGCGGCAGAGCCAGCGAGAGCCCATGGCCGAAGGGAGGGGGTATATCGGGGAAAGGAACTGGGTTCCCAGCAGCGAGGCAGGAGGAAGGCTGAGTGTCCAGCTGACAGAGTCTGCAGCGGGGTTAGGGGATCTCTTTGGGGAGCCCATAGCGCTAGAACAGGGGCTGGAGCAATGGAGAGCTCGGCGAAGGGTATTATTGGGGTCTCCGAGAGCTCCTTGGAGGCTGAGGACTGACGGAGAGGTTAGATGATACGGATAGGGGGGGCCACTGAGGCACATTTGTAAGGAACACGTATGAAAAATACATGTTTCAGGGCCTGCCTAGGTACCCTTGGACACATACACACTGCCGCCCCCCCCCCCACCTAGCCACCAGGGCGGGCCCTGCAACCTGTATGTTTCATACGTGTTCCTTACGAATGTGCCTGGGTGGGCCCCCTAGCTACGGAGTGGTTGTGTCGGAGTCAGCCAGGGGGCAGGCCTCCTGGGAGACTCGGCTGCTCCTCTCTCCCTCACATGCTGGGGCAGGTGAGCGGTGCCAGTCGCAGACCTGTTCTGTCAGCTCCGGTTTGAGTCACGGCGGCACCGCCTGGCAGCCTCGCTCTGTCTGGGGCTGCCTCCGCTCTCGCACGGAGCAACCGCAGCATCCCAGCCTCCAGCCCAGACAGGAGCTACCCAGGCAGGGCACAGCTGGCTGGCTGGTGTGATGGGAGGGGACCCAGCGACAGGCACCAAGGGGAGGCCATAAGAACAGGACCAAGCGGGCCCCATCCTTTCGAGGGCCTTGTTCATAGGAGGTGGTAACTTGCCCTGGGCTAACACTGAGCCGGGCCTTCACACGGGGATGTGATTTCTGGGGTAAACTAACCCGAGGCAAGCAGCTCCTGAGTTAACCCAGAGCCGGGGGCCGCATGTACCCTAAGCTGTGACCGCCTGGCCGCCCCTGGAGCTGGAGCGGACACGTGTTCCTAGGAAGCCCCTCTGTCTCCCTAGCCCTGCAATGTACAGCAGCCCGCCTCGTAATTCTAAGGGGTTTCCTACAGCAAAGAAGTGGGATCAAACCACTTGCATTTCAAAGCATCCCGTTACCTTTCTGGGGGCAGAGGGAAGCGTGGCAATGTGGCCGCACCTGAACCAAAAGACTCAGAAGCCAGATGAGGAATCCAAAGGAAATCAACATGTTTATTTTATTTTAATCTCATGATTTCTCTGCCAGTCTCTTGATTTTGTGTGAGCTTGAGTCGCGATTTGTACATCATAGGCTGGCAGTGGTAGCCCTCAGACAGACAGGCAGACAAATGAATTTAAAGTCACTTGTGAAAGTCTTAGACAAATTTGCATTGGACCCAATCTTCCTCCCACCCCCAGCTCCCCTGCAAGCAGCCCTTTGCCCAGCGCCTGCACGTGCCATGCAAATCCTCTCTGCAGGCACCAAAGAGTTTCCTTCCTCAAGAGGAGACCCAAGCCAGGCCAGCCCCCTGGCAGCCCGCCGTGGCAGAGTGACCGATGCATGCCCCTAGGGTCCTGCTGTTCCCTGGTACGCGCTGAGACTCCAGCTGTGAACTGAGACCGGCCTCCAATCCTAGGCTGCACTGGCTGACCCCAAACTCAGCATGGGTGACAGCAGGCCCAGAGAGGCAGCTCCTCCAGAACAGAGGGTCTGAGTCCCAGCTGGCCTGGCCTGGGCACAGGGCTGGGTGCACTCCCAGGGGCAGGGCTGCAGTGAATCTAAGCCTGACTCACCTGTCACCTTTCCCCAGCACCGAATTCCCTGGCTGGATGAGCCTGGCCTGACAGAAGGGCCAGGGCTGGTTCTGCGCGACGACCTCCTGCTGCAGCTGGTACTGGCAGAGCCTGGCAGTGGCCTCGGGGGGAAAACAGGGGCAGGCCGGAGACGTCAGCTTCATTCTCAAGGGGATTTTGATACCTGTCCGCTACAATGGGGGGGGGGGGAGCAGGCAGGAGCTCTGCTGATCGACTTTGGTTTGGGCTAGTGAAAGAGGTTTCCAGGCTTCTTTTATTAGACCAGCTTGTGCAGCCGGCCTGGTTCCCAGGACCCACGTCTGCGCACCCATTCTCACACCCGTACAAACTGAGGGCACACGGCTTCTGAATCACAGAGGCATCATTTTACACGCACTTTCCCCCGGTATAAATTCGCCGTCTCGGGGGGAGTCCGGCCCGGCGCGCTTGCCAGCCGTGCTAGCCAACAAATCAAGGTAATGACAGTGATTATTATTATTATTATTATTATTAACAAACATTTATATAGCGCCAACAGTGTACCTGGCACTTTACAAAGTAATAAAATAGACATGGTCCCTGCCCCTAGGGCTTACAATCTGAGAGACAGGAGCTGGGGGAGAGACTTAGGAAGGGGAACAGAGGGAGAGACAAGGGGTCTAACATTCATGAAGATGCGAGGTCTCAAGTGCACGTACTTGGCTTGGTTACGATGAGAATGACAGCAGGCAGGTCCATGTTGCAAGGATAAGGGTAAACCGATCGTAGGTATAGGAATAGTGGCTCAGCAGGATAAAGAGTCAGACAGAGCAGAGCGAAAGAGGTGAGTTTTAAGGAGAGATTTGAAGGTATGAAGGGAGGGGGCAAGGCGGATGTGGACAGGGAGGGAGTTCCAGGCATGGGGGGCAGCAAGTGAGAAGGGACGAAGGCGCTTAGGGGAGCAGGGAAGGCGTGGAAGGGTGAGAGAAGGGACAGAGGAGGAGCGAAGTGCACGGGCTGGAGTATGGAGGGCGATAAGTGCAGAGAGGTAGGGGGGAGCGAGGTTGTGAAGAGCTTTATAGGTGAAGATATTAAGTGGGCAACTTGGGAGAACAACCGTGGATTTGACAACAGGTTAACTGATGTGGGAGCATGGGAGGGAGGGGCCATGCTGAGCTCCGCCCCCCGAAGCCCTTACGCAATCTGGAAATGTGGCTCATCAGAACAAGCTACTATTGGCTGCTCAGTCGATGCACCCAGCCTGGGTTAACCTTTTCCTGACTGTTGCTTAGGTTGCCATGCCATTCAATATTATTTATTTATTTATTTATTTATATCATGCCAGCAGTGTACCTGACACTTTACAATTGTTGAGTAGAAACAGGGTCCCTGCCCCGAGGGGCTTACAGTCTAGGGGAGACGAGGGAGGGGAAACAAGGGACAGAGGAAGAGTTGGGGATACATTCATTAAGCGAAGAGGTCACCGGTGCATGTGCTTGGCTTAGTTACAGGAGAGAAGGAGACTGGGTAAATCAGGAAGGGGGCTAGGGAGGAGGAGCTAGGGAAGGCATGACAGAAGAGGCAGGTTTTCAGGTGGGATTGGAAGGTTGTGAGGGAGGGAGCAGAACAAATGTCATCAGTAACTGCACCAGGTGCCGCAAGCGGAGCATGGAATCCTAGAATGTCAGAGCTGGAAGGGATTTCAAGGGTTTGGTTGCGGGATGAAGACCGGGCAGGCTCTGTAGATGAGGCTGCAACAGACCCCTCTCCGGACAGATCCCTGCCCCAAGGGGCTTACAAGGGAGACATTCATGAAGTTGGGGCTAAAGTGAGCTGGCTCTGGGTCCCGCTGAGGCTGCAGAGCAAGGGCCGGCTGGCAGGGCGAGGCGGGCATGGTGTGATGGATGGGCAGCAAGAGAAGCGGCCTGGCGATGGCTTGGGCCGATGTCCAGCGGATGTGTCCCTGCCTCTGCTGGTACTGATGCTTCCCTAGCTCTGCCCAGATGATGCCCCGGCCGGTAGGGTGGCCTTTAAAAGAGGACACTTATGAAAAATACATGGTGCAGGGCTGCACTGGGAACAATGCAGCCCTGCAATGTGTATTTTTAATAAGCATCCTCTTTTAAAGGGGAGGTCTGGCCACCCGAGAGTGGCTCCTCCCTCCTGTGGGACGTGAGCCAGGCCTGCCTAGGTGAGTTACCTTTCGGATGTTATTACCCAGGGGGATGAGTCAGTGCCGTGTGCGGGCGCAGCCTTGCCCTGGCTGCCAGCTCCCGGCCCACACGAATGGGTGCTTTATGCTGCCACTCTCGGCTCTGGCCTGCGCCAGCAGGGCCCATGTGCCCCCTACCCAGCAGCCCCGTTGCTTGAGTGCAGCACCCTTGAGTGCCAGATATGCAGCTGGGGTAGGAAGCCACCAAGCAAGGAGGTTTGTTTCCTGGGTGGAATAAACTGGGGCAAACAACTCCCCAGAGCAGGCTGTGTTGGGCTGTGTTGACACTGCAGCAAACAGCAGCCAAGCCTGCCTGGGGAGCAGCTGTAAACCGGCCAGAGATGACGCTTTGATACGGGTGGCAGATTGAGAAATGGTGAGAATGGGGACGACTTGGGAGCTGATCCTGCAGGGTGCTCAGCGTGGGGCTCTGCACTCACCTCTTTGCTTGGGGGAGAAAGAGAAGTGGTTCAGCGATGGGAGATCATGGAGTAGGGGGGCCAGATAGGCCAAGATTTCTGGGACACATTATTATTATTAGCAAGCATTTATATAGCACAAGCAATGTACCTGGCACTTTACAAAGTAATGGAATAGACACAGTCTCTGCCCTAGGGCTTACAATCGGAGAGACGCGGGGGAGGGGGAGACGAAGGAAGGGAAACAGGGGGAGAGACAAGGAGTGTAACATTCACGAGGATGCGAGGTCCCAGGTGCACGCGCTTGGCTTGCTTCCATCGAGAATGATGGCTGGCTGGTCCATGTGGTGAGGATAGGAGCACACAGAGCTCAGGTAACAGATTGTACTGGATGGAGGGGATCAGCAGGAGTTAGGGGAGGGGAGCGAGGAGTCGGGGAGGGCAGAGCGGAAAAGGTGGGTCTTGAGGAGGGATTTGAAGGTATGAAGGGAGGGGGCAAGGCGGATGTGGGCAGGGAGGGAGTTCCAGGCATTGGGGGCAGCAAGTGAGAAGGGACGAAGGCAGTTAGGGGAGCAGGGAAGGTGTGGGAAGGCGAGAGAGGGGACAGAGGAGGAGCGAAGTGCACGGGCTGGAGTATGGAGGGAAATTAGCGCAGAGAGGTAGGGGGGAGCGAGGTTGTGAAGAGCTTTATAGGTGAAGACTAGGAGCTTGTGCAGGATTCGTTCAGGAAGGGGAAGCCAGTGAAGCGAAGAGAGGAGGGGCTGCACATGGTCGAAGCGACTGGCGAGGTAGATGACCCTGGCAGCAGAGTTTTGGACAGAGATGAGGGGAGAAAGGTGAGACCGGGGAAGGCCAGTGAGAAGGAGGTTACAGTAATCGAGGCGAGAGATGACCAGAGCATGAACAAGAGTTTTGGCAGACGAGACAGAGAGAAAAGGGCGAATCTTAGCAATGTTATGGAGGGAGAAGCGACAGGATTTAGCAACAGAGTCAATGTAGGGTTTAAAAGAAAGGGGTGAGTCAAAGATGAAGCCTAGGCTACGGGCTTGGGGGACGGGAAGGATGGTGACCCCATCGATGAGGATCGATAGGGAGGAGGGAGAGGAAGGATTGTGGGGGGGGGATAAGGAGTTCAGGTTTAGCCATGTTGAGTTTGAGTAGATGTTGAGACATCCAGGTAGAGACTTTTGAAAAATGCATGTTGCAGGGCCTGCATTGCTGCCTTAAGCTGCTTCTCGACGGGTGTGGCGTGGAATCACGCCGCTTGTCAAACTCCTGTGGGCAGGGTTTAGGCACGCCCTCTTCCGCATTGTAGCCGGTTGTGCATTCATCGAAAAGTGCAAACTAAATCTATCGCGGTGTTTCGTTCCCGGTTTTCAGAGAATGCACAACCGGCTCTAACGTGCGAAACGTCACATCTAAACCCTGCCCACGCAGCGTGATTTTTTGCCACACCCGTCTAAGCAGCCTAAGGCACCAATGCAGACCCTGCAACCTGCATTTTTCATAAGTGTCCTGGAAAAATTGGCCTATCTGGCCACTATCACCGAGGCTTCTTGCCAGGGATCCCAGGCACTCGTGGGCAGCCTCCTCCCACCCAGCTGGGAGCCAGTCAGAGCCCCCACAAGCTGCTAGCATGGGGCAGCCTACTCTCTATCCTAGGAGGCTGGGTAGGGGAGTCAGAGTCTGCAGCCAGTCCATGTTATTGGTCTCAACTACAGGAGCAGAGCAGACTGTGCCCCCCCCCCCCATCTGCAGGGGGGCTATGCATTACAGTCACCCCCTCCTCCTCCCCAGAGGTGACTGCAGCACTGCCTGTATTGCGGAGCCACAGCTAATGCAATGAGCCTGGTTCTGGGAACATGGGAGTCTGTGCAAAATCCTTGAGGGCTGGTGTGACCTGTTGGCCCAAACCATTTGGGACCCCATGCCCTGATGAAACCTCTTGGCCCCTTCTCACTCTGCCCTGCCCCCTTTGCAGGACCCATGTAGTCACAGAGGACAGGCAAGGAGAAGCCATGCTTTTATGCAGCATGCAGGCAGAAACCTATGGAACTCCCTGCTACAGGGAGCCAGAAAGCCAAGGACTGGATAATGTGAGTGAGCAGAGGAGAGCTAAAATAGAGCCAGGCCTCGGATTCTGCCCTCTGCTCCCTGTCGTTAACTACTTCATGCCTTTCCTTGGGTCTGGTTTGCTCCCGAGGGGGGAGGCTTCATGCCAAGGTTCCCCCTTCGCTCCCCACAGCCTCTGCTAAGAAGCCATTCCTAAAGTGCAGAAAGCAACAAGGGTTTGACATAGGAACATAAGTAACGCCGTACTGGGTCAGGAAAGAAGAACAAGCTACCAAGGAAATAGTACTAAGAAAACAAAATACGATCGCTATACGTTTGTTTGTTTGCTTAAGCATTTATTCTGCCTTTCCCTAAAAGGCTCAGGGCAGCTTACAAACGTACAAAACATATATAAAAGCCTATTAAAAATCCATAAAACAGTAAAAGGCAAAAACAACCCCCAAAGCCTGCAACCCTGCCTCAGTCGTCTCTTCTCTGAGCTGAAGAGCCCCAACCTACCCAGCCTCCCTTCATAGGGGGGGAGCCCTTCCAGACCCCAAACCATTTTTTGTTGCTCTTCTCTGCACCTTTTTTTATTTCTACTATATCTTTTTTGAGACGGGGCGACCAGAACTGCACCCACTATTCAAGGTGTGGTCATATCATCGATCCATGTAGAGGCATTATGATAGTTTCAGTGTTATTCTCTACCCCTTTACAAATAACTCCTAACATTTGGTTTGCTTTTTTGACGGTCGCTGGACACTGAGCTGAGGATTTCAATGTATTGTCCGCAATGACCTGAGTGGTGACTCCTGTTTTAGAACTGAGCATTGTATACATCTAGTTATTTTTCCCTGTGTGCATCCCTTGTCCACATTACATTTCATCTGCCATTTAGATGCCCAGTTGCCCAGTCTCGAAAGATCTTTCTGCAACGCTTCTCAACCCGCTCATGCTTTAACTACCTTGAAGAACTGCGTCCCTTTGTGTCATCTGCAAATGTGATCACCTCACTCCTTACTCCTTTTTTCCAAATCATTCATGAATACACTAAACATCAGTCCCAGTATAAATCCCTGGGTTACTCCACTTCTCTCCAATGTGAAAACTGACCATTTAGTCGCACTCTTTAGACACAGGGAGTCTGCAGAGCTGGGAACCAGACTGTCCCTCAACTGCCGGCCCAAGTGCGTCGTTGAGGTTCACTGAAATCCTCAGCTCCGAGTGCAGCAGCGGTCCAAAAGGTAAAGCAGAATGTTAGGAATTATTCAGAAAGGGACAGAGAATAAAACTGAAAATATCCAACCCTTGGATAAATTCTTGGAGGATCCGTCCATTAAGAGCTATTAGCCATGTAGGCTGGGGGTCGTGGGAGTGAACAGCAGGGGGACAGATCGACCCATATTGACCTCTTAGAGACTTCCCCCAAGCCACTGAAAATAGCCACTGTTGTCAGAGACAGGATGCTGGGCTGGATGGACCATGGGTCTGACCCGCTCTGGCACTGCCTGTGTTCTTATAGCCTTATGGAACTGCACTGGCTCCGCGCCAGCACGGCGCTGGTTAAACGGATGAATGAATTCCAGGAACATTTTCCTATTTCTAATGGGCAAGTCAGTGTTGGGGGGGGGGGTCGGGGGCAGGCTCATACCCCCATTCCCCACAGGCCCCCACCTTGCCTGCCTACAGCCCTGGTAGAAAAGCAAATGGTTACAGCTTTTGTTAAACTGATAATATTTATAGTGAGATTGTGACATGCTTGTTACATTGTTGCCATGTGAGAATGCTTCACCCCCCTCTCCCTTAATCTCCTGCCAGAGCCTGTGTGTCTGGTTCCCTGCCAGCCCCAGGGCCTTAGCCGGGAGGACCAGGAGCCCATGACACCTGGTCAGTTTCACTTTCCTTTCCTGGTCAGTTTCACTTTCCTTTCCTGGTCAGTTTCACTTTCGCTCCCTTCTCCCCAGGCTGCTGGGTTTGAGCTGTGGGGGTTGTCGGCTTTCTCTCGTCCCAGAGCAGAGGACTGGCAAACCATTTGTTGTTTTGAATGAGTCGTTCATTTGGATTCTCACCTCCTCTCCCACCCTTTTCAGTCTTGTTTTAATTTGTGGGAGGCTTTGGGTTAGCAGCTTGTGAGCAGATCAAACGTCAGAGGAGGAGATAAGGGCAATGGCTTGCCAACGACCCTAATCCTATTTGTAAGGCAAATTCCCTCTGGAATTTGCCCTCAAAGCCTGCAGCACACACAGCACCCTTGAACACCTGTTTGCACACACACAGCACCCCGAACACCTGTACATGCACACACAGCACCCTTGAACACCTGTTTGCACACACACAGCACCCCGAACACCTGTACATGCACACACAGCACCCCTGAACACCTGTTTGCACACACACAGCACATGTGAACACCTGTTTGCACACACACACAGCACATGTGAACACCTGTACATGCACAGACAGCACCTTCGAACACCTGTACGTGCACACACACAGAGCACACGTGAACACACAGATGAAGTAGTTCAGCTGATCTTTTTTATTGGACCAACTTCTGTGGGGAGAATATGCAGCTTGTGGGCTGCAGTGGGCCCTTCCTCAGGCTGGTACTGCAGCAAGGAAGGGCATGAGAAAGGGCCCAGTGTGGCCTGGGAGTCTACATTTCTCACCAACAGAAGTTGGTCCAATAAAAGATCATCTGAACGACCTCAACTCCATCTCTTACCCTTGGGACCCCCACGACAACCACCCTTTCTCTGGACTGAACACACACACACACACACAGATTTGCACACATTGCCTTTGAAGCCACACACTCACACTCATGCACTGTGCCACTGAACACACACACACAATCTATCATTGAACACACACTGTACCACAGAACACACACACACACACACAATCTATCATTGAACACATACACTGTACAACAGAACACACACACAGACGGTGGCACTACACACACTACACACACACACAATCCATTTTAAGCCATGCACTTAGACACACACACAGTGCCATTGAACTCTCTCATGCACACTCACACATTACCAGTGAAGTGTCATTGACAATGAACACACACACACACACACACACACACACACACACACACCCATTCAGTACCATTAAATTCACACACCCCATTGCACTTCCACTGAAGCCGCTGATGAAAGTTACACCCCGGGACAGTAATCACTTGGGGATGTGCCACTGGGAGGGCAGGAGCAGCCTTTGTGGGGTGCAGGGGCTTTCTTCTCTCAGGCACTCACTGGGGAAGGAGCCAGACTGTTAGGGTCCTATGTCTGAGCTGATCTGGGATCAGTGGGAGGCCTGGCTGGGGGGGGCGGGTTACAGAGAGGTTTGGGGAGACGCTGCAGAGGGGGAAGGCACTGTTGTGGTCCTGTGGGATGTGGGGCAGGTACCCAGTCCCTGGCTCTAACAAGCCCCCAGGCCCCTGGAAAGGGAAAGCTGGCCACTGTTGGCATGTTGAGATCAGCAGCCTCCTTTCCTGCCACCCTCGGCCTGTCACATCCACTGGTGCCTCGGACTGCCAGGTCCTTGGGGCAGACAGAGTCTGTCTGTCTGGCCTGCAATGGACTGTGCCGTGAGGGGGAGGGGCTCTTGGACCCTGCCCTTGGGGACTGAGCTCCCCCTCCGAGTGGGGAGGGGCAGCTGCGCCTGTGGTTACCCAGCGTCAGGGCCCACGGGGTGAATCAGCTCCACGTTCAGAGAAGGGACAAGGGAGCTCCCCAGCAAGTTGCAGCCTGAAGCTTGTCTAACACAGCAGGGCAGAACCCCGCCCCCCCAGCCAGCAGAGCCATGAGGTAGGGCGGAGGCCTCTCTCTTGGCCCCCTTTACCTGCAGCAGAGACCCCTGGCACTCGCCCCTCCCCCAGTTTGGCTGAGGGGCAGAGGCATTGCAGAAACTGCCATGAACACAGAGCACGATCAATCCAATCATGGAGTGGTGGGGCTGCAAGGGATCTCAGAAGGTCATCTAGTCCAGCCCCCTGCTCCAAGGCAGGAGACCCCTTACCTACAGCAGAGCTGGGGGATACTTTTTTCTTCCCAGGGGCCACTTTGAAAAAGCGTATAAGCTTCGAGGGCCACACAGAAGTTGGGGACAAAGGGTGCTAAAGGAGTTTGCTTAGGAAGAGGAGAATTCAGATCATGAATCTGTTCCCTGGCCTTGTGAGTGCATGCCCTCCTCTCTCCTCCCTTACCCTAAGATCAGTTTTTCAGTGCTTCAGGGTAGGAACTGGATCCAGGGGCCAGAGCCAGGAAGGGGCCAAATAAAAACAGACCGTATTCGCCCCCCGAGGTTCCCCATCCCTGAACCTACAACATCATAGAAAATGTTTGTCCAAGTGCATTTTGAAAACATTGCGGAGGGGAGATTCCGTAACCTCCCTGGGCAGCTGATTCCATTAAGCCCACTCCCTCTTGCTCTCTTTTCGCTAGCCGTGGAGGACAAACAGTCCCCATCTTTCTTTGAAAGCTGCTCTCAGACAGGGGGCTGGCACAATACATTCTCAGGTCAGCCTTTTCTCAGAGGATGCCCTAAGTTGCTCACCTCCAAATGAGAAGAGGCAAATTCTACACTGATTAGAGGAGGGACTTTGGCCATTTGGCCCAGAGTTAATCTGTGGGACCCACTGACACAAGGTGTGGGTCAGGCTGAGAGTTTGGACATCTCTGTGGTTGGTGGGAATCTCCAGAGCTGCGAGGGTTCACCCTTCCCCTTTGTGGGGAGGGATCTAAACCCTCAAAGCAGCTCTGTTTGGGGTCAAGTTGGGGCTTTTGTGGGTCACCCTGGTACCAACATTTACCCTGGTAGTGGATTTGTCTCTATTTTCTGAGCGTCAGGCACTGCTGCTGTCGGGGGCAGGATACTGAGCTAGTTAGGCCATGAGATCGATCCAGCCACGCACTTGCTCCTCCACTCTCCCTTCCAAGCATTCCTGGAGGGGTGAGTCAGACACCTTTTCCTTGGAGAGACTTGCAGGTCTCTAGCATCTATCAGTGCCTTGTTAGAGACCTTGCAGTTGACAGAGAACCATAGTCATTAGCAAGTCATCTCCCTTGACAATGGATTTATCCCCCCCATCCCCCCACAAAGAGCAGGCTTTAGCTTCCTTAAGTTGCCTAATCAAATCCCTGAAATCCTAAACTCTGATCTCATCCCTTGCTGGAAGGGCCTGCCTCCTGGGGAATGTGTGGAGATGCCATCACAATTCCAGAAAGGGTCCCCTGAAGGTTTTACACACCCACTTAAAGGGCTCCAAAAGTATTGTCTTTGGCTCTTTTACTATGAAAGGCTTGATTAAACAATTGTATGCTGAACTAAAGGTGCTGCGATATAAAGCACAATTCGATTTCCAAATGCAATTTGAGAAAGCAGAGCTCAAAGGTATGTGGCAACACATGCAGAAATGCTCCACCTCCTTGGTGGCAGCAGAAACACAAACTTAATTACCTTTCAACTGTCCATGACACTGAGTAGAATTGCTAAATTGAGTTAGGAGGCCTCCCTGCTTTGTTGGAAAGGCTGGGATGAGAGAGGGGGCATGTTGTATTGCTTATGGGGATGCAGCTACCTAGAGGTATTTCAGTCCAAGGTCTGGACGTGGACACTACAGGGTTGGTGGTGCCCTTCCGCCCTGAGATCACTCTACTAGGTCTCTTCCCAAATATAGAGATGCATAAAAAACTTGTACCCAGCTATTTCTGGCTGGACAAAATATTATTGCATGTAGCTGGAAAAATGAAACGCTCCAACGATAAGACAACGGTACCAGAGGGTCTGGTTTATTATCACTATGGAAAAGGTCTTGGCGGATGCTAAAGGTGACCTGGAAGAATTTGACAGTGCATGGCCAGAGTGCGACAATTGTCTCAGGAAGGAAATGATACTGAGGCCCCGATTCTATTGAGAGAGGTGGAGGTGCCTAAACATTCTTTGGCTGGGTTAATATTGGCGACCTGGCGGAAATGCACATTGAAGGTAATAACATAAACAAGCAACATGGGACGGACCCCAGCCCATGTATAGTTGATCTTTTTGCTGGGGAATGGGCTAGGGTGGGCAAGGGGAAGGCTTCATTGTATCCATTGTTGACCATGTCAAGATCGGTACTTGTCGGTGCCTCTCACTCCGTAGTGTTCGACCAATGCTTGGCTCGTTGTACTTGACGTGTGCAACGCAATAAAGCTTTCTGAAAATAGATAGAAGAAACAAAGGAAGGATCCCCTGTCCCTGCAGAGAGCTTTGTAGCCCAGTCAGCTCTGCACTTGGCTGGGAAGCTGAGGCTGATCCTGACCCTTCCATTGACTCTAGCCCCAAGGAGGCCATTGTGGCAGGTGGGAATAGCCAGGGGGCTGCAGCCCGCTCACCCACACCTCTGGCCACAGAGCCTTGCCTGGGGGAGTGGGCCAGTCCACCGGGCTGCACAAGACACGGCTGCCAACTCTCAGTAAGAACCAAATCAGAGCCATCCTGGCTCCAAGCAATGCAGGCACCTTCGGGGGCTTTAGAGACATGAGTGCCCAACAGGTCCCAACGGGCGATCCATTCCCTGGTGTTCAGAGGTTACGTCTAGGGGGGACACCTCTGCAACATTGGAAGGAACACTTATGAAAAATACATGTTGCAGGGCCTTAGGTGCCAGTGCAGGCCCTGCAACATGTATTTTACATAAGTGTGCCTTCAAAATGTGCCGAGGTGGCCGCCCTGTTACGTCCCCAACCAACGTGACTAGTAGCCATTGACGGATCTCGTGCAAAACCGTTCTAGTTCCAACTAGGTTCTTTCCTGAGAGGAAGCAAAATGACTAAAACTCGGTTTACACATTGTTTTGCATTGCATTTATTTGTTTAAAATGTGGCTGCTTTTAAGGAAAATGTGTGATTATCTGTAACTTAAACCTTTTCTCCTCGGCAACCTCGCCGAGATTCCCTGTGTGACTTTACGCCCCTGTGTCTGGAGCAGCGGCCTTGTCTTCCCAGTCCCAGGATTTACAGAGCAAAGACTCTCTCCTACTCCATGTCCATCCCACTGGGGTCCCAGCTCCCCCTGAATCTCTGAGACTCAATCCCCCATTCCCCAGGGCTGGCTGGCAATCCAGCAACACTCGGCAGGGCAGTTTTGAGAAGGGCAAGTGGAACTAGGAGTTGGGAAGGGGTGTGTGTGGCATTCTCCACTCTCTTTCCAAAACACTGATGCACAAAGACAGAGGCCACGGTGACGGATCCCGTGGGGGGGGAGATAATGTGCTGTTTTGCTTCAGCCCAGGTGGAAAATTCCCCATTTAACCTGGAGCAGGTTCAGCTCCGGTGACGTTTGGGAGTGGAGGGAAAAAGCATCATGTTTTGCTGGAAAGATTCTCCCAGCTGGGAGGCCACATCCAAACAGTATTTTCTTTTCCATGTAGGAACAGTTCCAGCAGCTCGGAGCTGTGTCCCCTGGGAGGCAGGGGGGGGGGGCTTCTGCATGGGGCGGGCGGGCATTGGGAAGGTTTGGGGGAACCCACACACATACACACTCACATGTCCTCACACAGACACACACACACATCAACACGCACGGGCCGTTTTTAAATGGGCCGCTGCTGTCGGGGGCGGTCCGTGTGCGGCGGCTGGGGGGGAGATGGGGGAGCACCTCCCTCCATGCACAGAGCAACCCACTTGTTTGCTGATTGCTCCATGAGTGCGTGGAGGGCGGCTGGAAATGCGGGGCTCGTGGGAGTGCGCACCCTCGCACCGCCCCATTTCAACGAGACGCTGGGTGTCCGTGGGTGGGAGCGTCTCGTTTAAAAACGGCCTCTCTCTCTCACTCTCTCTCTCACTCACACTCTCACATACACTCTCTCACTCACACTCACACTCTCTCACATACACTCTCTCACTCACACTCACACTCTCTCACATACACTCTCTCACTCTCACTCACACTCTCTCACATACACTCTCTCATTCACACTCACACTCTCTCACTCACACTCACACTCTCTCACATACACTCTCTCTCTCACACTCACACTCTCTCACATACACTCTCACTCACACTCACACTCTCTCTCTCACTCACACTCTCTCACATACACTCTCACTCACACTCACACTCTCTCACATACACTCTCTCACTCACACTCACACTCTCTCACATACACTCTCTCTCGCTCTCTCTCTCACTCACACTCACACTCTCTCACATACACTCTCACTCACACTCACACTCTCTCTCTCACTCACACTCTC